>BSBK01005659.1:602500-1015000 GCA_027943335.1 Chamaecyparis obtusa
CCTAGAGTAAGAAACATATCCTTAGCTTCATTCTGATTTCCATCATCTTCAAAGTTCTTTCTGATTGAGAACTCTCCCTCTTAACTTCTCAAATTATTCTTCTTAGAAATTTCTTGAAATGACAGCAAACTCTCCCTCTTTGACAACACATGCCAAAGACAACTTACATAGTTTTGATAAATATCAATGTACCTTATGTACTGATTCATATGCAATTATTCCCTGACTATGCTGCATCAACTAATTGATCTTCAACATGTTCTGGTTGATGCATCACTAAAACTTTATTTAGTGAATCTCAGATAGGGTAGTGACCCCTAACTTGCCTCTTAGATACAAGAATGCATTCTTAGGTAGTGGCTTGGTGAAGATATCTACAATTTGTTCTTTTGTATGAATATATTCCAATTTGATTTCCTTGTCCTACACCAATTCTCTGACAAAGTGATATTTAATTGCAATGTGCTTGGTTTTGGAATGCATTACTGGATTCTTTGAAATATTTATTGTACTTTTATTATCACAAAACATAACAACTGGTTCTTTGATCTCAACCTTCATGCCTTCCAAAAGCTATTTAAACCATATAATATTAGAGCAATTTACTGCTACAGCAACATATTCTACTTCTGTTGTGGATTGGGATGTGCAGTTTTGCTTTTTACTAGTCCAAGATACTAACCTCTTGCCAAAAAAGAATGCTCCACCACTTGTACTCTTTCTGTCATCAATGTTTCCTGCCCAATCAGCATCAGTAAACACTTTTAAATCCATATTGCCTCCAAATTTATACCACAAGCCATAATCTTCAATTCCCCTTAAATACCTCAAGATTCTTTTGATTGCCATCATGTGATTTTCTCTAGGTTTAGCCAAGAATCTTGCCATTATACCAACTACTAAGGCAATATCAGGCCTTGTCTATACTACATACTGTAATTTTCCAACCATTGATCTGTATAAGGTCTGATCTACTTCTTTTGAATCATCATCTTTGGTAAGCTTCAGTCCAGTACACATGGGTGTACCAACTAGTTTTGAATCTTCCATATCAAATTTCTTAAGTATTTCCCTGATATATTTAGACGGAGTAATGTAGATACCATTTTTGTTCTGCTGAATCTAAAGTACAACAAAGATTTTTATCTAACCAAACATAAACATTTCAAATTCTTTGTTCATATGCTCTAAAAATTCTTTGCATTGATCATCATTTCCTGTAAACACAATATCATCCACAAATATTTCTGCCAAAACAATTTTGTTATTTGATCCTTCTTTGATGTATAAATTACTGTTGTCATTAGCTCTTTTGAAATCAATCTGAGTAAGATAGTTATGTAATCTTTCATACCATGCTCTAGGAGCTTTTTTCAAACCATACAATGCTTTGTGTAATTTGCAGACCATATCCCTTTTGTCTGGATTAGTAAAACCTTCAAGTTTCTCAATGTAGACTTCTTCCTCAAGAATACCATTGAGAAATGCAGATTTTATATCCATCTAATATACCTTAAATCCTTTATGTGCTACATATGCAAGTAAAGTCCTCACACCTTCTAATCTTGCAATAGGAGCAAAATTCTCTCCATAATCTATTCCTTCTTGAGAATATCCTTTACATACCAATCTTGCTTTGTTTCTTGATACTTGACCATCTTCATTCAACTTATTTCTGAATACCCATTTTATCCCAATTACATTTTTATCTTTAGGCCTAGGTACAAGAGTCCATGTCTTATTTTTCTCTATTTGCTCTATTTCTTCATTCATAGCCTCAATGCAACTTTCATTTTCCAATGCATCTTTGACATTTTTAGGTTCAAAATCAACAAATAAACATGTACCTTTTAGTTTACTTTTTGTCATAGTACCATCTGATTTGTTTCCAATAATCTGATCTGGTTTATGATGCTTTTTGATGTACTTGGCCAATATAGGTTCCTTGCTTCTTGAATGAGTTACATTGTCATCTTCTTCATCTTCAGGTTCAAGTTTCTCAGGCTCAGTAGATACTTGCTCGGTAGCTTCAGACTGAGACTCGATACTTTGTGACTCGATCTGAACTTCTTCTTGTGACTCGGTTACTGTACTGGGCTCAGTAGATGTAATTTTCTTATTGACAGATGTGTTTGGAAATGTATCAGGTTTGATGTAAACAAATTTTCTATAATCCTCTAGTTCCTTTTTTCTTTCTTCTTTAGTCTTTTCTGCAAACTCATCAATTCTCACATGTGCACTTTCTATGATTTTGTGAGTAGACAAATTTAGACATCTATATGCCTTACTTTTGTAAGAATATCCCAAAAATATTCCTTCATCACTTTTTACATCAAATTTTCCTTTTCTAGATTCTTTTAAGATATAACATTTACTACCAAATACTTTTAGGTAACTTACATTTGGTTTGTAGCCATACCATAGCTCATACGGAGTCTTGAATGTGTCTTTTCTTAGCTGTACTTGGTTCAAGGTATGAACAACAGTGCTGATAGCTTCCTTCCATTATTTCATAGCAATGTTATTTTCAATCATTAGATTCCTTGCATAGTCCATGATAGATCTGTTCCTTCTTTTAGCTATTCCATTCTACTCAGGAGTTCTAGGGGTTGATACCTGTCTTTTGATTCCTCTTTCAATGCAAAAATTATTGAATTCACGGGAGATGAATTCACCACCTCTGTTTGATCTCAAGCATTTTATTCTTTTTCCTGTTTCCTTTTCTACTCTTGCTAAATACCATTTGAACTTCTCAAATGCTTGTGACTTTTCTCTTAAATACATAACAATCATCATTCTAGAGTAATCATCAACAAAGAGAATAAATAATTTTTCTCTAGTATAGCTCTCAATTCCAATAGGTCCACATAAATCAGTATGCACAATTTCCAAAATATCTTTAGACTGATAGTTTTTACTTTTAAAACTAGACTTTCCCATTTTACCAATTTGACAATTCTTGCATAGACCAACATCAGGTTTCTTCAAAGTAGGAATACCTCTTACTTTCTTGAATTTTCTTATTTTCATCATGTTGTCAAAATTTACATGACATAACCTTTTGTGCCATAACCAACTTTCTTCAATTTGAGCAATAAAACATGAGTAATCACCAAGATCAAGATAAAATAGGTTACCTTTGGTTTGTTTGCTTGATCCTATCAGTTTTCCTTTGTCATCCAGTAGTCTTGCTTTGCCATTCATGAGTTCAACCTTGAATCCAATGTTAATTAGCTGTGCTACACTTAGAAGATTATGCTTTAGTCCTTCAACCCAATATGCATTATCACATATAAGTTCTTTGGTTAATAAAATTCATCCCTTTCCTTTTATACAACAAGGTTCATTGTTTCCAAACCTTACATTACCACCATCAAAGTTTTCAAAGTGTTCAAACTTAGTCCTGTCACCAGTCATATGATGTGAACATCCACTATCTATAATCCATGTATCATTTTTGCTTATATGAGAGATAAGTGCCATCTCATCTTCATCATTATCAGATTCATCTTTTACAGCAATGAAAATAATTTCTTCTTCACTATCATCTGAATCTTTAGCTTAAAAACATGTTTTCTTACCCTTATCCTTAAATGATTTGAAATTTTTCTTGGCATTGTACTTGTAACTTTTCTTCTCATCTTTGCTTTGCTTGTTTGGACACCTAGCTGCAATATGACCAATTTCTTCACATGAAAAATATATTAAGGGAGTTTTACCTTTGTATTTTCCTCTGCCTCTTGAATACTTCTTTGCAAGTAATGCTTCAATAACTTCAAGATCGCTATCAGAACTTTCCTCTAATTCTTCTTCACTTTCTGATTGGATTTTCTTCCCTTTCTTGAGTGAAAGTTTGGCCTCAAAAGCTGATTCAATATTTTTAGAAGTTGGAGCATAGTTGTCATAGTTATCCAGTTCAAAGGCTGTCAATCTTCCAACTAAGGCATCGAAAGTTATATTGTGATTTTCTTCACATCTTCTTTCTTGAATAGAAGAAACTCTTATTGCATAAATAGGAAGTAATGTTCTAAGAACCTTACTTATAATAGTTTCATCATCAATTTTTCCTCCAGAAGCTCTGATTGCACTAACACTTGTCTTGATCCTTTCAACATATTTTGCAATGTTTTCTTCTTCTCTCATTTTCATTTGATCAAACTGTCCTCTTAGGCTCTTTGCTTTGGTTCTCTTCACATTGTCATCACCGCCATAGATTTTCTTCAGCTTGTTCCACATTTCATGAGCAGTTGTGCAGTCTTTGATTTCATCAAATTCTTCATAGCTAAGAGCTGATACAATGTCTATCATCATAGTGTTATGGTTCTTCTTCTCTGCAATGTCTTCAATAGTTAATGTGCCAGTAGGAATTGTATATTCTTGATCAATATATTTGCATCCTAAATCACTAATGGAAGCTAGATGAAGTCTCATGAGACCTTCCCATGCTGAAATGTTATTTCTGTTAAGCCTTGGAATTTCTCTTTTGTAAGACATCCTAATCTTTAGCTTAGGTCCTTGAAACCCTTCCTACAAGCACCAAAATCTCTGATACCAATTGTTGGAAATATAGATGCAATAACTGAGAGGGGGGGTGAATCAGTCAACCACAAAAATATTACCACTGATCCCTTAAATATCTTAACAAATTATTTACTATGCCACTCGGTAAATATACAGAGAAATGCTGAAACTTGATTCTTGAAGTGTGTAATAATTAAACTATTCTTAAGCATTCATCACTGATTAACTTACATGAATAAAGAAAATAAAATGAACACAAGAGACACCAGATTTACCGTGGAAACCCAATATGGGAAAAACCACCAATGTAACTAGTTACTATTTTTAACTCTTCTGAAGTGATGCCCGGTTAGAAGCCAAACCGGTAAAAGGTTACAAAACACACTGTTAGGTGTGACCTTGTTAGAGGATTTAATCACCCTGCTAGGAGTGGCCTTGTAAGAGGTCTTGAAACAATTCAATAGAATTGTCACCTTGTTAGAGGATTTACAAAATGGTTGTTAAACCAACACGGTTAAGAGATTTTGATGTCACTGCTACAATTGTAAGATAGTAACAATGAAATGACCTGCAACTGAATTGCTGAATATAGATCTCTATTCTGCTTCACTAGATCCTTACAGATCAAATAAATCTTTGTTGCTCCTCAAGGATATCTAACCATCCTTCAAAATTCACACATACCTTTCTTCAAAATGATTTATGCTCTGTTGTGTATGTTTTATTCACCACTTGACCTTCTATATATATGTCATTTTAATTAACATTTAGATTGTCAAGTCGGCACTAATAATTATTATAATAGTCAGCTTGGATAAACAAACTATAACAACAAAATCCTTTGAAAGGCCGACCTTGCTCAGTAAACATTAATCCTAAAAAGATTTCCTTCGGTGACCGAGTGAACTCGGTAACCACAACAAATTTTGCAACATCCTTCAGAGACTGAGAGAGCTCGGTAACCACTACTTTTCCTTTGATAACCGAGGAGGCTCGGTTAACACTGTTACCCTGTCATGTTTCCTTTAGACACCTGAGAGAACTTGGTAGACACTAAAAACCACCTAGCTGACTGACTAAGCTTAGTAGACATTGAGAATCGCTTAGCTGACCGATTGAACTCGGTAGACACTAAGAATGATAATTGATATGACATTTGTGTGACATCAAAGACAACACATAGCTAATCCAACAAATGCACTTTCAATATATGTATTTTTCAAGGCTCTTTTCTCCCTTTATGGATTAGTGACTAATCCTTAAAGCATGGATTTTTATCTTATAGGATCTCTTGATCCCTCCAGTTTCAAATTTCACAATTTTTATCCCTTAAGGTCGGAGGTGTCCTTAAGACTAGATCTCTTTTATTTTTGGCTTTTCTCTTTGAGAATAGAATATTCCTAAGGGTGAATCCTTGATGGGTTGACTAGTGGGTATCCACATTCACTAGGAAGTTCAATTCCATCTTTCCAGTTGTGTTGTTTCCTTGTGTGGTTCACAATGGGACATAAGTTCTTATTGGGCAAGGCAATCACACCCTTTTCTCTCTCTTTTATAGATATGTCTCTCTTATTGTAATCTTGGAGTTGATGAAGACTTGAGTCCCTAGGTACTTGAGGATTCCTTTATCCCTTTGATTACAATAAGATTATCTTTTTCATTGTGATCTCCTTTACCAAGAGTTTGCATTGATTCCATACTCTTGCTAAAGTAAGGGCTAAATGTATCGTCAAAAAATGGAAGCATTTCCATTTGGGACTGATTTATCCCTTCGAGTAAGTGGTCTAGGGTCATGTCAAATGCCTTTAATGGGTCTTTGATCTGGATCTAGCGTTTTCCCCCTGGTCTACTTCTCTTTCCACCTTTTTTCCAGCCTATTTCTGGCACCTGATCTTGACAATTTAAAGTTCTTGACCTCAAGGTAAAGGTCAACCTTCTGGGTCAAGGTTGACCTCGACCCTGACCTACGTCAAGGTTGACCTCAACCCTGACCTAGGTTAGAGTTGACCTTGACCCTAACATTGGGTCCAAATTTCAAGTTTCAGAAGTTTCTGGATGTTAGGTTTAGGAAAGTTTATTTTCCTACTTTCGAGTTAGCTATTTTGAGCTTCAAAATGGTAAACTCTTAAATGATATTTAAATTGGGTCCACTTCTAAGAGTAAAGGCTTAAATTGGAATTTAATTATCCTATGTAGGCCTCTCTAGAAGTTTGTGACCTAACTTGTATAAAAGGAAGCCTTCTCTCATTTTCATAATCTTTTCATAATCTCTCAAGAAAGTGAAATCAAGGAATCAAGAAAGCAAGCGAGAAGGAGAAAGAAATCATTCAAGCATTCAAGATCCAATTCATCAAGGAGATCCATTAGATTCCATTGAAGGATTCAATCTCTATGGAGCCCCTTTATTGAAGATTTCTCCATCCATTTCCATTCAAGCTTCTTCTATTTAAAGATCCATTCAAGATTGGTGTTGAATATATAATGCAATTGATTTGAGACATCATACATACAATTATACATTCATTCGGAGCACCCATACTTGTGGATTCAAGGATTCAAATCCTCCACAAGGGTTTCAACATAAGCAAGGTGAATTGTTCCATTTACTTTATTTATTACTACAATTTCAAATACATTTCAAGGTTAATTACAAAACCAGGGTTTGACCAAGGCAAACCCTTTATCCAACAAAAAAAAACATTTTTGTTGTAGGTACATGAGTAGGACAGTGAATCACATATCAAATCTAAGTACCCTTTTCGACAAACTTTCAAGATCCATGAATAGAATTTCTGTCAGAACAGTGCAGGTCAAGGTCTACATAAAGGGGTAAGATTGTGCCCCGAGGTAAGATCTTACCCTTGTGTTGGGTCAAGGAAGACCTTTCTCAAAACAACAGAAGGTTTCTATGTTTTCTCTGTCTTTGTGTTTCCAAGCCAGATCCAGTTGCATAATTTTTTGAAACTAAGTACAGACACCAAAAAATAGCATTTTCCAAATCTATCATATTTTGAGGTTAGCATTTTTCTTTAAATTCAATTAATATTTCAATACTTCCTTTCCATAACAAAATATAAGGTTTTCTCCTTTCTTCATATTCTTCATTGACCATTTTCTTTTGGTTGATCAATTTGGATCTTTCCTTTGGGAATTTGGGGTATCGAAGAGGATCTTATCTTCCCCAATCCTATATCACTCTATCACACATCATATTTATATCCATATTCTTAAAAAAAATTATACACATTTTTATATTATACAGTTGGTAAAAGAAGATTTATGTATACACCGAGCAAGTGTAGTATATACCGAGTATAGTATTAAAACTAAGCAGGTAATCACTGACACATTCTATATTGACTAAGTGAAAGAATCAAATAAAGTTTTATAATAGATGACCTAATTGATGAGCTAGACAGGCTTATGATTTTGAGGTAGAAGATATTTATTTTATGATGATCTAATGGTTGAAAAAATTCAAGATTGATCGAATGAAGGAGATTGAAATATGTTATTGACACAATTGTCAAGGAAGGTCAAAGCAAAAAAATGAATGATGGAGATTAAGATGAAAATATAATGGATGAGAATAAAATGGTTTATGACGTCTATTTAAAGAAACATGAGATTCATTATTGATATTGCAAGAGAATTCACATCAAAGGACTATTTTCATGCACCACTGATCAAACTGGTTGAAGACATAACTGACTTGAACTGCAGACATTACCAACCATTAGAGAAGCATACACCGATTGAAATGAAGTTGGAGGATATGAAGGATTGAATTGATTATTGATCAGAGGAGGTATTTTTAGCTTAGCTTAGATCTAAAAATATGCAAATCTTAGTTTTATTTGAATCAAATCATTACTGTATTAGTTTAACCATTGTTACAACAAAATCTCTTAATCGGGTGGGACTTCATGGTATTTTGTTTTTCAATATGAAATTCAATGCATTTTGATTATTTTATTGTTGACCCCATAGGGAATGCTGGTCAAAAGAGAACTATTAGTGTTGACCTTTAATAGGGTCGGATCCTAACCAAGCTCACTTCAAAAGAGTGAATTATTTTGGGTTACTAGTCCTAGGTGGTTTTTCCCTTAATAGGGTTTCCACATTAAAATATATTTGTTATGTGTTGAGTCATGTTTTATGTGTTGAATCATTATTTTTCTTTACATGTTTCATAACTGGATTGATCGGTAAACATGGTAGTTAATTTACTGTCAATTAGTGATGAAGAGAAAGATATTGTTGATATCTTACAGAGTTGATTATTTTATTGAAAAGTTTGAACATATACATCTGGGAGATTTGGGACTGTAGGATAACTAGAATTAATTGATTCAACCCCCTCTTAGTTATCTAAAAAATCCACTTTAGCACTACTCAAATCATTTTTTTGATCATACAATCTTTGTCTTTAACAATCACAATCATCGCAACATATAACAACATATTTTATCTATGATTTCATCTCTTTATACAAACATTTAGGTCGATGGAATAAAACTAAAATGTATTATTGACGTCAGCCTCCAAAATCCATCCAAGTTTCATAAGCGATCATGCCAACATAGTAAAATCAAATCATCAAGGTCAGCCATTAATAGTACAATTCAAAGATAAAACAATTATTAACTCTTATCCAACCGCTACCACAATTTCATCACCTTGACTTGATTGATTAGATTTCTAGCTAATAACATTGATGTTTCCACCAAATATTCATGTTTACTCCAAATATTCTTACACAATCATAGATTTAGGTTGATGTGACTTTGTAGATTCTTTATGTCTACTCACACCACCATAACTATCTAGATCATTACTACACAATGCATTCACCATGACTGATTGTGTAATCACCTATATAGTGGATACTTGGAATTCATTGTGTAATCAAATTTCTCACTAGTATAATAGATTTAATCAATCTAGAAGAATTGTTTCCATTAATGAAAAAACTACAACATTCATCACATGATCATCTTCATTAAATATTCAAAAAATCTTCATCAAATGCTAACAATCTCCCCCTTTGGAATTGATGGAAACACTTAGAGAAAAAATTGATGAAGTGTCCAACATCAACAATTTCATTCAGACTACCAACATCAAAGATTTAGAGATTAGAAAAATAACTCCCCCTAACATAATGTATCTAGCCTTTCTATTACCTTAGCAATTTTTCACTACGCTACTACTCCCCCTTCGACAACAATGACAAAGGTATTACAAAGGATAACCTAAAACAAAATTTTATTTATAAAGAGTAGAATATACCAATTTAAAATCTACTAAATACATCTAAAAAATTAGTCTTCAAGATCTACAAATCATTAACCTAAGTGTTCAGTAGGTTCTCCATATTAAGTATCTACCCATGAAACAAAATGCAAGTTCATCCAATCCTTCTACTATACACAGATCAGGTGAAACTACCACTAATTCAGCCTCTTTACCACCTTTTTGAAAAATCTCCAACTTAGGAAACAATAGACTCTGTAAGTCTGAAAAAGTAGTTGTCCTCTTTTCCTGCTCATTACTCTAAGTCTTGAGCTTATGATTAACAATACTAACCTGTGCTCTAGAACTTGTAGTTGAATGATTGATAGGATCAAAATTTGAAACTAATAGCCTTATCTCCTTTTG
Source organism: Chamaecyparis obtusa (assembly GCA_027943335.1). NCBI lineage: Eukaryota > Viridiplantae > Streptophyta > Pinopsida > Cupressales > Cupressaceae > Chamaecyparis > Chamaecyparis obtusa. The sequence goes on from BSBK01005659.1 coordinate 612,683, forward strand.
TGATTCACTCCTTTTCCTATCTAATTCTTTCAAGAACTATGAATTTTAGAGATAGATGTAAGTATCTTACCACCTTCCTTTAAGTTATCTTTCATTTGGTTCACTATGACTTGTAAAGTGTTTCTATCAAATGCAATTATGTGAGCCAAATTTTCTCACCTCTTCCTTTCATAATCTCTCTTAAATCTCATTATTGTAGCATCCTCTATACTTTTCATCTCCACTCTAGTAGCTATGATGAAATGATGCAATTGTTCAATTGATGAGGCCCTCTCATCATAGTTCACATTAGTCACTAGATCAGATATAATATCCCTTAGATTCAAGCTAACCTATGCCTCCTATTTCATCTTCTCCTTATTTTCTTTGGACTTAATAGGTATAGAAATATTTTTCATTTCTTTAGGACTCATAGAAATTAAATCTATTTACCCTTTAATGGAAAGTATATCTTCTCCCATAGTGACAATGCTAGAAGACATAGACCAAAAATTTGTTACCTTTTTTGTCTCCTTATATATGGTCTTCTCCACATGTACATTTATTGTTGCTTCATCTCCACCTATTGCCTCTATTACTAGTACCTATTATTTTTCAACTGATGCATCTTTAGTCATATCCTGATCAGTTCCTCTGTTCTCAGTTTCCTTTTCCTATTATTCTTGAGAGTCCTTGGGAACTTCATCCTATTTTTCTATAGTTTCATTTTGTTCTTCAAGAATATCCATGACTATAACATCACCTATGGTGTCCATAGTATCCTTCGGCTCATCTACAATATTGTTATGAAGTGTGACCTTCACACAATTTATGGTCCATCCTTCATCTATAAGAAAAATCACATCCTCTTTCTCAATCTCTTCTCCTTTCTCATGTTCCTCTTCCACTTTAATATATCCTTCATATTCTACAAGACCTAATTTATTCTTTGAAATAATCTCTATTTCATCTTGCACTGATTGAGAATCACTAATTAGTAGTCTAGTAACTCTTATTTTCATCTTAAATGTAGGTCTATCCCTATCCAATATTTCCTTTATCTACTTTGTAGTTATCTTAGGATTTAAATACATTAAGACATAGTCAATCAATTATTTTTCTTTCTTTAATGCTCCCTTCCATCTAGCTTCAATTTTAGCATATAGATAAGAAGGAATTTGTGCTTGCAATTGCATAAGGATCATACTTCCTACAACAACATCTTCAATTTTCCTTATTAAATTTATCATAATGCTTGTTCACACAAAAAAGTATACCCAACTTCTTAACCTCATCAATAATTTTATCAATGAAGATAAAATTTCTAAAGTATGGCTTAACTAATTTAGTGGTAGGGGCACTAACCAATTTAGACTTCTTATCTTCAGCCTTGAGTTCTTTTTTCTCTTGTTCTGATTCTATTCCTTCAACTTCCTCTTGTACTTCTTTGTATCCTTTTTCTCTCTCTTTATTCCTCTTGTGATGCAAGGCAGGGAGCAAGAGGGGCCAAACAATGGCACACCCTAATGATCCAAGCCTTCCCAACACATGAGGAAGAAAACAAACACAAAAGTGAGAGAGACAATGCCAAATCTTTCATATATTTTCATCAAATAGAACCATACATGCCAGGCTATAAGGCCTTCCCGATTAGGGCTAGATATTATAATGAAATATAGAAGTCCTCAAACATGTGAGGATATATCAAAATATCTACTTCTATCTTCTATCAAAAACTCCTATTAGCCAACTGCCTCCTAAACTCTAAACCAACAACTACATATATACAAGAAGCTACCAAACTGAGTCAGCCTTCAGATCCATAATCAATAGAAGGAATGGTCAAATCTGGGACCATACGCTTCCAAATGATGGATTCCAACATTAAATCCATGATCCAATATAAATGCACAAGTCGGCCACAACATAAACTGAGACTAAACCTGTCGATGAGCAAGATAACCAAGTAGTAGACAGGTAATGTCAAGCACCATTGAAACAACCAACCACCTAGGAGATGACCAACCACACTCAATAACCAAAGGAAATTGACCAACTACCACCCAACTTGGTCAAAGAAGGAAGCGAAAAACATAGAAAAACTCCAAATTATTTTTGGTGACACAGGATTGCCAAGGACCCAAGATGCTCCTACATCAAACACCTAGGGTTATTTGAAATGATTCTCTAAATCATTTGGTAGGTCTATTCTGAGCTGCATCCAACTCAGACTATGAAATCCATGAACTATCTTCCATTGGTCTATTCTTCCACTTTACCAGATATTCCATATACTATTTTCCTCTTGTACTCTTGCCAACTCTTTCCTTCAAAGTCTATTCAACTTCATCATTCTGCTTCTTATGATATTATGTCTGTACTGTCACTTCTTCATTAGGTTCATGATACTCACACAAATCAGCAATGTTGAAAATAGGTGATATGTCCATGTCATCAGGTAACTCAATCTCATATGCATTTTCACTATCAAATTTCTTCAAAATCTTGAAAGGTCAAAACTTCTTCATCTTCAGCTTCCCATATGTTCCAATAGGAAATTGGCCTTTCTTCAAATAAACCATCACTTCATCACCAACATCAAAAGTTTTATGTCTTCTTGATTTATCAACTCTATCTTTGTATTTTTGATTACTGTCTTCCAGCTTTAGCTTCACATCTTCATGCAATATCTTCATGTACCCATAAAATTTTACTCCTTCAACACTTTTCTTATTCTCATCAGCAATGTCTCTCAAATCAGATATTCCTCTTGGTTGTGTTCCATTCACAATATCAAATGGTGTCTTTCCAGTACTCCTATTCATTGAATTATTGTATGTAAACTCTTCTTGTGCCAATACAGAATCCCAATTACTTGATGTGTCTCCAACTAAAAATCTCAAAAGATTTCCCAAACTTCTATTCACAAATTTAGTTTTTCCATCATTTTGTGGGTGAAATGTAGAACTATATTTCAACTCAGTGCCAAATTTCTTCCAAAGGGTTTTCCAAAAGTATCCAACAAATTTATTGTCTTGGTCAGAGATAACACTCCTCAGTAATCCATGTAATCTGACAATTTTCTTAAAGAAAAGATATGCTACATGTACTACATTTGATGTCTTTCTACAAGGTATAAAATGTGCCATCTTTGAAAATCTATCCACAAAAACAAATATAGAATCATTATCTTTTACAGTCTTTGATAAGCCAAGAACAAAGTCCATACTGATGTCAATCCAAGGTTTCTTAGGAACAAAAATCAGTGTATACAATCGAGTGTTCTAACTTACTCCTTTTGCAACTTGACAAATTCCACAACTTTTCACAAATTTTTGAACATCTTTATACAACTGCGGCCAATAGTACTTCTCTTTAAGAAAATTCCATGTTTTATCAATACGAAAATGTCTAGCCAAACCACTACTATGTTTCTCCTTTATCAGATTAGTTCTCATTGATCCTCTCGGTATACACAACTAAATACCTTTAAACAACATACCTTCCTAAATAAAATATTTATCTTGTTTAGTGTCTTGTTGATCTTGAATAGGTGCTTTGCACTTTCTCCATGAATCAAAAAATTTAGGGTTAGACTCATAAGAATCTCTCATCTCATCAAAACCAAGAACTTCAATTATCAAAGATCTTCTTCTACTCAATGCATCAACAACTCGGTTAGTGACTCCACTCTTATGCTTTATCAAAAATGTGTAACTCTACAAATACTCAACCCATTTCATATGTCTCTAGTTCAACTTATTCTGACTACCCAAATATTGTAAAGCCTTATGATCAGTAAACAACACAAATTCACTTAGTATCAAATAATGTCTCCATTTCTTTAGTGCTTGAACAATAGCATAGAATTCTTGATCATACATAGAATATTTTCTTCTAACATCATTCAAATTTCCACTAAAGAAAGAAAAAGGTTTACCTTCTTGACTCAACACAGCTCCAATTGCACTTCCACTTGCATCACATTCCACCTAAAATACCTTACTGAAATCAGGTAATGAAAAAATAGGCAATTCAGTAACCTTTTGCTTTAGAGTCTCAAAACTTTTGTTAGCTCCATGTGTCCACTTGAATTCTCTTTTGTCTCTTCTCATAGTCTCATTCATAGCATTAAAAATTGAACTAAAAGTACTTATGAACTTTTGGTAAAAACTTGCCAAACCATGAAATGATCTTACCTCACTAGCATTCATAGGTGTAGGCTAGTTCATAATAGCTTCAACCTTTTCAAGATCCATCTTCAAACCATCAACTAAAATAACAAATCCCAAATACACAATCTTGTCTTTTATGAATGAACACTTTTTTATATTTATCAGCAACTTTTCCTCTTTCAATCTCTGTAAAACTTGTCTAAGATGCAACAAATGTTCTTCTTTGGTCTTACTAAATATCATAATGTCATCAAGATATACAATCACAAACTTACCCAATAATTTCTTCAAAACTTCATCCATCAACCTCATAAAAGTACTCGATGCATTAGTTAAACCAAAAGGCATAACCAACCACTCATACAAACCTTCTTTTGTCTTGAAAGTAGTCTTCCATTCATCACCCTCTCTGATTATGATCTGATGATACCCACTTTTCAAATCAATCTTTGTGAAATAATTTTCTCCAGTCAAACTATCCATTATGTCATCCATTCTCAGTATAGGAAACCTATAGTTCACTATTATCTTATTGATTGCTCTAGAATCAGTACACATTCTCCATTCTCCATTCTTCATCGGTGCCAATATAGTGGGTACTATACAAGGGCTCAAACTTTCTCTGATCAAACCTTTCTCCAACAACTCTTGAATCTATCAATTCAATTCCTAATTCTCAGTAGGTGTCAACCGATGAGGTGCTTTATTTGGTAAACTAGCTCCAAGGATTAGATCCATACAATGATCAATGCTTTTTTTTGGTGGAAAACCATTAGGTACATTATCAGAAATGATATCACTATACTTGATGAGTAACTTATCAGTCTCCTCAGGGACATTATCCTTTGTTTTCTTACTTGGTTTGTTAGGAATCACAACAAAACATACATCATTCTTCTTCAAAGAGTTAACAAACTTTCTTCCCTCTATCAAACAAAATTTCATAGATGTGCAAACATTACTAATAGGCTCTTCCATCAATGGTAACAAGATTTGTTTCTTTCCATCAGCCACAATAGTATACTTATGCAATCTCCCATCATATATAGCATGTCTATCATATTGCCAAGGTCTACCTAACAAAATATGACAACAATCCATAGGCATGATATTGTTGGAAATAATTGTCTGAAGAAAATTGCTACTCAAATTATGTATTATCTTTGATGTCACACAATGTCATAGTCCACAACATTTAGTACCTACCGAGCTCAGTCGGTCTACCTGGCAGTAAAATTAGTGCTTACCGAGTCCACTCGGTTATCAAAGAAAATTCAGTGTTTACCGAGTTCAGTCGGTCATCAAAGAAAATTTAGTGTTTATCGAGTTCAGTCGGTTGTTGAAGAAAAGATAGCATTTACTGAGTTCAGTCAGTTATCGAAGAAAAAGGATTATTAGTGTTTACCAAGTTCCCTCAGTCTCTGAAAGATTGTAAAAATTTATGGTCACCGAGCACTGTCGGCCCTTGAAGGATCTTTGCAAATAAAGTTTTCTTATTTCAGCCGACTGTTATACTAAGTATTGTCGATTTGACAAATCTAAAATCATATAAATAAAAGGTCAAATGAGAAAAATAAATAAGAATTACAATAGAAGATATATAGAAGAAAAGCAGAAAAGGTGTGTGCGAAATTGTGAAGGATGATCAGATATCCTTGAGGTGCAACAGAGATATATTCGATCAGGAAGGATCACAGTTATGCAGAATAGAGATCTATAATCAGCAAGGTAGTTGCATTATTATACAAGTCATTTTCATTGTTACCTTTTTATCATTGTAACAGTGAATTCTAAATCTCTTAACCGAGTTGGTTTAACAACCATATTGTAAATCCTCTAACAAGGTGACAATTCCATTGAATTGTTCTCAAAGACCTCTTACCAGGCCACTCCTAGCAGGGTGCTTAAATCCTCTCACAGGGTCACACCTAACAGTGTGTTTTGTAACCTTTTACAAGGTTGGCTTCTAACCGGGCATCACTTCAAAAAAGTGAAAATCAGTATCTAGATACATTGGTGGTTTTTCCCATATTGGGTTTCCACATTAAATCTTGTGTCTCTTGTGTTCTTAATTGTTATCTTAATCATATACAAGTGCTGATGAATATCTAAAAGATAATTTACTAATACTTTTTGCATCTTCAAAGTTACTGCAATCTATTTACCGAGTGCTAAACAGATAATATTCATTAAGATATCCTAAGGGATTTGGAAAGAAATAATTGTGAAGTGTTTTATGGTTGACTGATTCACCCCCCCCCCTCTTAGTCACTTCATCCATATTCCATCAGATATCACATAACACCTTATCATAGTACTTTCCAATCTTCAAATTCACATAACATTGTTCACTTACCAGGAGTGTATGCTCATCTTTGATCCATGAAATATGATAGGGCTTTGAATGCACCAACCTTTCCAACTGCAATTTTGTGACCATCTCTTTAGATGCTAGATTCTCTAAGCTACCACTATCAATGATTACCTTCCAAACTTTGTCACAAACTCTACATCTGGTCCTAAATAAACTTTTCCTTACTAGACCTTCCTTCCTACTTTCATTCCATAATGCTCTCCTTAACATCAAGTTATTTTCTTTCTCAGGTTCATTTGGTGATTCTTCTTGCACCAAAGCATTTCTACTACTACCAGCCTTCTTACTAACATGTGTACATTCAAAAGATCTATGTCCTTCTTCTCCACAATTGTAACAAGTTCCTTAGAAACTTCCTCTACCATAACCACCTCTGTAGTTACTACCTCTACCTCTAGATGAACTTTCACCTTTCCACTCAGTCTTGCCTTTGTCCATATTTGTCTTTTCTGGTTCAGATCTACCATTTTCACAATTAGATCTACCTCTTCCTCTCGGGAATCTACCACCTCAACCTATTTTTCTTTGCTCATGTCTCTTGTTCAATTTCTCCTTGGCCTTCAATGCAAATTGATAAGCCTCTTTAATATTCTCCAACTTGACCATACTAATTTCCTCTTGGATAGAAACTCTCAAACTATTAAGTTATCTATTGATTCTTTCCACATCATCTTCATCATGTCCAGATCTAATATCTAATCTATATAATTCCTTAGTATACTATTTTATCGAGCTATCTTTCTGCCTCAAACATTGCATTCGCTAAACTAGGTTAATCTGATAATCACAAGGTAAGAACTTTCCTTTAAATTTGTTCACCATTTTATTCCATACCTTGATTTTTTCTTTTCCTTTCCTCTTCCTATCTAGTTGTAGATGTTGCCACCATAAGGATGCATGACTTTTCAACTTTGTGCTTGCAATCTTTACCTTCTCATCTTTAGGAATGTTTTCATATTCAAAATACTTTTCCATCTTGGTGATCCTATTAGAATAACTAAGAGGGGGGTGAATTAGTTATCCAGTGTCCCAAAACAAAATGTATAATCCAAAAACAAATTCTTCAAATTTTGCTACTCGATAAACATAAACTACTTTCACTGTCTATGCTATTACCAATTATTTATCTAAAACTTATAGTAGTTAACGATCAAATCTAACATGCAATATGCAAAGTATGATAACAAACAAATATCACAAACAACACATAACACAAGAGATTTAACGTGGAAACCCTGTGAAGGGAAAAAACACCTGGGACCGGCAACCCAAAAATATTCACTCTTCTAAAGTGAGTTCGGTGAAGACCCAACCCTATAAAAGATTACAAATACACTTTTAGGTGTGACCTTGTTAGAGGATTTTAAACCAGTAGTTATCGTCCAACCAACAATCATTCTGGGGTTGACAAGATAACGATGTTCACTCTATGAATGAAACATAAAAATACTTTCTTAGTCCACTCGGTTAAGATATTTGACTATGTACAATGGTTAAATATGTAACAGTAGATGATCTTTCTTGATACAACTTCAATTTCAGTTTACAGATCAATATCTAGCTCATGCAAATCTTTCTGATCAATATATCACTTCAGATTCAAAACTATATCAACTTACTGTCCATCGGTAATTACTCTTTGTAGCTCAGTAATTGTTCTACAGTTCAGTTCTCACTAACTAGTATGATCAGAATGCATGAAAATTTGTTCACGCGATAATTATGAAGTATCTTCTTCCCCTAGCATAGTTTCAACAATGAAACCAATGTCTCTTATATACATGAGTAAATCATTTTCTTTTTGTCCATCAGATTTTTCCTCTTAATCTCATTCATTAATTTTTCCGCTTTAACCTTCTTTGGCTGATGTGTTAGTAACACATTTCAATCTGCTCCATTAGATCTTCCTTGAATTATGTTAGTCATTGATCTTCATAACAAACCTTACCTATTACCTAGATTTCATACACTTTCTAGCTCATCAATTTTTTGGCTAAACTAATCATTTAATTCCTTTCTGTTCTGCTCAGTTAACAAAGAAATGCATCGGTGAACATAAGCTTGGTTAACACTGTGCTCGGTATACACTACACTCCATTGGTGTATACTGGAATGCTTCATTTACTGACAACACTGCTTTGTGTCTTTCAGCTCTATTCTTCATCATAGATGAATGCAACATAATAAATTCAATATCATAAAGTCAGACTCATCAAAAAGTTACTTAGTGTATTCCTTATCCTCATCTGACATATGCATCTTCCTCATGTAGATACTTCTATCCTTAATCTCTTTCACCTTTCTTTAGATGTTTTAGTATAGTAACTTACAAGATAAGTATTGTCAAGCTAGTTGACATCAATGACAACATAATACTGATTTAATCATCTTACATATCTAATCAACAACTCCTCAATGATCTTTAATCATAGATTCTTCTTTCAGGTTCTAAATCAATTGTAGTTCATCAATCTCTCCCTTTGGCATTGATGGAAACTCAAGTAATATGAAGTGTACCATACACATACCAAACATGTATTCTACAACTCTGTGAACAAATGTTGTGCAAGCTCTCCCTAGCTTAATATGTTTAATCACTATGTTACTAAACAACATTATAAAATTCAGCTTTGTCATTCTATAGATATGATCTTTTCAGCTCTTAGGTTCCTTCTTTTGTTCTTTGTAACTGATTTTCAATGTTCTATTTCTTTCAAATTATCTCTCCCTTAGATATTTCTCATGGGTGCATGTTTAACTTTTCTTTCATATTATTTATCTCTCCCTTTGACAACAATACCAAAGAAACAAATAAAGAATCAGCTTTGTAGTAGCTAAGTAACTCTCTATTGTCCAATACAGTCTCGGTATCTCTGTATACTGATATCCCAATCTATTTCAGTTCTTCAAACTTAATCACAACCTTGAACATTATCCAAAGTGTGAACTATGCTACATCAACATGTGTGATCTTTTGATAAGATTAAGCTAATGCAACATCTAGATCACATTAGTGACCGATAGATAGGAGAGAGACCCCAAGTCCAGTCCTCAAGTATTCAAATGTGTCCTTCAGTAGAGGCTTTGTAAAGATATCTGCAAGTTATTCTTTAGATGTAACAAATTCTAACTTCACTTGCTTCTCTTGCAATTGTTCTCTTAAGCAGTGATACTTAATTAATATATGCTTTGTCTTAGAGTGCATCACTAGATTCTTTGAAATATTAATAGCATTGGTGTTGTCATAGTATATAATCACTGGGTTAGTGATTACCTCATCCATTCCTTCCAACACTTGCTTAATATATGCAATGTTTGAGAAATTAGTAGCAGCATCAACATACTCTGCTTTAGCTATAGACTAAGAAATACAAGACTACTTTTTACTTGTCTAGGTTACAAGTCTTTCACCAAAGAAGAATGCTCCTTTGGTGGTTCTTTTTCTGTCATCCATATTTCTCTCATCTTTCAAAATAAAACATTTTCTTCCAAAGATCCTGAAATAACTTAACAGTAGGTTTGTTTCCAAACCATAGCTCATAGGGTGTCTGATTGGTGTCCTTCTTTAGTTGTACTTGGTTAAGAACATATACAGCTATACTGACAGCTTCCCTCCAGTATGTCTGAGAAATATTCTTTTGTAGCATTATTGTTCTTGCACAGTCAATTATTGACCTGTTCCTTCTTTTAGCAATCCCATTCTGCTAAGGTGTTCTCGGTGCAGAGACCTATCTTTTGATACCATGCTCATTATAGAAATTAGTAAATTCATCAGAGATAAATTCACCTCCTCTATTAGATCTTAAGAATTTTAATTCTTTTCTATTCTCTTTTTCTACCTTTTCCTTATACCACTTAAACATCTTAAATGCTTTAGATTTTTCTTTTAAGAACATAATTGTCATCAATCTAGTATAGTCATCAACAAAAATAATAAAGTATCTATCACCATAATAACTCTGAGTTCTCATAGGACCACATAGGTCGGTATGAACCAACTCAAGTATCTTCTTTATTAAGTAGTCTTTTCTTTTAAAACTAGACTTAGTCATCTTACCTTTTTGACATTCATGACACATAGCATGATTAGGTTTTGACAAGTTAGGAAACCCTCTAACTCTTTTCTTTTTACTAATCTTGATCATGTTATCAAAGTTCACATGGCATAACCTTTTATGCCACAACCATGCATTTTCATCCTTCATTAATAAACAAGAAGATTGATCAATATCAAGATAAAATATATTACCTCTTGATTGTGTACCGGTTCCAACAAGTCTTCCTCCATCATCATAGATTTTTACCTTTTTTCTCTCAAAAGAAAGTCGGTGGCCTGAATTATTCAGTTGTGCCACACTTTAAAAATTATAGTTTATTCCATCTACCCAGTATGCATTTTCACATTTTATTCTATCATTAATCATCAGTGAACCTTTACCTCTTACCATACAAGGTGCATCATTTCCCATCCTAACAGATCCTCCATCATATAAATGAAGTAGGTCAAATTTCTCTATATCACTAGTCATATGATGTGTACAACCACTATCTATGATCCATGTATCATTTCTGCTTACTTTATAGATTAGTGTTGTTTCTTCATGTTTCTCTTCTTCCTCTGAGTCATCTTTCATAGCAACAAATACTACTTCTACATCATCATCAATATTAGATTCAAATTCAATATCTTCGGCTATGTAACATACCTTTTTCTATTTTTCATAGCTATCTCAGTTATCTCTGTTGTTGTGTTGGTAGTCTCTATTGACTCTTCTCCCATATCTCCCTTTAGATCAGTCTTTGGATCTATCATCATATTTCTTATTCAGACATCTAGCAACGATGTGGCCAACTTATTTACAATTAAAGCATGCCAAAGGTAGCTTACCTCTATACCTTCCTTTACCTTTGGGTAACCTTCTAGCCATAAGAGCTTCAAGCTCATCAAGTTCATCATCGGTATTACTATCACTATCATTATTCTTATTATTCCTACTACTAGACTTACCAATCTTCAAAGAAGACATGAAATCCAATTCAATAGAAGGTACTACACTATTGTAAAAGTTATTCAATTCAAAGGTTGTAATCTTACCAATTAGTGTGTCAAGACTAAGGCTAGATGTAGCTCTTGTTTCATGAATTGTAGAGATCCCGATTGCATAAAATGGCAGTAAAGTTTTGATAATCTTTCTTATCACTGTTTCATCATCAATAATTCCATATGATTCTCTAATAGCATGTACTACCTCTTTTAGTCTATTTGAGTATTGCACAATGTTCTCACCTTCTTTCATCTTCATATCGTCAAATTGACCTCTTAGGCTTTTTGCTCTGGCTCTTTTAACATTCAAATCTCCACTGTATATTAGAGTCAATTTATCCCACATGGCTTTGGTAGTAGTGCATCCCTTAATGTCTTCAAATTCAGCATCAATATAGGTAGTAGCAAGTTCCATCATAGTAATATTGTGTTCATGTCTATCTTTTAGTTGATCAAGTGTCAGGGGACCTGGTGTCAGTTCAATGTAGCCATTCTTGATCAATTCTAGTGCAAAATTCCCAATTCTAGATATGTGCAACTTCATCTAGCTTTTCCATACTATGAAGTTCTCTTTGTTCAATCTTGGCACTTCCCTCTTATACATCTTGAGATATTTTTGCTGGAGTCCTTAAAACTCTATTCTAAGAAACCATAGCTCTGATACCAATTGTTAGAATAACTAAGAGGGGGGTGAATTAGTTATCCAGTGTCCCAAAACAAAATGTATAATCCAAAAACAAATTCTTCAACTTCTGCTACTCGGTAAACATAAAATACTTTCACTATCTATGTTGTTACTAATTATCAATCTAAAACTTATAGTAGTTACCGATCAAATCTAACATGCAATATGCAAAGTATGATAGCAAACAAATATCACAATCAACACATAACACAAGAGGTTTAACATGGAAACCCTGTGAAGGGAAAAACCACCTGGGACCGGCAACCCAAAAATGTCCACTCTTCTAAAGTGAGGTCGGTGAAGACCCAACCCTGTTAAAGGTTACAAACACATTGTTAGGTGTGACCTTGTTAGAGGATTTTCAACTAGCAGTTATTGTCCTACCAATAGTCACTTTGGGGTTGACTAGATAATGATGTTCACTCTATGAATGACACAAAGAAGTGTTGCATAGAGTCATAGACTTGTCAACAAGTTACTTAGTGTATTCCTTATCCTCATTTTACATATACATCTTCCCCATGTAGATACTTCTATTCTTCATCTCTTTCACCTTTCTTTAGATTTTTTGGTATAGTAACTTATAAGATAAGTAATGTCAAGCTAGTTGACATCAATGACAACATAATACTAATTTAATCATCTTACATATCTAATTAGCAACTCTTTAGTGATCTTTAATCACATATTCTTCATTCAGGTTTTAAATTAGTTGTAGTTCATTAGATCTAGTCCACCAATTCATCAAAATTTGGCTTTCCACCATAGTCAAGAGGATTGAAATGTGGCGTTGACTTTAGACTTGTCAAAGCCTTCAAAAATATTTCCTCACCTTGATCCATAGTAGGTGCAGGTTCTGCATTTTCCTGTTCTTCCTCAACTTCATCATCACTAACATCTTCAAGATGTCTGCCTCTTCTTTGGGCTGTTTCAACAACTTCTAACCTAGCATTAATCTACCTTAGCATATCTTCCAATCCTGGATCTCCATCTTTCCTCCCACGAACCATCTTAACAACCCTCTACAATTGCAAGTCATATCACAATGTGCTACTCAACAACAATCAACTAGGGCTTCAAGAGGAACCTACAAACCTAGATCTACAAACCTAGATCAAGATCTAACCTCACTCTGATACCACCTAACACAAGATAGGGAGAAAGAGGGGCCAAACAATGGCACACCTTGATGATCCAAGCCTACCCAACACATGTGAAAGCAAAAAAAACACAACAGTGAGAGAGAGAATGCTAGATCTTTCATATATTTTCTTCAAATAGAGCCATACATGCCAGGCTATAAGGCCTTCCTGGTTAGGGCCAAATATTACAATGAAATACAAAAGTCCTCAAACATGTGAGGATCTATCAAAATCTCTACTTCTATCTTCCATCAAAAACTCCTATCAGCCAACTGCCTCCTAAACTCTAAAGCAACAACTACATATATACAAGAAGCTACCGAACTGAGTCGGCCTTCAAATCCGTAATCAATGGAAGGAATGGTTAGATCTAGGAACACACACTTCCTAGTGATGGATTCCAACATTAAATCCATGATCCAATATAAATTCACAAGTCGGCCACAATAGAAACTAAGACTAAACCCATCGGTGAGCAAGACAACCAAGCAGCAGACAGGTAATGTCAAGCACTAGTGAAACAATTGACTGCCCAGGAGATGACTGCCCACACTCGGTAACCAAAGGAAATTGACCAACTACCAACCAACTTGGTCAAAGTAGGAATCGAGCAACACAGACAAACTCCAACTTGTTTTTGGTAACACAGGATTGCTAAGGACCCGAGATGCTCCTGCATCATCTTGCAAGTAACCTTTGTTGCAATAGATTTATTTTCCTTTTTGGTCTCATATTTAGTTTTCTTTACTATTCTCCTCATAGGGATGTTATCTAGAGAAGTTTTTTCCTTCTTAACTATGGTTGCACTCCTTGTTTGTCTACTGATTGAAGTTCTACCCATTGTAGAGAAAGCTAACTCTACATCTTCATTTGCAATAACTATAGTTAAAGTACCAAATTTCTTGCCTTCATGTCTAGCTCTTTCTTTATCTATAGCTTCTTGTGTGAAACCATTCTTTCAAAATAATTTCTCAACCTCCTTTCTAACTTTCTTCTTAATCATCGACACATTCAATATATATGCAAATTCAAGATATTTCTCCCTATATGTTCCAAATCTCTTTGAATTGGGATCAATGGGGCTCTTCAGTAGCTCATCAACATAAGTAATCACAATATGAGATTCTAGCTTGTAACCCATTAGCATAGCCCAAAATGTCCTAGGTAGTACTACCTCCATTTGACATTTATCAGTATCAACCATGAAACATATGTCATCCTTATATTTCTCAAAAACATGAACTAGTATTATTTCCCTTTCATGCATTCTCTTTTGGAAATCCTTAAAATATCTCCACATCTTCTCATAAAAATAACTACTGAGCATCTTAGCACAATTTTCCATTTGAATCACAATCAAAGTACTATCTACCCAATTAACCAGTCCAATACCAGGAAAGAAATTTTGAAAGTACAAAAAAAGAACTACAAGTAATTGACTGTACTTGAATATTTTTCTTTTTTCTTTATTTATCTTCTCCATGTTAAGAAAGAACCGATCTCTCATCATAGCACACAAATCATACTTTGTATTTTCCTTAATCATCTTATATGCATTGTGGATTGTAGCAATAGAAACACTATTGAGTTTTCTTGAGTGAAACACTTTGTATCCAATCACCATGGATGAAAACCTAAATCCATCATTTGGGATATCATTAATTATCATCACACGCTTATCTAACTTCGATTTTGTCAGTTCTGTGACTAGATCTTGCAAGATAGATCTTAGTTGTGGTACCTCTCCAATTGCCAAAAAACCTATTACCATGTGAATAGCCTCTTTAGTAATCTTTTAGGGTCAATCAATCCATAGAAGTTTGCCGTGTACCCTAATTAGCATATATCTAACCTATTTTTCTTCACAGTCAGAAGGAAAGTGAACTATGTTCTCAAAACCTTTAACTACGATCTCTTTGTATTTATCTTAAGACACTGAATCTTTGCAAAAATATTTGTATAGTGATCTTATATGAGTTTCACCTAATTCTTCAATATTACAATGAATGCATGATCCAACATCATCCATATGCAATACACTATAGGGCATGCTAGTTATATTGGCACCCTTTGGATCATTCTCCATTAAAGTTTTTAGATGTCTCTTGAATAGTGGCCTAGGTTTCTCTATGATATCAACAATAATAGGAGTAACCATATTGAAAGTAATGGAATTTAAGCTTAGAGATCTCCAATAAATACCTTTTGAGTCATCGTGCGATGACCTGTGCATTCCCTCACAAGTTTCTTCACTAAAATCACTTCAAATCCTTTTGCAGTCACTTCAATTGCTATCAATCTGCTCAAACTTCACTTCTTTCTCTTTTGGCTATAGTACTTGAATGTGTAGTTGAAAAATAAGACTTAAAATAACCTTTTATCTTTCACTACTCTTAAGCATAAAATGTATCACTGGTTGAAAACAAATAACATATACCTTCAAAGATCTTATTAGTTGTCGTCCAAATCTTCATGTAGTTCAACAAAAATTTATACTATACTACAAAAATACCATATGCATCTAAATATAAAAATAAAACTTACCACCCATGCATCTAGGGGGTCTTCAATGGATTCAATACTTCTTTCTCCCCCTAAGTTAAAGATGACTTAGTTTGATAATGAATTCTCCACACCTGATGAAGATGTAGATCCTTCTAAAGATTTTATTTCACTCTTCTTTTTCCAAATCTGATTCATTTTCCTTCTAGTCATTAAAGACTTGATCGGGGAACCAATGTTTATTTAAAGAGCAATAGAGTCGATTACCAGAAGTACTAGTTTGAAAGGCTCATTGGAATTGATCCACTATGAGATTGACATGATATGCCATGAAAGCACCTAAAGTACTAAACAGAATGGGTATTTGTTCGGTAATGGTTGGAGTAGAAAACTTAGATTCGGTGAGAATCTCATTTTTGGGTGGTATGAAAGGGGGATTGGCCTGGGAATTGGATAGGAGTCTCTTCAAAATTCATAGTTCACTTTCCTTTTTTCTTCTTAGGCTGATGAATTGTTTGGTTCACCTTATTGCTCCTTGATCTACAAAACCAATCAATATGATCCACCTTAGATGCAAATTCTTCATCTTGTATGGCCTTATTGGTACCTAAAGATTTACCAATCTCATAACTGGTGTAGCCTAATCCATATCTCTTTCCATGCATTCTATGATTCTTTAGTTTTTCATCAAGAATTGTAATACTTTTGTTGAATTTATTGATAAAATCATTTGCAACCTTCAACTCACCTTTTATTTGCTCATTTTCTTTTCTCATATTTTTATTCTCCCTTAGGGCCTCTTGATTCTCTTCATTTGTATCATATAGTTGTATATGAAATGTACCTAATTCTTCTTTAGATTTGAAGAGCTCATCCACCTTGGCTTTTAGGGCTTCATATTTAGATTTTTGGGCTTCCTCTACAAATTTTCTTGCTACTTTTGTTGTCTTCCTTGCTTCCATTTCTTCACCTATTTCGATTGAAAAAGCTTCTAATTCTCTTTTGGTTTTCTTCTTGTCTTTATGCAGTTTTATGATCTCATGAGACAACTCTTCAAAAGCTACTTGAGACTCCTCAGATCCACTACCTTCATATATTTCTTTAATTAAATTGTGTCTCTCATTCAATTTCTCAACAAGCTCTTGTCTCTTGGATCTTTATTTCTTGAGTTGGTCTTTCAACTTGTTAATGAACTCCTCATCATTTGCAAGCTTCATTTGATATCTCAAATTTTCTATATCTTCTTGCTTAAGGATCTTCCCCAAGATATTGGGATTCTTCAAGGGAACTTGGATCTAATACCAATTGTTAATGTTAAAAGGCACTGAGATGGGGGCGGGGGGGGGGGGGGGGGGGTGTGAATCAATATAACCATAGATCTAAAAAATATTTTCATAAACTTGAAGATTAACCAACACACAAATATAATAATAAGATAAAAGCATAACACATAAATCATCCACACATAACCAAGACAAAAAATCAATATTTTTGCATGGAAACCCTTTTAGAGGGAAAAACCATGATAGGAATTATCACCCACTTGTAATGCAAAAAATAATCAGGCAAAAACACAACAACAAAATTTTCTTTTGAACAATTAAGACA
The DNA here is from genome assembly GCA_027943335.1 of Chamaecyparis obtusa. Taxonomy (NCBI): domain Eukaryota; kingdom Viridiplantae; phylum Streptophyta; class Pinopsida; order Cupressales; family Cupressaceae; genus Chamaecyparis; species Chamaecyparis obtusa. Next base: position 630,192 of record BSBK01005659.1, read on the forward strand.
TACTCCTAGGTTTGCTAGATTTCACAAAAGCCCTTAGACACGAAGCTTTGGAATCATAAGCTCACTTGGGTGAGTCACCCAATGACACATAAGGGATCATGAGGCAAGAGCTAGCATGCCTCTGTCCCCTACATCATGGAATTCGTTAGGCGATGAGAAAGATTAAAGAAGTTTAAAGGGAATAACTCATCCCTATGTTTCCAAGTTGATCTAGGATAATACAATCTATTCCTATAAATTTCAAGGGCATAAATAAATATTAGAATTAAAAGAATTAAGCTGAAATCTAAAATGATAAATAAATACCCTGGCAAGCAATGTTAAACTATATCCCCATAATAATTCAATACCATTTAACAGGTTATAAAATTAGAAAATTCATTAATAAAATTTATATCTAAAGTTCATAGTATGGTAGATATAGCCTACAAACATCTTTAATAACTTCTTAATCAAAATCATTTGTTTAATAACCTAACGACGCCTAAAACATTTTTGGTTTAGCTAAATAAAATAAGATAGAATTTAAAAGAAAATATCTTATCTAGTAATTTAGACCAAAGTAATTAATTATTTCAATGGAATAAATATCATAATTTAATTTCTCCCAAACCTACTAAGGTAAGGCCTCTTCATAAACATTATTAATATAATTTCTTAAGGAACTAAAGTATTGTATCACATAGACTAAATTAAGGAATTTCTTTTACCCAATTAATTAAAATCTCTCTAGCTATAACATAAAGTCCTCAACTTTTAAAATCAAATTTAGCTTTAGTAGGGTAGTTTAAATCAAATAGATCCAAACCCTAATTTGAAATTAGGGCTTGGGTCTGATTTAACCCTAAGAAACCCTAAATCTTCATTTCTATCTTTTATTTTTTCTTCTTTGGTGTGCAGGTTGAAAGAGGATTCAGAAGTCTTACTCTGTTGAAATTCTCTCAAGTATGAGAGAATGTCTTATAGCAAGAGAGCCCTTACTCCATAAGGGTTTCTCTCTTCATTACCAAAACAACTCCCATAGCAGATTTCTAGAAGTGGGTAAATTTGTTTCAATGAAATAGCATTTGTTCATGATGAAAGCTCTTCAAATCTATACACAGATCGCAATCATTTGGCTATAAGATTTTGCATTATTATTTACATAGTAATAGTTATTGAGTTTTTCTTAAAGATTAGGTATGTTACTAGTATAACATTTATGATTCACTATTTTTTTTCATAATACAGGTCTACAAGTTTAAGACCCTTGTTTTAACCCTGTGTATTAAATATTTTTGTATACAGCATAGCCATTTTAGTTTTTCTTAGTAGAGAAACTTCATTTAAAAAATATTTGATTAAGCTGGGTGTTTAGAAGGGTTTGAAAACCCTAAAGAAGCTATGCAGCACATACCATAAGGCATCGTGTAGATTTTTTTAAAAAACTTGTTAACCCTAGCCGCAGATGCATCAACGCTGAGCTGCAACAATATGACAAGCCGCGACAATGAGCCAGTCACTGCCGTGACTCTAAGCCACGATAGTGACAACAGTCACTATCATGACTTGAGTCATGATAGGCTGCTGCATGTCATGGGGGAAAGAGGGGAATAGTGCTTCAACCCCCATAAAAAATGATGAACTCAGAATTAATCTGATGCCATAATATGATAATGGTATATAATAATATTATATACTATATACTGTACGATATTTATCGTATAGTATATAGTATATAGTATCATATATTGTGCTATTTCTGATAGATCCATAACAATATAATAAAATATTATTTATTATGTACTATATGATATTTATCATATAGTATATAATATTTAATAACATATATTATGTTATTTTTGTTTCATTTAATATATGGAATTTTTATAATGTTATAATAATTAATATACCATTTAATATTTCAAGATAGTTAACAGTTAAATGTTATTGATCTAATCAGCCCCCATTTTGAAGGGTATTGTAAATGGTTATATATGTTATATTATACATATTTTATGTATAATATAATATATATAATAAATATTCCTACCAAACTTGTAAAACCAGATTTATTTTCTTAGGAAATGGAAAGAAGACACAAGTCTCTATTTTTGGTTAGTTTCTGTCATAATCATGCTTTTCTGTAATGTTGCATGCTAGACAAACATTTACTTTTATATCAGTTAGCTTTATAGATGTACTTTAAATAGCTCTACATGTGTATTAGACTTAGGCAATGTACATCAGGTTATGATAAGAAAACAGGTTAGCTATTAAACAATCTATTGTAGAAAGTTCAGCTTTATACACTTAAGCATCTAAATTTCTTACTTAAATTTAAGTTTCCATTTGACATATCTCATACATATTATTTCTCACATAAGTTCTAAATTTACTTACATTCCATACATCTGCTAAGTTGATAATCACATCTCTAGTCTTGATATAGGTTATGTCTATTGCATTCAGATTTGACATCTGATCTTACAAGTTTCTTTATTTCATTATTGATAGAACAATATGAACATATAGTATAAACATAAAATCCAATCTGCATATATATTCTACTCTGTTCAAAAGAAAATATATAACGATTCCTTTTTCTACTTTCATATGTGACTTTTAACAGCATCCAGTTACTTAACAAAGATACAGAAGATACTAACTTTTAAAAAGGTTAATATTATCACAAAACTAATTCAAACCTTTTTGTACATAACAATTTAATTATAAAACATACTGGAAATACTAATTTAATATCTAATTCTCAGCTACAGGAAACTTCATCATTTTCTGGCAATCAAAGTAATTTGACATTTTCTTTCCACCTCTAAATCTCATAAATTTTATGTTGAGAGTTGAATAAATAATAGTTGCAGAAGCTAGATCCTATAGAAAGTAGAATACATTCATTAAGGCTAAAACAAGGACTTAAAATAATCTGTCTGATTTCCAGCTTATAACTATTACAATTTCCTTTGTTATAGATAAACAAGAGCTAGAGTATGATCTCTCAACCAAGTACAACTTATAATAGACTTTCAAATTTCCAACTCAACTTTAAGCTTCAATATTGAACTTCTCCCTTAAATAGGCTACCAACCTGCAACACAAAAGAATTCTTCCACATGGCCATGGAGGCTCACCTCCTAGCCAAGGCCATTACATGGCCACCCCCGAGCTTGGGGAAACAAGTATAGGAAAGGATACACTCAAGTAATATAAAACATAAACATTTAACATAAATTAGGACACAAATTTTCACAATAAACTCCCTTCCCAAGCTTGCACAAAGGATTCTTACATAGAATCCATTAAATGGGTGAAGGTGGAATCTTCCTTATGGAGACACCTAACTTATAATAAACAACATTTCAGCATGTATTACCAGCCTTAACAAGGCCCTTCCAACCCAAAATAGCTCAAATCCCTGAGCAACAACACCCTTATGGCCCCCAAACATCCTTATGACCCCCCCAAATAGCATAAGAAGGTTCTCATGGTTTCCCATACAACCATGCACTCATACAAAAGGAAATCTCAACTTAGGCCCTTCACCCCAAGGTCTCCTCAAATTCTCCCAAGGATGAGGAGTGAACTTGCACACCCTTAACAAGAACAATTCAAGACAACAAGTTTGAAAGCAAATTCACAAAAGAAATAAAATAATACAAGATTAACACAAGGAATCACAATTTGCAAAACTTTCACATAATACAATTTTTTTTTAAAGCATTTTAAAAGTAATAACAAGTTAGAAACCACCAACCTCCTCCTAAGGAAAGGCTAATGAAGAATTGTAGATGAGCTCCTCTTGGCTCCAAGCTTGCTATCCTCTCCAAGCTACTAGATCAAACTCTCTAGCTCTCCTCTTACTCTCTCTCAACTAGCATAGACAAGAATGAACTAGTGTGTGTGTTTCTAAGTCTCCCTTTTTTTTTAAGACTTTCCTCAAAAACATTCTTCTCTCCGCTCCCTTCCCAAAACTATTAGGTTTCTAGATCTAAGACAAAATGACACTTGCCCCTCTCTAAGGTTTGGGATGAATTTCCACATATGAAAACAAGAGATATCTTAGGGAACATTTCCATTTTCGTGCATATAAAAAATGGCACATTAGGAGAGGCATAAAGGTGGCTTAGGAAGGTGAAAATAGAAGAATTAAGCCCCCCAACCCATGTACTAATCTTGGGACACTAAAATTCAACCTAAACCTCACCCTAGGACTCCACAAAACCTCTCAAAATTCCCAATTAATCATGCATCCGAAAATGGAGTTTTGGTTTCAACAATTCTTGGTCCCTTAAACCACCTATCTAGCTTAGGAATGCTCAAGAATAACTAAGTAGAAGGTGGGGTCCATACTCCACTCAACATACCAATTCATCAACATGGTGTCAAGTGACACCTCACTAAAACACACATCACAAACACATGTGGCATGCCTTGTGTGAAAAAACATTTATACATTTACACAAAGATAAAAAATTTACTTATAACATATTTTTCAAACATTGTCAACCATATACACATAGGCATCACATTTACGAAAGAAATCATAATATGATGAGGCCATACTCTTCTAGAGTCAACCTTGGTTTTCAACTGATTGCACTTAGATCCTATCTTGTTTCCCCGACTTACAACCATGACCATGTTCCTGCACATTCAAATTCACTCATAGTACATTATAAAAATCTTGCATTAATAATCATTTCAAAAATAGAGTAGTAACATCTAAACTTGACAAAGACATATTTATCTACATTCATAAAATAGTACAAAATCCACATAAGCATGTAACCCTAAGCTAAACATAGAACCATGATTCCATCAATGATCATTATACTGAAAGATAACATAAAAAATGTAGAATTCATGTATCATAGATAATCATGGTATCAAAATGAGCATTTATAAAGAGTACGACTAATGTGATCATCATAAAAATCTATAACAAACAACTCATAAGGTCCAAATGATAGCATATATAAACCACAATAGATCAAATGTCTATACTCAAGGTATCATCCTGATGAATCAAATGTCAAAATGAAAGTCAAACTAGGATGGGTCAAGATAGGACCTCACATCCTCCCCCCCTAGGCATGAAATTCCTCTTGGAGTTCATCAAAAAGATGGGGTTACTGATGTCTCATCTATGTTGTGTCCTCCCATGAAGCTATGACCTCATCATAGCAATCCCACTGGACCCTAACTTGGTGCAGCTCTCGACCTCGAAGGGCTAGGGTCCTGCAAGATAGAATATGTATTAGCTCTAAAGCCAGTTGTCCATTTGACTCCACCTGTAAAGCATCCCAATCAATAATATGAGACTCATCATATATATACTTCCTTAGAATAGACACATGAAAAACATTGTGGATGCATGATAGGCTAGGTGAAAAAGCTAAATAGTATGCTACTGGGCCTATCATCTCCAAAATCTCAAAAGGTTTGACAAAGCAAGGGGCTAGCTTAGAACCCTTTCCAAAATGGATTGGGCTCTTGTGCGGCCTCACTATCAAGAAGACTCTTTCACCAATCATATACTCTCTATCAATCCTCCTAGCATCTGCATACTTCTTCTGTCTATCCAGGGCCTCTCTAAGATGTTGCTTGATCAGATCTACCTACTGCTCCATCTATCTAACCAACTTTGGACCAATGGAAACTCTATCCTCTATCCTATCCTAGCTCAATGGTGTCCTGCAAGATCTACCATACAAGGCCTGATATGGATACATACCCAAAGATGAATGATGCCCATTATTATAGGAAAAATCTACTAAATGAAGGTACTCCTCCCACCTAACCTGGTGATCCATCACATACATGTGTAGCATGTCCTCTAACACCTAATTAACCCTCTCAGTCTAACCATCTATATTAGGGTGATATGCTATGCTGAAATTGAGCCTGGTGCCCAAAGTGGTCTGTAGCTCTCTCCAAAAAGATGAAGTAAATAGTGAGTCTTTGTTTGATATGATCATGCGTGGAATGCCATGTAGTCTAAAAATATCTCACAAAAATACCTATGCCACTACAGGTGCTATAAAAGTAGTACATATGGGTGAGAACTGGGCTACCTTAGTCAACCTATCCACGGTCACCATAATGGCATCATGGCGACGAGATGACATAGGAAGACCAACTATAAAATCCATAGATATAATGTCCCGCTTCCACTCACGTATCTCATGAGACTATAGAAGTCCTCTTGGATGATGGTGCTCCACCTTAACCCACTGACACTCTAAGCATATATCCACTAACTCTGCAATGTGTGTCCTCAAACTTGGCTAGTGATAAAGTTGTCTCAAATCTACATGTAACATCTTAACTCCGAGGTGCACTACATAAGGAGCTCTATAAGCCTCAAGGATGATGAAATCCCACAATCCACTAGAAGAAGGTACATAAATGCATCCTATATGTCAAAGAAGGCTATCAGACTCCAGGGTATAATCGGTGAACATTCCCTCAAGGGGTCTCTGATCCTAAACCATCTGTCTAACCTCTAAATAGAAGGCATCCTCATGTAAGTGCTGCAATATGTGCCCTCTCAAATCTGTACTAGTAGTCATAGCTGAGAGCTCATGACATCTCCTACTTAGGGCATCTACTACCACATTCTCCTTACCCTTGATGTAGTGAACGTCAAAGTCATACTCGCATAGAAACTCCATCCATCTCCTTTGTCTAGCATTGAGGTTTGGCTGTGTGAATATGTACTAGAGACTCTGATGATTTGAATGAAGCTCAAATCTGTGGCCTAGTAAGAAATGTTTCTATCTTATTAAAGCATGTACCATTGCTGATAGCTCAAGGTCATGAGTAGGATAATTAAGCTCATGATTCTTGAGCTTTCTGGACTCATAGGCAATAGCCCGACCATCCTACATCAATACTACCCAAATCCAATCTAAAGATGCATCTATGCATACCACAAAGTTTGCTGAAGGATCAGGTACCACAAGTATAGGTGCACTGGTAAGTGCTCTCTTGAGCTCCTTGAAAGCTCTCTTGCACCTCTCTATCCACCCAAACTTCTTCCCTTTCCTCTGAAGGGAAGTGATGGGATGGGCCACTCTAGAAAAACCCTCAACAAAGAATTTGTAATAGCCTACAAGGCCCATGAAGTTCCTGACCTCTGTCACACTAGTAGGTGCCAGCCAATCCATAATCACCCTAATCTTAGATGGGTCTACTAAGATCCCATCTCCTGATATCACATGGCCTAAATAGTGAACCTCTTTCCTAAAGAATGCACACTTTAGCAAGCTATTGTACAACTAATTATCCCTCCAGCACTGCAAAACCTACCTCAAATGCTCCTCATGCTCATGCTCATCTCAAGAGTATATCAATATGTCATCCAAAAATATCACCACAAATCTATATAGGAATGAACAAAATAATCCATTCATGAGACTCATGAATATAGCTGGAGCATTTGTAAGTCCAAAAGGTACCACTGTGAACTCATAGTGTCCATATCATGTGTGGAAAGTAGTCTTGTGGATGTCAATATCCATGATCCATAGCTAGTGATATCCCAACTTCAAGTCTATCTTTGAGAACACTCAGGCTCCCTAAAGCTAATCAAATAAGTCATCAATCCTAGGAAGGGGATACCCATTCTTGATGGTCACCTTGTTTAGCTGTCGGTAATCCATGCACAAACTAAGAGATCCATCCTTCTTCTTAATGATGGTGATGGGTGCACCCCATGGAGATACACTAGGATGAATGTGCCCTTTCTCCAAGAGCTCCTCTAGCTAAATCTTGAGCTCACTAAGGTCATGTGTGGACATCCTATAGGGTGCTCTAGAAACAGGCTCTACTCTAAGTACAAGGTCAATATGAAGGTCCACTACTCTAGGTGGTGGCATACTAGTTAACTGTGATGGAAATATGTCTACAAACTCCTGAAGGATAGGGTGGTCATCAAGAGAAGTCTCCTTCTCTACCTCCTCCTCTCTGTCACTGATGGTGATAGCATATAACTGACATCCCTTCCACATGCACCACTTAAGCTGCATAGCAGAAATCATATGAAGGGATAAAGGTCTCTGAACTCCTATAATAATTGAGGTCACCCCCTCATCATCTAAACACTCTACTATCTTCTATCTATAGTCCACCTTGGCTTTGTAGGAATAGAGCCAATCCATACCAACAACAACATCATATGATCCAAGTGGTGTGACACGAAGGTCAACTGAGGTGGTAAAGTCTCTAATCTGCAACTAGAAACCCCTCACCATCGAACTAATAAATACCCTAGCACCTGAGGCTAACTCAACCTCCCAACTAACATCCTATCTAGCTGCCACTAGCCCGCAACACTCCACTATGAAAGGTGAAATAAAGGATTCGATGGCTCTAGAATTAAAAAAGGATAGAAACACTACTACCTCCAATCATGCCTAGTGGTTATCAACAACTACAAAAACTCTATGTGCTCTACCCATGTCTCCTACAGTAGGCTTAGAGGTTGCCACTCTCTAACTACCGATTGAATGGCCTATAGGGCAATCCCTAGCTATGTGCCCCATGACACCACATGTGTAACATGGTCCTCTAGCTTACAGCTATATACCTCAAGGCCTAGACTACTATTGTCCTCCTGTAGTACTGGACCCACTGAATCCTCCTTTGGAAGCTTGGGACTATCCCTTCTGATCTTGTCAAGATCCCTATGAGTGCCATTGCTTGGGCTTAGAGCCCTACTGTCCCTAAGAAGATCTCTGTCCCTGGTTCTACTGAGACTATTGTGGCTACTATTGTTGCTACTGCTGAGATGCCCTAGATGATCCTGATGAGTTCTTCTAGTTTCCCTTCCAATGGGACTTCTAGAAAATAGAAGACTAAGATGTGGCATTCTGATTATGTGACTGGTCTCAGGCATCGTGAGATCTACTATGGATCTCCTTAGCTACCATGGCTCTCTCCACTATATCACATAGATCTCCTACTAGTACCAACCACACTCTGTCAGCCATGGCATAGTTCAACCCCTTGATGAAGCAGTTGACCTGGAGCTTCTCATCCTTCATGTAGTCCACATAAGAAAGGAGCTCAAGAAACTTGTTGTTGTACTGGGCTACTAACATACCTCTCTACTATAGGTCATGAAACTCATCGATGCCATGCTATCTGAAATGCTCTGACATATATCAGGCTCAGAATCTCTCTAAGAAGATCTCCCATGTGAGGGTGTCCATGGTAAGGTGACACTTAACCTCCTCTTTCTTCCACCAAGTAGAAGCATTCCCTCTCAGCATGTGTACTGCAAAGTGTGCCTTAAGGTTTCTCTCATAAGGACGCAACCCAAAGCAACAATCGAGGCTTAAAAGTGAAGCCTCTACCTCTGTCCTAGCCATGGATCCCAAAAAGGGTGGTGGCTATAATCTGAAAAGATCTATGATCATGTCCCCTGTGTCACGAGGTGCTCTTAGCACTACCCCTAGTGGTGACTTTGGCATGTGTTGTAAAACCCCATAACAATAATCTATATAAAAGATAAACCAATCATAAACCAAATAACTTAACCAGAATAGCACAATAATTTTTTTAATTTATGAGATACAAGTTAACATCAAAATACAACTTAACTGCCTTAATCAGTTATTTAGTATCCAAGGACTATATGAGAGTATATCAATATACTCAATATTTAATACATATTTTCCAAGAGTTCAAGATTGTTTCTAAATGCCCCTATCCATCCTAAGCATTGTTCTGATAATAAGAAACCAGGTTATGATCTGTTTCCCATATATCTTTACAGAAGCTAACCATTTCCCCAAAAACATTGTTTTCCTCATCTAGAATCCTAAAAAACCAAATAGAAAACAACCACAAACAAATAGGGCTTAGTCAAAAAGACAAGATGGTGGAATACCTCCATAGCATCTGCATCATATAGGTTAGAACTTTAACATAATAAGTTGAACCATACATATAAAAATAGATATATCTCATTATTAACAAGAAGCATTCCATTTCTATTCAACAAAATCAACAAGTAGATCATTTCATTTCCAATAGAAATAAACTCGCAAAGAAAATGACAAGGTGATGATCCACTAGCTTTGGGTATCTACATAAGAATCAATGATCAGTAACCATATAGGAAACTCAAAGAATTCATTATGTTAGCCTTATTCTTTACAAGCAATAAGGTAAATCCATACCCTTACTTCACCAACATGTGCAAGTAATCAGGGCAACACATTTTATCTTTTTAAATGAAACCCATAGCCCATGAATTATTAAATTATCACTTAGTCAAATAACTGATAGATATTCTTTCACCTTAAGGATCCAGACAAAATTCAATCACTCATACTAAGGATCACACTTGCATTATCTCAAAAATACTTTATATCAACATTATTAGCTAAACCACAATAAAATCTGTATTATCAAATTCAGCTAATAATGTCAACTTAATTGCTTAAATCTTTAAACTGAATCAACAATCAAAATATCCACATACATCCATGAATCCTCTTTTCAAAACAACCACAATTAAGCACTTTCCTTTCATCAACTGAAGGAATAATTAAAGCAAGAATTTTCAATACCACAATTATTATAGCTCAGATAATAAAGCCCAATTTTCTAACAACCAAATGCAACACTATGTCTGATGATTGAAATATCAAATTTTAATACCAATTGACTGATACCACTAATACTTTAAAAATCAATTCCATTAATCTAACACATTATAACTAATAGAGTTTATTTGTAAATTCATGGAAGGTCAAAAATCAAATTTCATATACTAATATTTAATGCAGAATTACACATGATTTTCATATTGACCATCCATATAAAAATGCACTTGTTTCAATTCTATCATTTCAGTTACCAAGTCACATATGTATACACTTATAGGCATACACACATATATATACATATATATATACACTCACGGTATGTGTGTGTGTGTGTGTGTGTGTGTGTGTGTGTGTGTGTCTATATATATATATGTGTGTGTGTGTGTGTGTGTGTGTGTGTGTGTGTGTGTGTGTGTGTGTGTGTGTACCCTTGTAAAATATACAGAATCAAAACACTACATTAACATATTTATAATCCTATCAAAATAATACAGAATCAGATAACTTATTCAAAGCATACATTGTCATATACTATCATTATACTGAATGAAACTATGTTTCAAATTCCGAACAATAACTTAGAGGTTATTAAATCAACAGACTAGAAAATCTTATAATCCAATTCGGCCTACTTACATAATCTCACAGACCCAACTCACAAACAAAAAATCAACTACTACAGAAACTATTCGAGTGATCTACAGACCATAACCATAGACCAAGTCCTCGAAGGAAAATAGTAAGACTATAGTGACTTCCACTGTAAACTCTATAACAACTGATAGTTCCACAATACTAAGAATAAGACAAAACTATGTTTCACATCCCGCTACAGAACATTTTTCATATAAACACGATTCCTAATAAAAATTCTACTGACAGACCCAAGCTTATCCTCTGACAAGAAACTACCATTAACCGAACCAAAAATTTACCAAATACTATCTTACTATGAGGACTCAAAAAGAAAAATACATCACTAATCTCCCATAACTATGACTCATACCACAATCGTAACTAAAGCCACAAAACTCCAGAGCTCGACAAATTGCAGTCTTGTATCAGGCAAATAAATAGACCCCTAATCTTTTTTTTAATCCTACTGAATAGAAAGCACAAAACAACAGGAATAGAATCTTCCAACACTGAGTCCCAAATTCTTTTCCCCAAATCTCAATAGACTTAAGCAAGTAAATTACACAGACCGAAGAGACTGCAATGATCATAATATAGAAAAGCATTTGCAATACACATATAGAATAATTCCTCATAAAATGAATAGAGCAGTGAGAAATTACAACCCACATATTCTCTTATGCTAAACTCAAAAAAAAAAACAAGAGATAAGGAAGAGAATGCCCCTGCCTATGTTACAGAGTGAGGGTGTTCTAAATCTTGCAAATAAAATCCAAAATCCATGCTCCCGAACTGGCGAGCTACTCCAGAAATCAACCTTTGCACAGCAAAAGAACTAAACACACCATGATAGAGCTCAGTTCACAAGCAGGAAAACCAAACGGTATTCCCAAACTGAGATATTGGTGATAAACATCGTGGAAAATTCCACTATTAACACACAAAAATGCAACCATTTTTCCCTCCAAGCTAAACTGAATAACCCCATTCTTGCAACCATTCTAGGTAGCAAAAGACATTTCCTCGCAACTAAAAACCCTTGCCAATACAAATGGCAAATAGAAAATTGAAGTAATCAATTCCAGTATGCATGTCGTAGCTACATTAACTACCAACTTATCCTTTACTACCACTTCCACTCAATAGTTCGACAGTTGTCACTGCAGTATCAGTACTAACCAAGAATTCCCAAAGACACGTGCTTAAGAATTAAATCGCACATTGATATAACATTCATAATCTCAATGCACATTCAAACATTGCAAAATAAATGTTTTAAGTAGAGTGAGGTTAGTAAGTCAAAACCATATTAGGTCATGTGATAAGAATAACTTAGGAAGTGTTTCAAAGCCATGGTTTAGGTTAGAGAAGTTACTAACCCCCAAGACTATCTTACCATTATAACATAGGATGTTAATGTAATACTAACACCTCTTTCTAATTTTTAATAACTAACTTACCACTAATTGATTCATTCTAACAATTCTACTAACTTATTTCTCTTTTAATTTCATTTCAATTTTAACAATTAGCATCATCATAGTAAAAATCATTTCAACAACTTATATTAACTATATAATTAATAATATTTTCCTTAACATATACTGACTTACTTAGCATCAAAATTCCATTAATGAAATATTAACTATAGCATAGGAATTCCTCTTCCCATTGCGGAATGATTTTTCTTAAAACTTAAAATAATCATCTCCTATAAGAAAACAAATTTCCAAAGTACATAAATGTAACAAAGAAACCTGATAGCTCAGGAAAGTCAGAATCAGAAACTATTTTCATTAAATCAAATAGATCCAACACTATAATCTAACGAAAAATTAACAACTTCCTGCCAAGTTTTATTACCAAATAAGACATGATCAAGAATATTTCCACAATAATAATGCCCATATACTGTCAGAGATATAAATCAAAATCTAGACAAAGCTATAATCCAAATCACCACAAGAAGAGTTTGGATATAAATAAATCCAAACCAAAACATGAAATCACACCAAAAGATCTATATGAACTGCAAGATTAGAAACCAAGCCAGGAGCAGATAGGGGCATGACATGTGCACTGACTCACCCTCATGAACTACCTACTCTGCTACTCATCTAGGAGGGGAAATCCTACTCCGCTCTCAATTCCCAACTTGCTGGCCTCCCGGAGGTAATCTATCCATGATAATACTGGCTAGATTCTGCAAGGTATTAAGGATATCCTTAATAGGGTTAGGTGGTGGTGAAGGTGGAGGCCTCCACTCATCACCCAGCCCCTCGACTGCTCACTCATCTCCCCATACCACCACACGTCCACCTCTAGGTATCCACCCACGTCGGTGAGCACTACACGTGACTGTAGCCATCCTACACTTAGGACAAAACAATGGTAAGTTTGGAAAATGTAATGGGTCTAAAGGTTCCTAGAGTAGAAACTTTTCTCTGATACCAGAATGTAATGCCCAAAATAATCAGGCAAAAACACAATAAAAAAATTTTTTTTGAACAATTAAGACATACTCCTAGGTCTGCTAGATTTCACAAAAGCCCTTAGATGTGAAGCTTTGGAATCGTAAGCTCGCTTGGGTGAGTCACCCAATGACACATAAGGGATCATGAGGTAAGCACTGGCGTACCTCCATCCCCTACGTGGCGGAAGTCATTAGGTGACGAGAAAGATTAAAGAAGTTTAAAGGGAATAACTCATCCCTATGTTTCTGAGTTGATCTAGGATAATAAAATCTATCCCTATGAATTTCAAGGGCATAAATAAATATTAGAATTTAAAGAATTAAGTTGAAATCTAGAATGAGAAATAAATACCCTGGCAAGCAATGTTAAACTATATCCCCATAATAATTCAATAACATTTATCAGGTTATAAAATTAGAAAATTCATTAATAAAATTTATATCTAAAGTTCATAGTATGGTAGATATAGCCCACAAACATCTTTAATAACTTCTTAATCAAAATCATTCATTTAATAACCTAACGATGCCTAAAACATTTTTTGTTTAGCTAAATAAAGTAAGATAGAATTTAAAAGAAAATATCTTATCTAGTAATTTAGACCAAAGTAATTAATTATTTCAATGGAATAAATATCATAATTTAATTTCTCCCAAACCTACTAAGGTAAGGCCTCTTCATAAACATCATTAATATAATTTCTTAAGGAACTAAAGTATTGTATCACATAGACTAAATTAAGGAATTTCTTTTACCCAATTAATTAAAATCTCTCTAGCTATAAACATAAAGTCCTCAACTTTTAAAATCAAATTTAACTTTAGTAGGGTAGTATAACTTCCAAAAAAGAAATGCAAGGATAAAAAAAGAATTTTATTATTCTTAATTCCTTTCCCAAACCCTAATTTGAAATTAGGGCTTGGGTCTGATTTAACCCTAAGAAACCCTAAATCTTCATTTCTATCTTTTATTTTTTCTTCTTTGGTGTGCAGGTTGAAAGAGGATTGAGAAGTCTTATTCTGTTGAAATTCTTTCAAGTATGAGAGAATGTTTTACAGCAAGAGAGCCCTTACTCCATAAGGGTTTCTCTCTTCATTACCAAAACAACTCCCATAGCAGATTTCTAGAAGTGGGTAAATTTGTTTCAATGAAATAGCATCTGTTCATGCTGAAAGCTCTTTAGATCTATACGCAAATTGCAATCATTTGCCTATAAGATTTTGTATTTTTATTTACATAGTAATAGTTATTGAGTTTTGCTTAAAGATTAGGTATGTTACCAGTATAACATTTATGATTCACTATTTTTTTTCATAATACGGGTCTACAAGTTTAAGACCCCTATTTTAACCCTTTGTATTAAATATTTTTGTATATGGCATAGCCATTTTAGTTTTGCTTAGCAGAGAAACTTCATTTACAAAATATTTGATTAAGTTGGGCGTTTAGAAGGGTTTGAAAACCCTAAAGAAGCCGTGCAACACATACCACAAGGTATCATGTAGATTTTTAAAAAAAACTTGTTAACCCTAGCCGTGGATGCATCAATGCCAAGTCGTGACAGTATGTCGAGCCATGACAGTGAGCCAGTCATTGCCATGACTCTAAGCCACGATAGTGACAATAGTCACTGTCGTGACTTGACTCACGAGAGGCTATTACATGCCACGGGGGAAAGAGGGGAACAGTGCTTCGGCCCCCGTCAAAAATGATGAACTCAGAATTAATCTGATGCCATAATACGATAATGGTATATAATAATATTATATACTATATACTATATGATATTTATCATATAGTATATAGTATATAGTATCATATATTGTGCTATTTCTGATAGATCGATAATGATATAATAAAATATTATTTATTATGTACTATACGATATTTATTGTATAGTATATAATATTTAATAACATATATTATGTTATTTCTATCAATACAATAATGATATAAAGGATATTATTTATAACATATTATACAATATTTATTGTATAGTATATAATATTTAATATAATATTATATATTATTTTTGTTTCATTTAATATATGGAATTTGTATAATGTTATAATAATTAATATACCATTTAATATTTTAGGATAGTTAACAGTTAAATGTTATTGATTTAATCAGCCCCCATTTTGAAGGGTATTGTAAATGGTTATATATGCTATATTATACATATTTTATGTATAATATAATATATATAATAAATATTCATACCAAACTCATAAAACTAGATTTATTTTCTTAGGAAATGGAAAGAAGACACAAGTCTCTATTTTTAGTTAGTTTATGTCATAATCATGCTTTTCTGGAATGTTGCATGCTAGAAAAACATTTACTTTTATATCAGTTAGCTTTATAGATGTACTTTAAATAGCTCTACATGTGTATTAGACTTAGGCAATGTACATCAGGTTATGATAAGAAAATAGGTTAGCTCTTAAACAATCTATTGTAGAAAGATCAGCATTATACAATTAAGCATCTAACTTTCTTACTTAAATTTAAGTTTCCATTTGACATATCTCATACATATTATTTCTCACATAAGTTCCAGATTTACTTACATTCCATACATCTGCTAAGTTGATAATCATATCTCTAGTCTTGATATAGGTTCTGTCTATTGCATTCAGATTTGACATCTGATCTTACAGGTTTCTTTATTTCATTATTGATAGAACAATATGAACATACAGTATAAACATAAAATCCAATCTGCATATATATTCTGTTATGTTGAAAAGAAAATATATAATGATTCCTTTTTCTACTTTCTTATGTGACTTTTAATAGCATCCAATTACTTAACAAAGATACTGAAGATACTAACTTTTAAAAAGGTTAATATTATCACAGAAATAATTCAAACCTTTTTCTACATAACAATTTAACTATACAACATACTGGAAATACTAATTTAATATCTAATTCTTAGCTACAGGAAACTTCATCATTTTCTAGCAATCAAAGTAATTTGACATTTTTTGTCCACCTCTAAATCTCATAACTTTTATGCTGAGAGCTGAATAAATAATAGTTGCAGAAGCTAGATCCTATAGAAAGTAGAATACATTCATTAAGGCTAAAATAGGGAATTAAAATAATCAATTTGATTTCTAGTTTATAACTATTACAATTTTCTTTGTTATAGATAAACAAGAGCTAGAGTATGATCTCTCAACCAGGTACAACTTATAAAGACTTTCAAATTTCCAACTCAACTTTAAGCTTCAATATTGAACTTCTCCCTTAAATAGGCTACCAACCTGCAACACAAAAGAATTCTTCCACATGGCCATGGAGGCTCACCTCCCAGCCAAGGCCATTACATGGCCACCCCCGAGCTTGGGGAAAAAAGTATAGGAAAGGATACACTCAAGAAACACAAAACATAAACATTTAACATAAATTAGGACATAGATTTTCACAATAAACTCCCTTCCCAAGCTTGCACAAAGTATTCTTACATAGAATCCATTAAATGGGTGAAGGTGGAATCTTCCTTATGGAGACACCTAAGTTATAATAAACAACATTTCAACATGTATTACCAGCCTTCACAAGGCCCTTCCAACCCAAAATAGCTCAAATCCCTGAGCAACAACAACACCCTTATGGCCCCCAAACACCCTAATGACCCCCCCAAACAACATAAGAAGGTTCTTATGGTTGGCCATACAACCATGCACTCTTACAAAAGGAAATATCAACTTAGGCCCTTCACCCCAAGTTCTCCTCAAATCCTCCCAAGGATGAGGAGTAAACTTGCACACCCTTAAGAAGAAAAATTCAAGACGACAAGTTTGAAAGAAAATTCACAAAAGAAATAAAACAATACAAGATTAACACAAGGAATCACAATTTGCAAAACTTTCACATAGTACAATTTTTTTTTAAAGCATTTTCAAAGTAATAACAAGTTAGAAACCACCAACCTCCTCCTAAGGAAAGGCTAATGAAGAATTGTAGATGAGCTCCTCTTGGCTCCAAGCTTGCTATCCTCTCCAAGCTACTAGATCAAACTCTCTAGCTCTCCTCTTACTCTCTCTCAACTAGCATAGACAAGAATGAACTAGTGTGTGTGTTTCTAAGTCCCTTTTTTTTTTTTCAAGACTTTCCTCAAAAAACATTCTTTTCTCCTCTCCCTTCCCATTACTATTAGGTTTCTAGATCTAAGACAAAATGACACTTGCCCCTCTCTAAGGTTTGGGATGAATTTCCACATATGAAAATAAGAGATATCTTAGGGAACATTTTCATTTTCGTGCATATCAAAAATGGCACATTAGGAGAGGCATAAAGGTGGCTTAGGAAGGTGAAAATAGAAGAATTAAGCCCCCCAACCCATGTACTAACCTTGGGACACTAAAATTCAACCTAAACCTCACCCTAGGACTCCAAAATACCTCTCAAAATTCTCAATTAATCATGCATCCGAAAATGGAGTTTTGGTTTCAATAATTCTTGGTCCCTTAAACCACCTACCTAGCTTAGGAATGCTCAAGACTAACTAAGGAGAAGGTGGGGTCCATACTCCACTCAACATGCCACTTCATCAACATGGTGTCTATTAGAAATATGGAATACTGAGAGGGAGGGGATTAATTAGCATTTTGAAAATTTTCTCTTTTTCCCAATTATGGATATAACTGATTATCTTTATACATGCATAACATAAAAAGCTAAACAATATGCATAGCAATAGAAATAAAGAACTCATAACGCATGATATGTTCTCGAGGAAACCCTGGCCAAGGGAAAACCCTGGTGGGGATGGTACCCATGAAGATCCATGAATCAAAAGTATGTTATTAAGGATGTTGACCCTGTTACGAGTCTTTTACAAGCATATAGTGTATCAGTCCTGATTAAGGTACTATAGGCCTTGTTAGAAGCCTCAACCCTGTTAGGATTTGTCAATACAAAATCTGATTACTAGATGAGCCCACTGCCCAAACAAGTAATGTACAATGTATACTTATTACAAAAATCGATTAAGGTATATAACCTTATGCTGCTTGCATCAATATCTTTTTTCTTCTCTTACATTCACATCATATCATTACAATATTTCCACATATCTTCTTTTTCTTACAATTATAATTACACATATACAATTTATTAAGGATAATAACTTTACATGGTCGGCTTCCATATATCTTTATCCAAGAGTTAACATTTAGGATGTCATCCCTTTATATTGTTAAGTCATTATTTTGATAAACAAAATAATCCCTTAACTCTTAACCAATTCTACCTTCATATTCTATCCTGTCGGCTTAACACTATCTTTAGTAAAACTATCATAACTAATTCTGTACATGTCGTACTAACTTGCACTCTAAGATGGGTCATCATTAGTCATCATAGAGTCTATGTTCAAGTGCACAAGTACTGAACTTACTCTAGTCAACATTGAAAACACAAACTATATCCTGGTGCACTAGTGAAAATACTATTTTACACTTAGACAAATTTACAATGCGCTCTTCTATACTTGCTCTCTGACCTATGCAATCTTCATGTGGATCATATGTTTCCATAATGAAAACATCTATGTACTCACTTCAACCAAATTGCCAATAGTTTCAAGTGACACCTCACTAAAACACACATCACAAACACATGTGTCATGCCTTGTGTGCAAAAACATTTATACATTTACACAAAGATAAAAAATTTACTTACAACATATATTTCAAACATTTTCAACCATATACACATAGGCATCATGTTTATGAAAGAAATCATGATACGATGAGGTCGTAGTCTTCTAGAGTCGACCTTGGTTTTCAACTGATTGCACTTAGATCCTATCTTGTTTCCCCGAATTACAACCATGAGCATGTTCCTGCACACTCAAATTTGTTGTCAGTACATTATAAAATTCTTGCATTAATAATCATTTCAAAAATAGAGTAGTAACATCTAATCTTGACAAATACATATATATCTACATTCATAAAATAATACAAAATCAACATAAGCATGCAACCCTAAGCTAAACATAGAACCATGATTCCATCAATGATCATTATACTGAAAGATAACATAACAAATGCAGAATTCATGTATCATAGATAATCATGGTATCAAAATGAGCATATATAAAGAGTACGACTAATGTGATCATCATAAAAATCTATAACAAACAACTCATAAGGTCCAAATGATAGCATATATAAACCACAATAGATCAAATGTCTATAAACAAGGTATCATCTTGATGAATCAAATGTCAAAATGAAAGTTGAACTATGATGGGTCAGGATAGGACCTCACACCACTAGTATCTCTAGTGTACCAATAAGATCTACCCTGTTAGGAGAAATACAATACTCTACTAAGGGTATACCTAGTTAAGATTATCTAGAGCCTATTTAGAAGATATTACAAAGTGCTATTAGGAACTACCCTATTAGGGGATTTATAACTCCTTCTGAGATTCACCTGGTTAAAGGGATTAAAATTTAGACTTGTTAGGATCTTTCATACCATGTTAAGAGTAACTGAATTAGAGGATTTTGACTACAAGCCTATTAGAACTTTCCTTGAGAATGAACTCAATAAGAAATGATCTTAATGTAGCACACTCTGGCTAACAAATCCACTTTAGAACTTCTCAAATCACTATTTTGATTATACAAACTTCACTTTCAACAATCAATCATCATAACATCTAACAACATCTTTTTCTCTATGATTTCATCTCTTTATACAAACATTTAGGTTGGTGGAATAAACCTAAAATGTGTTACTAATGTCGGCCTCCAAAATCCATCCAAATTTCATAATAAATAAAACCAACATAGTAAAATAAAATCCTCAAGGTCGGCCCTCAATAGTATAATTCAAAGATAAAATAATTATTAACTCTTATCCAACCGCTACCTAGATGTCATCACCTTTACTTGATTGATTGGATTTTCTAGCTGATAACATTGATGTTTAAACCAAATCTTCATTCATACTTTGAATTTTATTATACAATCATAGATGTAGGTTGGGATGACTCTATAGATTCTTCATGTCCAATTGAACCACCATAACTGTCTAGATTATCACCACACAATGTATTTACCATAATTGATTGTGTGATCAATGATACCCTAAATACTTCAAGAATTTATTGTGCAATAAAATTTGGCAATGGTATAATAGATTTAGTCAATATAGAAGACTTTTTTCCAGTAATGATAACACTAAAAAATTCATCGCATGATCATCTTCATCAAATCTTCAAGAAATCTTCATCAAATGCCAAAATTTTAAACCTCCAAAAAACATTTCATGCTAAAGCATTAAATGAAAACTTCTTCAAACCAAACCAACCTCACATTAGATCAAGGCTATTTTATGGCTAAGTTGATTTTCTCACCACACCATTAAGCTACCACTTCCACTTAGTTTTTAGGATTTTGTACAGAAGAAATAACAATGCATAGATTGCAATGTCTTCCTCTAAATTTTTTGAATATTCAATATTCAAACCTAATAAAAAATGTCCTCTAACATATTTAATGATAAAACATAAGAAAATAACATAATACTTTTGTGATAATACTGTATGGAAAGGATCATGCCCAATATTGACATTCACTTATTCCCCTCCAAAAATTGGTAGGTAGTAAAAGTGGAGCGATTTAAAGTGTCACTACTATTTCTCTTTTTAACCTCTTCCCTATGTTTATCTTCATCATGGATTTCAACTCTTTCACCAGAAAGTGTAACACCGGCATAGAAAAAATGGAAATTCCATTATATATTTTAAGACTCCTCTCAATTGCAAAGTAGGATGCAAACTCCACAAATACACCCCTATCAATTTTATTTCTCGATGCCTATTTGATTTATCCATGGTCTGTTGATTATAGTCAACACAAAGATTGGATCAGTCTTGATGTAATGAAGGACAACCTTGTATTGGGAAATAATAAATAAAGTTGGTTTCCTCTATAGAAATAGTTACAAAATAAGACCAGTGATACTTGAAAGAACAATAAAATATGTATTACATTATACATCTTCAACTTTTATTCCATCAATACCATAAGATTAGAAAATTACTTTGATACCAAATGAGAGAAGTAGAAGAAAGGATAAACATAACTCAATTCAATCATATTTTCATTTGATGATTTTACATTGCTAAGCGCTAGCTATATATAGCCATTAATTCTACATATTAAAACTAACTACGGGAATATAACTTCTGAACTACAAAGTAACATTTGTTTATTAATATAAACTATAAACTAAGCTATTTATTCTAATACGCCAACAATATATTTAAAAACTAGTTATAATCTTACTATTCTTTAGTAACCATTGAAATCAAAATCAAGTTTTCATACATGCTTGTAGGATTATATTTAGGTATAGGTTTTTCTCTCATATACTATGATTGACATGAAATATCAGGACAAGATATAATTATAAAGAATGCCAAGTATGTGTCTTAATCTATTAAATTGAGAGTTATCTATTTAGTAGAAATAGATGGTGTTATGTGTTGTAGATCTATAGATATTGTATAGGTTAACTTACCTGGGTTTTGGAGAGACCAAAAAGGAGATATTCCTCATTTATAAGGAATTCCCAAAAAAATGGTCACTAATCTAAGATAATTAACCATAGGTAAAGGCTAATCTTTGGATTCATCTTAGACATCATTTGGAAACATTAGGAGGGAGGGAGGTGGGGAGATGTATGTAGATACCTCTTCCTTTCTCCTTATTTATTTCCCTCTTTATCTCCTCCCTTCCTCTAATTTTCTACCTCATCCCTTATTAGATACCCTTGTCTCCACATACCTCTCCCTACCTCCCTCCTCGCCTCTCCATATTTATAACTCACTTTATATCACTTAATCTCTTTCTTTACTTATTTGTATCTCTCTTTTCCATCTCCCTCTCTCTATAGATCCCTCATGATACCATTATTTTCCCTCCCCACCTCTCTCTCCCCTTCACTCTCTATGTATATCTCTACATACCTCTTTTTCTCTCCCTCCATATCTCCCCTTACCCCTTCCCCCCTCTCTCTCTCACTCTTTGAAACTCTCCATTTCTACTTATCTCCCTATCTCTCTACAAATATATCCCTCCATACCTTTCCATTCCTCCCCCTTTCACCAATTATCTCTATCTTACCCCACTCTCCCTCTTCTACTCTCTACCTACATTTATATCCCTTACTACCTATTTCTCTACTTATCACTACTTTATTCTCTTCTTATCTATATCTACCATTTCTCTCTCTTTTCTTTGTAATTAAATCTCCATCCCCTTCTACGTGTCCATCTTCCCCTCCTTCAATCTATAACTATCTCTATATCATAGAGAGGAAGGGGGTGGGGAGATAGAACTAAGTAGAGAGGGTGAGAGGAAGGTAGAGGAATATAAAAATAAGTAGAAATTAAGAGAGAGTAAGAGAGATAAAGATAAAGTGAAGAGGGAAGGATATAATTAGGGAGAGATGCATAGGTTCTATAGAGATAATTAGAGAAGGAAGGGAAGAGATAGGTAAATAGAGGTGATATAGAGTGAAGTTCAATGAGAGAGAGAGAGAGAGAGATGTATGTAGAGAAAGAGAGAGGGAGGGGAGATAGAAATAATTAGTTAGTGAAGGAAAGTTAAAGAGAGAGATAAAGAGAGGGAGAGGTAGGTAGGTAGAGAGAGATCTAGGAATATATTTTAAGAGGGAGGGAGGGAGGGAGAAAGAATTAGGAGAGAGAGGTGATATATAGAAGAATGGAGAGAATAAGGTAGAGAGATAAGAGAGATTGAATTATAGAGAAGGAGAGGAGAGATAGATGTATAGATAGTATACATGAGGAAAAGGGAAGAAAAAGAAAAGGGTTAGATTACTCATTTTCAAAATTGCACACTCAAAAGGAAGATGTCCCAATAGGATAAAGAGAGGACCTATCCCACTTTTCCACCTCTTCATGAGATGGTCAATCAAAAGATTTGATATCATTCAACTAATTTTCTTCTTTGTCCCATGTGGAGTCTTTTATAGCTTTGGCATAAACTATAAACTTTACAAAACCCATCTCAACCTTCAACATAACATCCAATACTTTATTGAAGGCCTCCTTTTCCACCTCTTCATGAGATGGTAAATCAAAATATTTGATATCATTCAACTATTTTACCTCTTTGTCCCATCTGGAGTCTATTATAGCTTTTGCATAAACTATAAACTTTACAAAACCCATCTCAACCTTCAACATAATGTCAAATACTTTGTTGAAGGCCTCCATGTCCAAAGTGTCACCTACATCCAAGAATGATTCCCTTTTTTCCATTCTGGCATCAAAATCCCTATTTCATACAATCATTTCCTTCAAGATTGCAATATCATCATAACTCGAAGGAACACATGGACTATAGCTAGAAATAAAACACATTTAATTTTAACTTAACCTAATTTACCTTACCCTTGTAAAAAGAAAGAGATGAGTTGATTGCATCAATCATTTCTTTGGTATTTATGATTATCTCTAACAAAATGGGCTTGTATTGCTACACAGCCTCCAATTTCTCAAACAAATTTTCCCTTCTTGACCATATAGTAAAAAGTGGCTCCAATGTAGCCAGATCATCTATGATGTCTTTCTCCAATTTCTGCAATGTGATGTGTGAGATGTGCACAACATCAATGCTTGCCTTGATTATCATAATCCTATGATGCAAGATATCCATCAGTGTTGTAAGTGCAACCTCATTCTTCTCACCATTTGATGATTTTTTTTCCTGTAGATCATCAACCTACATGGGTTGTACATTATAAAGGACCTCTATAACAATGCCTAAATTAGTTTGTGCATCTACTGATGCATCTCTCATTTCCTTATGCTCTGTTGACTATGTCAACTCCCTGATTTTCTCTTTGGCCATATCCAACTATTCGTGAGTGTGAGAACACTTTAATATCACATCCTCATATTGTTTGGCCACAACAATCAATTGATGGTATGTCTCTTTATACCTCTTTAATATTTGATTTTTTTTTGCCAAATTTAGAAATGACAACTGCTACAGGGAAGAGGTTGTTGGAAAGTGATGATTTGAGAGAACTAGGTATCACTTAAGGGTTTTCATTTATGGAAACACTTATGTTCGAGTGATCCCATGAAGTGATTATAAGTATGGGAGACATAGTTATGAAAATGACTAAGTACAGAATCAAAGTTACAATATACTACAATATTGTTTCGGTCAACGAAGATAATATATGATATATTATGGCTTGTGAAATTAAAAGAAGACATGTTTCGATATGTATGACCTTCAGTTAAGGTCACACATGTTTTGGTGTTGATATCATTAAGATACAGTGATATGAAGGTATGTGAAGACAAAGAAATAGTGAAATGGGGTATATGAACAGTTGTGATGATTAAGGGAAGGCTAGAAGGAATGGTAATGTGCTAAGCTAGATGAAAGCTATATATTACTGACACATTAGTAATACAAGATCGCCAACTCTACATTTATCATTTGTATAAGTAATTGTTATGTTTTATATTGTATTTGAGAGCCAACTGGATGATAGAATTGATATAAGCATAGAGTATTTTATGGAAGTGATAAGTGAGAAACTATGTGATAGAGATGGATATGTGATGGATGCAAATTTAGGATATTAAAAAAGGAAGATAGAAGATGCGAGATCAAAGATTGATAGAGCTATAACTTGAACTATCAAAGCATAGCAGATGCTTGTGTAGTTCACTTATTGAAGAACACTTTTGTAACTTAATTTTGATTGTAAGAGTTGTAAGCTCACCACACCTTTAACAATATTTTTGTAAACCCCTAACAGGGTTTTCTATTCCTATAACAAGGAAATGTACTATGTAATACTCAACCTTGAATAGGGCTAGATCTCCTAACAGGGATTCAATATTTTAGTGCATAGTTGTGGGTACCATCCCCACTGGGGTTTTCCCTTGGATAGGATTTCCTCGAAAAAAAATAATGTTGTTATGAGTTATGTGTTATGTGATGAACTACAATTGATTGAATATTTGAATCAACTGAAAAAATAGTGATTAGTAATCATTGAGTACTGAAATTATATGTAAGATGATTAAATTAGTCAATATGTTGTCATTGATGTCAACTAGTCTTGATAGTACTTATCATGTTAGTTACAAACATTTAAACATCTATAGAAGGAAGAAAAGATGAAGAACTGAGATATCTACATGAAGAAAAAGATGGATATGATAGATAAGGATAAGGTAAACATTGGGTAACTTATTGATGAGTCTATGGCTTTATATTGTTGACTTGATGATGAAGGGGTGCTCCCCTTAATGCCACAAACACATAACAGAAATAGAGAAACAACAACAATAATATGCAAGAACAGAAAATTGGCTTCTTATTATCTCCACAAAGGTGGAATTACAAACTTTCAGAATTACAATATGCAAAGCCACATGGGCATTCCCTTACAATATTCTTTAGGACAAAGCCTCGAATCAATACCCAGATCTACTACCCAGAACTATTCTGAACTGCCTAAGACAATAATACAGCCTTCCTTATATAGGCAATTTTCCACCGCCTGGGAAGGTTCTAGAATTTCAGCCAATAAGGCCGACCAACTTAGAATTATTTTATTTTACATTTTATTACATCATAGTCGGCTCAAGATAACCTTTGAAATCCAAACAGAAATTTTGAAGAAAATTATTTTCCGCCATTTCAGGTGGCCCAACTTCCGAAGACCATAAGTCATCACCAGTTGACCCGCTCGGCTATTATAACCCCATTTCAGAAATGCCACGAAGTGCTCTACAGGCTTGACCCGCGCAAGCGCCCGTCCCCCAAATTTTTGACCTCATCCAGGGCCTCTAAAGCCTTCAAAACTGAGTTCAAAGTTTCTGTACCCTGCTGCCAATACCAAAAATCTTCAATATCTTCCAATATACACTTGATCTGGCAATGAAACTTTACTGGCAGACTTATATGACCAAAATGAACCTCCAAGAAAGAAATAAGATCATTCTGAGCACATACACAAATTACCAAAAATAGTAACTTTCCATAAATAGCAGCTCTGCACAAAATAGCCCTTATTGAATACAAAAATAGAAATATTTTTGGGTGATGCAAGATTGCTCTTACACCCAGGATGCTCCTGCATCACTTGAGCATGTTACATTAATCTATTATGAATAAGAGATTTGAGATTGAACATGTCAATATGGTCGGTAATTGAAGATTTCTATATACACCAAGCCAGTGCAGTGTATATTGACTGATAGTATTAACCAAGCTAGTTTAACTAGTTATCACCAACGCATTTCTATATTGACTAAGTATGGATGAAAACATTAAATGTAAAGAACAACCAACTGAATTTGATGAGCTAGAAATTGTTATTATTTCAAGACTAAGGATGAAGTTTTTTATGAGATCCATGACTGACAAAATTTGGAAAATATCTAAAGGATGAGATTGAAACATATTAATGACACATCTGTTGATGAAGGTTTAAGAGGCAAAATAAATGAAGGAGATTAAGCAGAAAAATCTAATGGCTGATATGAAAATAGTTTACTTGTCTATATAAGAGATATGAGTTTCATTATCGAAACATGCTAGAAGAAGACTGTAAATATTTCATGTGAAGACTATTCATGCATGCCTAATCAAATTGGTTATTGAAAGAACCAAACCAAAGAGTTAATCAAGCGTCAGAGAACCATTTACCGAGTGAAAGTAAGTTGAAGAATATTGATAAAGTGAACTTGATTATTGATCAGAGGATTTTTATGGGCTTATCATAGATCTGAATATCTACAATTGAGTTGTATTTGAATCAAATCATTATTGTATCAGTTTAACCATTGATTCATAAAATCTCTTAACTGAGTGGACTTAACAGTCTTATATTCTTCCCTATGTCATTTAGAGAATGTACATTGTTATCTTGTTGACCCCATAGTGAATGTTGGTCAAAAGTTAACTGTTAGTGTTAAATCCTCTAACCATATCACACTAAACCGTGTGTTTTGTAACCTTTAACAGGGTTGGCTCTTCACTAAGTTCACTTTAGAAGTGTGAATTATTTTGGGTTACCAGTCCTAGGTGGTTTTTCCATTAGCAGGGTTTCCACGTTAAATCATTGTGTTATGTGTTATTTGTGATGATTGTTTTGCTATCATACTTTACATACTGCATAATTGATTTGGTTAGTAATTATAGTTAGTTATTTACTAGTAATCAATAAAGTGAATAGATAGATTGATATTTTATGTTACTGAGCTGCATAATTTGTTGGAATTATTTTATAAGGTACATCTTTGTATTTGGGACTATAGGATAGTTGATCTAACTGATTCAGCCCCCCTCTTAGTTATTCTAACAATTGGTATCAAAGCATATTGGTTTCTTGGAATAAATTTTCAAGGACTTCAGCAGAAAGATTACAAGATGTATAAGAGGGAAGTGCCAAAGCTAAACAAATAACTTTACTACATGGCAAAGTTGGATGAGACTTCACATATCTAGAATTGGATAATCTACTATACACTTACTGGAAATGGCTACATACAACCAATGGTTGGACCTTTGACTCTTGATCAATTGAGAGACTGACATGAACATAACATTACTATGATAGAGATTGTTGTTGCTCTATCTGATGCCGAATTTGAGGATGTCAAGGATTGCACTACTGTGAAGAAAATGTGGGATAAACTTACTCTATTTTATGGTGGTGATGTAAATGTGATGAGAGCCAGAGCTAAAAGCTTGAGAGGAGATTTGATGACATGAAAATGAAGGAAGGAGAAAATATCACCCAGTACACAAATTGAATCAAAGAGGTAGTCAATGATATATGAGGAGTTGCTGGTATCATTTCTGAATATATAGTGGTAAGTAAGATACTAAGAACCTTGTTGCCTACTTATGTAATTAGAATATTTGCTATTCATAAAATGAGGTCTGCACCTAGTAGCACTCTTACTCTTGATAGTCTGATTGGAAAATTAACAACTTTTGAGTTGAACAATTTTGATAATAGTGTGGTACTGAGTGTTGAGTCTTCTTTTATGTCTTCTCTAAAGATTGGTAAATCTAGTAGTAAGCATAATATAAGGAATGAAAGTGACAGTAATATATATGATGAGCTTGATGAACTTGAAGCTCTTATGGCCCAAAGACTGCAAAAAGCTAAAGGTAGATATAAGGGAAACTTAACTTTAGCTTATTTTAATTGTATGAAGTTGGCCATATTGCTACTAGATGTCCCAATAGGAAAGAGGAAGATAAAGATAGAGACTGATCTGGTGATGGAATCTATGGAAGAAGGAACAATAGAGGTTATCAACACAGCAAAAGAGACAACCAAGATCACAAAGATAAGGGCAGAAATGCATGTTATCTTGTTGAAGAAGATGACACTGACACTGACACTGATGATGACATTGAGGTAGTGTTTGTTGCAATGAAAGATGATTATGAAGAGGAGGAAATGTATGTAGATATAGAAATCATTTCTAAAGTTAGTAAAAATGATACTTGGATCATTGATAGTGGTTGTACACATCACATGACTAGTGATGAAGATAAGTTTGATCATCTTGAGCATTATAATGGAGGATCAGTAAAAATGGGAAATGACACACCTTGTATGGTTAAAGGAAAAGGATCTATTCCATTGAATGATAGAATTAGATGTGATAATTCTTATTGGATAAAAGGATTGAATTAAAATTTGTTGAGTGTGGCACAGCTTAATAACTCAGGTCACTAAGTGGAATTTGAAAGAAAGAAGGTAAAGATCTATGATGAAAATGGAAAGCTTATCGGAACAAGATGAAAATCAAAAGGTAACTTATTTTATCTTGACAATGTTGAGACTTCTTGTTTATTGCTGAGAAATGAAGATGCATGGTTATGGAAAAAGAGGTTATTTCATGTAAATTTTGATAACATGATTAAGATCAGTAAAAAAAGAAAATTTAGAGGATTGCCTAGTCTAACCAAACCTGATCATGTTATGTGCCATCAATGTCAAAAAGGAAAGATGACAAAATATAGTTTTAAAAGTAAGGACTACTCATCTAAAGGAATTTTGGAGTTGGTTCACACTGACTTATGTGGTCCCATGAGAACTCAGAGCTACTATGTGATGAGATCCAATTACAACCTATTTAATGCCATATTTTAATCCATTTCATGCACTTTCCTACTTACTTCCCTATTCCATTTCCTTCCCATTTCGTTCCAGTTTACTATTTTACATTGCATATGGTTTAGTATATGTAAGTAGTATCTAATAAGGTTTTGGGATTAAAATATGGAAAATGCATTGTTGATTGCTTTTTACCAATCTTTATTATTACAGCATGTTGATTTGTGACACAGATCTTCCTGTCGCCTACTGTATGGGAGCTTCTTGTCACATTTGGGTAGAAACTATTATACATGATTGGCTAATTATTTCTTTCATTTCTATATCAGAAGATATTACAAGCATGCCGACAAGAAATATCAAACACAAAACAAATAGTATTGGTGAGTCAAAATCAGATATGGAACATTTGTTATGAAGGTTGTAGCTTGTTATATATACTATAACTGTAATAGAACCATATTTCCTATATTTTCGACGGAGGGAAATGGGACTTGAATCAATATCCACCATTACAACTACTATGCATGGTGTATATGATCCATGTAAAAGACTTATCTCCTTTAATAACTGTTATAGTTGCTATAAGTGATGCTATGTATATTTGATCTATATCATGCATGTGTGGATGCTAAAAAATCTATGCTATAGACAACTAAGTTGTTATTGCCGCTAAGGAGGTGAACTAGTATAGTTAAGAAGAATTTCCAAGCCTCATGTATAAATAAACTCCATTAATATGATTCTTCCAAAACTGTTTCAAATCCATATTGGATGCTGACAATGTTGCTTGCTAGAATGGTAACAATGCTGGCTATTCTTGGCACAAAACTGCAAGATGGCATTTAATTTCTAGTGTATTGTTATACCAGCTATTATTTGTATGGTCCATATCATCAAAATAGTTGTATAATTGTTACTGTCATGCCCCACAAGGGAACCGGGGAAGAGAATAAAGATTCTCTTTCTAAAAGAAAACCTAAGTAATGATTCATGAAAAAAAATTTTGAACTTTTAAAAGAATTATGTGAACAAACTTAAACTTAGATTCCTCCTAAGGTTCCCTTCTAATTTATGAACAATTCATTTAAGTCCATTAATTAAACTAACAACAAGATTTACTTCAAAAAATAAACTAAATCATATCATTATAAGATTCTTTATTAAGAAATACAAAGTACTTTCATTTCAAATTTCCATTTAACACCATCTATATTCCTAATTATCCTTTATGAACAATATAACTTTTAAATCAAATAGAATCATCTAAATCATTTAATACATTGCAAATAATACATTTGTTTTTCAATAGCCTTTTTTTCTTAATCAATAATAAGAAACATACTATGTTACAAAATCCTTTATCTTTTCCAACATACATCTTATACATAAAGTTCATGCTTTCCCCCTTTCTTTTTTCCTAAGTCTACCCATTCCAAATACATAATTTTGAAATACATTAATGATTACATTATGTTAATCTCCTCTTGGGAGGTAACAATAATTTTACATCATGAAATATAATTACAAAGCCTTCATTCTTCAAAACTGGTACATAAGCAAGCATGAATCTTCAAACACTGCATCTGCAAAAGATACCTCGATAAAAAGATTTACTACCCAACCAAATGGATACCCAAAAGGCCCACTCCCCCATGCTAGGAGATAAACACCAAGGTCCACAAAGAAGGAATAGATAGGCCAAACCTAGGGTTGGGTAACCTTTTCCAAATAGCAAATAGAAAGAAGATCAAAGTATAAATCTTTCCCCAAAAAGGTTCTACAGCTTGGTAGAAACTCTAAGCAATAGGCTAAGGGAGTGTCATTGTATAGCCCTCACCCCTTGGGTTGTCTTGGTATTAGCCACTCTGGGCCCTGGCCCCCAAGTAGGCACATGCGGGATCAAATGCCTTTTGTATAGACAAGTGACATTCGATCGTACCTACGCATAGGTACCTTCTCCCACTCCCATCCATAGCCTTTACTAGCACTAATGGAATGGGTGAGACACATTTAATCTTTTTAATGTTTGAACCCATTCCCATAAGTTTAATTAAGTTTTCACTTGTTAAATAACTCTTCAGTCGGTTATCCCAGTTCTACCCACTTAGGGCCCCGGCCCCACACTAAGAGCCACTCACTTAGTGTTCTTAGGTTTTCTAACCTTAACCCACACATCACAAATACATCATACATGTAGTAAAAACACATTATAAACACATTTGAGAACTGCCACAAAGAATAGAAGATAATAAGATAGTTTATGGATGTTTAGGGAAATTAGGAATGTTTAAGGATGTTTAGAATGGTCCTGATCCTCTTAGACAACCCTAAACCCTAATCATACTTCCTACACATCCTAACCCTAGTTAAGCATCTAAATGCACCACATACCTCTATCAACCAAGTAATGAACATATTTAAGGTTTACACAAAATTCCATATGCCAAAAGATAATGCTCCATAAATTTTCAATCTAAGTCTAAAATTTGACTAAATCTGAAATTTGACTAAGTTTGATTTTATTAAAAATCTAAAATCTAGAAGTTGTAGCTTAACTCCTAGGAAGTTGAAACTTATCCCAATCAATTTGAAAGGTACCTAATCCCTTTATACAAGTATAACTTAAAGTATAAGGAAACTTATACTTAAATGTTATACTTGTATAAAGCGAATGTTATTAAAATCCATATTTAACATTTATTAAAAATTAAATAAACAAATATCATTTTCATTTATACATCAAATATTTATAAACTAAACTACACTTTGAAATTCCTATTAAACAACAACTAAATTTAATATTAATTAAAAGCTAATGAAAAAACAAACTACCACCTAAAAATAAAAATAAAAGTAATCTTATGGGGGGGAACCTGCGGGCCCCGCACCCCATTAGCCTTGCGCCCTGCGTGCTTCCCTTCCCACTTACCACAACCGTGGGCCGTAGCAAGGTACTACTATTGTAGTACCTACTGCTGTAGTAGTTAGGTACTGTCGTAGCAGTGCCTGCCACTGCTATGGTTGGGTGTCGTAAGGGGAGTGGGGAAGGTGGTGGCCCCACTTCCCAAAAACTTTCATTTTTTTTTGTTTTATATTAAATTTTTTCTATATTATTTTTTTTGAAGCATAACTTTATTTAAGCATGTATAATTATTTAAGCATAACTTTATAACTATATAATTTTTTTGAAAAAAAGAAAAAAACTCAAATAATTTTATTGAAACATATATATTATTTTGACAGAATATTACAATTAATAAATGACAGAATAATACAATAATATAGCATTTGTAATACAATAATACAACATTTGTATAATGTATAGATGGCTGGCAAAATAATACAATAATATATACACGATCACCAATAATACAATAATGTGTCACATTTTGTAATAATACAATAACGTGTCAACATTATGTAATAATACATTATTACAGAATACATTAATGTATCAATCTTTTGCAATAATACATTATTACAGAATACATTAATGTACCAACCTTATGCAATAGTACATTATTACATAATACATTAATGTAACAACATTTTGTAATAATAATACACAGTGCAATAATAATACTATGTGCACAAACATTCTACAATAATAATACAAAATACAGCAACATTCAAACCAATCTAAAAACAACATTCATACTATAAAAGAGATTTATTTTCCAGGATGGATTCCAACCTGGAGTCCTGCGAAGATCGATTGATGAAGAAGAAATCAAGCTTCTAAATCTCTTCCAGCACTCCTTCGAATTCCTCCTATAGGCAAGCTCCAACTCCTTCCAGAAGAAATCTCATCCACTTCCTCTCAAATAAAAATCAATTCTCTCTCTTCTCTAAACTATAGCAATATTCTAATAGGGATAAAGCCTCTCCTCAATAAAATTTCTTGGAACTTTATTATTGTTTCCTCTCAAAATCAACTTCTATTCAACCCCCCCCACATAGGAAAGTCTTCCTATAAATAGAATGGAGGAGGTGGTTGCATGAGTAATCCAACTGATGCAACCATCTCAACTATCCATCCGTTAATTAGATGGTTTGCAAAACCATTCCTGTAAAGGGATAATTAAAATTTAAATAAAACTATAATCTATGTCTCCTAAATTTGAGGATGACACAATATAGAATTTTAACCTTAAGAATAATTTATTAATTTAGTTAGCTATGGTAATAGAATTTACTAATCCTTTTTACCATTCTTGAGAATAACATAGATTTATATTTATCTAAAATAATTTTCCTTCACACAAGTAATTTCATATATATATATATATATATATATATATATATATATATATATAGGCATATGTGTGCACCCATATGCTTATGGTACATATATCATAAGTAAGACACCTTATTGCAAATATTAAATATTATTAAGAATAACATTATTATAAAACATATTATTTATTTATACACTAATCCACATTCTAAAATATATATATCGGGTAACAACTAACATAAGTTAGATTCTACCACTATTATTTAAAACATTTTTTGCTTCCTAGGCATCCCTTTTGCCTTCCATGGCTCTGCTGTGGATTTATGGAATGCTGTTCTTGCTAAAATTGAGAAAAAGTTGCACTACTGGATTAGCAAACTGCTCTCTCTTGCAGGGAAGTTCTAGATTTTTTTGAAAGTGCTGGCTGCTACTCATGTTTATTATTCTTCTTGCTGGGCTCCGTCTAAGGCCTCTTATCTCAAGCTTGAGCGCCTGCTCAGGGATTTTCTATGGGCTTCTAGTGTGGATGGTCATGGGTTTCATAGGGTTGCTTGGGAATACTGCTGCCTTCTCCATGACTCTGGAGGCTTGGGCCTTCTCTCCACCCAGAAGCAAGGGCTTGCTCTTTGTGCGAAGTGGATTATTAGAGCTCTCTCTGGTGATGAGGCATGGAAAATTCTTGTCAGACATTGCATCTCCACCGGGTTTCCGGTTCACCGGCCCGCCTGGAAAGGTCTTGGTCTCCAAACCTTGCTCACTATGAGAGAACCTGTTCAAATCCAGGGCACCTTCATCATCAAGAGCATTTGGAAAGCTTGGGAAGCTATAAAGCCCTGGCTTTGATGGGATGGTAATGCTTTTCGTAATGGGCTTTCTTTCAATCAGCAGAATCTTTGGTGGTCTCCTTTATTCTTCATACAGGGTATACCCTTGGCCAAAACTCAAGGGGCTAGTGCTCTGCATTTTTTTAAACATGGCATTCGGACTCCCAAGGATCTTTTTTCCAGAGTCTCTATGGGGCTCCGATCTTGGGAGGATATGTAGGTGCAAGTTCGGCTGGCAAGTTCTGATCGCCCAACTTTTGATCTTTTGGTTTCGGCCATTCCTACCAATCTGCTCCACAAGATTGGCATTTAGGCTAATAGGCCGTGGTGGAGGGATTGGAAATGGTATCCTGCCATGCCTTTCAGCAATTACAAGTCAAGGCTTGGGTATAGGTGGTTATCCCCGCATCTTTCGATGGTGGATATTCTAAACCAGAGATGGCATCTTCATTCGACCACTTCCCACTGGAGCTCTCATTTCCATACTGTCTGGACCACCATTATAGAACCCAAGATGGCTCTCTTTTCTTGGTGTCTTTTGTTTCAGGGTCTCCCAGTTGGCCCTAGGCTCAAACATTTGGGAGTTCATGACCCTCGCTATCCATTTTGTGGTCATCCTGAGACCTTTCTTCACATTTTCTGGTTCTGTAGGAGAGCTCAACAGTATTGGCAGTGGATCCATGATTTTTTCAAACCTTTCTGGCCTGAGCCCTTCTCTTGGCATATGATTGTCTTAGGAGACTCTCCCAGACTCCCCTCCAAGTTTACCCAAATTTGGCATACTTTCAGGATGGAGATTTTGTTCAATCTTTGGAAAGATAGAAATGCTGTTATATTTTCCCACATCTCTCTTGATACTAATGTTGCTATGTTTAACAAAGCTTGCATATGTAATAATGTTATGATGTAGATTCAAGTCCAAGCTAATAAAGTGGCTTTAGAGGTGGCTCACCTGCAGGAGCTGATCTCTCATTGGGGCAATGCTCCCTGTTCAGTGGCTCGGGTGCCTCCGGATGCTATCTTTGCTAAGGGTACACCTCCTAGAGGCCACCGCTATGGGCACAGCTCCTCTGTGCACTGCTCCCACACACCATGATCCTAGGCCCCTCGCCAACACTCTCTGAGAGGTGGCGGAGATGGTTGGCGGCACCGTTCAGCTTCTCCGCCTCTGTGGTAGTCTGGGTGGTCACATGCGTAGGCATAGTCAGCCCCTTCTAGTGCTCCTCCTTGTTCTAGTGCTCGCCGTGGGTGAGATTGGCTTCTAGCCACCTCCTCCAAATTCCCCCGCTTGGCGCTTGCTATCTCCCCACCCAAGGCGGAAGAAGAAAAAGAAAAAGAAAATACTGATGAAGCTAGTTGGGTGCTTCCGGATGAGCCTGCCAATCCCACTGATAAGTGGGGATCAGATGACAAAGATCCTCCGCCCTCTGCTCCTGCTCTTGCGGCCTGAGGGCCTTTTCAATTTTTTTTGGTGAATAGTTCTTGCTATTTCCAGCTCTGTCGTTTGAACACTACGAGGTGATTTAATATATCCCCCGGCCTTTTTTTTGTGAATATGTATCTTTAATTTTTTTTAATTGAAAGGTCTCTATTCATCAAAAAAATATTGCCATAGACACTTTGTTATTATGAGTATTATAAAATAATACCATAAATTACTCATTATTATTGATATTAAAACCACATGATTTAATCACATACCAACTCGTTGCTAACGAGATATGCTAGTATAATAGTAGCTTCTACTAAAGATAAATTACTAAATCATACCTTCAATGAGCAATAACTCACATCAATAAACTACTAACAAAATTGAGCATACCATGAAAATAGTTAAAACTACCATACTCAAAACCTCATTCTCAATGAATACAAAAGATAAGAAACTAGCTACAAGATCCACAAAACCAATAAACTGAGAGATCACATAATACATCCACACAAAGGACTAACTCGACACTTCCCACCTAAGGATAAAAGGATCAAAGGTGAAGTTTCTTCCTATGGAACCTGGTGATATCTCTGTAACAACAACGATCAAGGATTTTGAGGGATCACTCAGACCTGTGAAGCCAAGTGGAGATGATACTCGGTACCTGCAATCCTGCATCACCAAGAAGAGATACATATATATACATACGGATATACAAATTAGATATATGCAAGCAGATGACCAGGATCGACACATCGTGTGGACCTCAACTAAGTGAGTAATTACGACTTCATCTTGAGTCATGAAAACACATCAGACACATATCCATGAAACATAAAACATCATGATAATGGTTAGATTCAAATCCTTGGGTTAGATCCATAAAACATATAAAAATAGATGTTTTCCTAATCTCATAAACATATAAATGATAACCATAAATGAGCATACCAATCATATCATCATCCACAAAACATTAATGTTAATGTATAGTTCTAACCATCATAATAAAATGTCCAAATCAGAAAATTCTAAGTATCACCATAGGAGAGGGTATTATAGTTACAACTACGTATATATAAGTAGCTCAATGCAAATTGAAATGTACTATTCTCCCTTTGTTAAATCCGAGGAATGAAATAATAGTTCTGCTGATTAATCCAATGTAGAAAGATGTAGTTTGTTCACTCACCTTGTAGACCAGAGAAAGGGCCCACTCTTGGAATGTTTGGTGAGGTTATTAGTATTATGAATTATTGTAGATTGTATGTTGATGATGTCTTTAGCTTACATTTGGTTCATTTGATTATTAATAGAATAAGGTTTCCCTTGAATTCAATAGTAAGTTTGTATAAATATTTCTGCAGTCAAATTAACATTATAACTGAGCAAGACAGTGAAATAGTTTATCAAGTATCCATTTATTTTCTTGAATTAATTGATATTGTGAATTTCTATTCTTGAACCCGCACAGAAAGTTATTTATGGTATTGTGTAGATTATTAAAATACTCCTATTTTCACCAAGAAATAAAACATTAACACTACATCAGATTTGTATTAGTAAATTATTGCATTGAATTAGTTATATGTATGATGTTCTATTGTTTCTTCTAGATTAATTTTCATTGGATTTTTGAATTGTTATAGTTGTTATTATTGTTTTTGTTTCAAGAAGATCTCCTATCTTCAGGAAGTGACAGTTCTTGTCACTGGGACTTATTTGGTTTTTCATAGATTTTCTTTCATGTCTCATAGTTGCATTCATAATCCTTCATCTCATAATTAACATGCCTTGATAGCATACTGCTCAGACACCTTTCACAAGCTTACACTCTCAGATTGACATGATTCGACCAAGCTGAAACTCATTTAAAGTATTAATTATTTCTTAATTATTTGCCCCAGTGTTGGCCTATCATTTTGACACCATTTCTGAGGAAGGGTGTCAAAGGCATGTTAGTTTGTTGAGTTGAGTTACGAACAATGCATTAGGATGAAAGATTTTGCAATTGCTAGCCTTGCTTAAGTAATTAATCTTAATTTGGATTGCGTAAATCATATAGATGCATTGTTGTAGAGTTTACAAGTAGGTCTTAGAAATTAGATTCAATTTTACATTATCACTAGTTTTTGTGAGTTATTGGTAAAGAAAAGAAGCTATTTTGAAGAAAAAAATGTTGAAAAAGATGCATTTCCAAGGTTGTTCAAGTATATCAATTTTGGGTGAAAATTGTTTCAAAAATGCAAAATTTGAAGGGAACACAAGAGGCAAAATGTGCTTGGCATCAGGGGTGCTGCCCCTCGACCCTTCCCTATACTGTGATAGGGAGCGCACCTTAGGCACTACCCTAGGACCCTACAAGGGGCATTGCCCCTTGACCCCATTGGTGGCTGCCGCCCTCAGACCCCCACCTTCAAATTTAAAAACAAAAGATGAAATTGGTGGGGAAATCATGTCGACCAAAGGTGATATTTTTATATCCTCCCTACCTAATGAATGCAACTTAAATGATCTTGATCTTCCATTATCATAGGTATGCAAGAATTCTATCTCTATGTTTGAGCATGAGCAAATCATTGATGAATTCTTAGAGCAATGTGATTTTGAGGATGAAAATTTAACCACTTGTTATTCTAATTGCTACAAGAAAGATGACCAATGCATATGCCTGAACAACCAAGAGCACATGGTGAATGAGGTACAAGCTATATGTGATCCTCACCATGATAAGGGTGGAAGTGAACAAGTATTCTTTATACCAGATGAAACATTTCAAATGCCAACTCAAGAAGATCAAGGTATGAATTATGCTGGTAACATGTATTGCCACTCTATTTCATTACAATGCCAACATGTTTCTTCAAAATACACTTCTTTACATAACATGAATGATAAATGGAATCATGAATACTCACAACAACCACTATATCCCTCTTTACCATCTTCATTCCACCCATCCTACTTATTCCCATCTACTTTATCTCCTTCACACTTCTTACCATATTCATTATCTCATTCACATCATATTCTACCCACTCTACCCTATCCACCAAAGGAAACTATATTGCCTCATACAAAACTTCATAATAAGGTGGTTAATAGTACATATAAACTTTCATGGATCCCTTTACCACCTAATAATGTGCTTGAATTTAGTGAACCAATATTGGAGTGTATTGATGCACTTAAGGAATATGATTTTGGTTTACCTAAATTAGAAGAACAATATCATTCATTGAATTATAATCAACTTTTTTCTTCTTTTATACTTAGTGAATCACAAATGCCCACAAATGAGCCCCTACTTCAAATTGCATCAATCTTTATTATTGGACTCATAAGTATGTGTGTTAATATTAATCATGCACTAAATAATATTAAACAATGTGTATTTCTCATTCCACAAACATGTTGTTGGATTCTCCAAGATCTATATTTTATTACTTTTGTACTTATACATATTGATCTTTGGAGGCCTATGGTTAAAATGCGTATTCCTCACATACTTATTGATTTGGGACCAATAATTGATTAAGCACAATTATAAGGGATTATATGCATTAATGGCCAAATAAAATATGTTGCAAATGGATGGTTATTCATTTCCAAATGAATCAAAATATTAATATGTATATATTTGTCAATTTTGATTCTTTGTATTGCCATCCTATTTCTTGATTCCTTGGATTGTCCTAATAACTCCATGCTTTTGTAATGTGAAATTAAGCTAGGGGGATATCCATTGAATTTTGAAATATTTGGGTTACCTAATTTCTTTGGTCATCCTAATGTTCTCATGACCTTGTCACATGAAATTAAGTTGGGGGGAATCCCTCCAAATTTTTTATTCTTGGATGATTTCCAATAAAGCTTCATTGATTATTTTGTCGGTCCTTTTAGAAAACTTCACCATATGACATCACAATTCAAGGTATCTGTTCTCATGTTAATTAGCATTACTATTATTTGAACACACAAGTTTATTTGTATATATCCATTGTATCAGGTATCTATTCATATTAATAACTCTACCTATCATTTATAAAAACTAAAATTACCCACTTAATGATAGAGTTATTGAATGGATGATATTTCTTTACTATGCTTGATATGCTTGGTTTTGAGAATATGGTTATAGGTTCCTTGTTGTGGTGAGATGATCTTAGAAAAAATACCATTTGATGATTATTCTCTACACAAGCATTGCATAACACACCATTTTTTCTTTGTTAACATTGTGTGGGCTTTGTAATACCCTCTCCGATGATTGTACTTTGACTCTTTGATTTGGACATTTTTCATTATGATGACTAGAACTATATGTTCACATTTATGTTTATGGATAATGATATGCTTATCAAATGGTTAGATACACTTATTTATGATTATTTTTTAATGTTTATTAATCATTTATCTTTATATGTTTATGAGGAAGTAGAGCTAACCCAAGGATTTGAATCTAACCGTTACTATCTATGATGTCTCATGTTTCATATGTGATCAATGTGTTTTCATGACTCGGGATGAAGTCATAGTTACTCACTTAGTTGAGGTTTGCATGACGTATCGATCCTGGTCACCTATTTGCATATGTCTTATTATGTATCTAAACACATGTATCTCTTCTCGGTGATGTAGGCATGCAGGTACTGGGCATCATCTCCACCTAGCTTCACAGGTCTGAGTGATCCCTCAAAATCCTTGATCGTTGTTGTTGTTAGGAGATGGTCCATAGTTCACACATGGGAAAACCCTATAGTTTTGATTATTTTTCCCAATCTCTTGGTTTGGTTTAGGGTTGATTTGAGCTCCTTATTTTATATAACTTTTGATGTCGGTCTCATTTATTTGGTTATGAGATGTGTAGGATAATGATGTTATTTTCTCTCTCTATGTGTTAATCGTATATACAAAGTATGCATATATGGGTGCACATGTATATGCATACATGTATATATTTGTTTATTGATGTGTTAGTAA
This sequence comes from Chamaecyparis obtusa, assembly GCA_027943335.1. Taxonomy (NCBI): domain Eukaryota; kingdom Viridiplantae; phylum Streptophyta; class Pinopsida; order Cupressales; family Cupressaceae; genus Chamaecyparis; species Chamaecyparis obtusa. The sequence continues at coordinate 671,570 of BSBK01005659.1, forward strand.
TTATGTTCTTATGAGAGTATTAGTTATAATCATGATTCTATTTATTTTGATGTATAATGTGGCTTTAGATAAATATAATAAATGCAAAGTGAATAAACAAAAATAATAAATATAATATAAAAGTAAATAAAACTAATTACCTACTCTTATATTTACTCCTACTTTATAAACTTTCTCTCTCTCGTATGTCTTGTCAGTATAGAGGGTGGGAGTGGAACTTGGGACCTCTAGCTTGTAAGGGGCCCCAAGTTTCCATTGGGGTAGTGACTTCATTGGGAAGCATACCCAAATATATTATATTTATATAAAGATTAGTTTTTAATAATTATAAAATAATAGTAAAACTATATAGGTGGAGTTAAATTATTTAATATTCTTTTTGGGGTAAGTTAGTACGAGAAGGGTTGGTAAGTTGGTTTTCACAATGGGTGAAACTACCTACCTAATTAATTAAATTAAATAGTTATTAATCTTACCCAAACATTAGAGAAGGGAAGTTGCTCCACCAGAAGCAACTCCCCCAACCTCTGCAACTGCTCATAAGATTATATAATTAGGATCCATCCCTATAAGTGAGGAAAAAAAAAGAAGCCTTGAACAGGAGATCCGAAATTATTCTCATTGGAAAATCTAATTTTATTTATTTTTATATAATTTTTTTTTTAGAGTCTTTATTTGTGAGATCCGGGAAGTGGAATTGTCAGAGAGGAGGATTGGATTGGAAGAAAAGAGGCCATCCAGTTCAACCATTAGTCTCCACAAGATTTTGAGGTAGGGTCTGGAGCCCAGGAACATCCTTTAATTGCTTGACTATGTGTTTTTTGTTTTATTGACTTTAAATTTGAAAGTACAATCTGAAAATGAATGTGAAATATGATTTTTCTACAAATTAATGTTACTTATCCTTTTCTTTGCCAAATCATAAGATCTTAGGTCGAATTTATTTAATAAGAAACTTTTGTATTTCATTGTTTGATTAAAGGTTAACATTGATTATTAATAAAAATAAAATAATAATAAAATTTATAAAATCATTATTGTTTTATGTTGTTAGAATGATAAATAGAATTTTATTTAAAACAATAAAATTTTATTTGTTAAAATAAATAAAAGATTAGAGTGTATATTTAAATATAAATGCAAGGAGAAATTATAGGAAGGAAGAAAGATAGAAGACAAAGAATGATAAATTATAGGAGGAAAATAAGGAGAAATCATAGGAGTAAAATAAGGAGAAATCATAGGAGGAAAATAAATAATTGAAAAGGGGTATTATTTAACGGAGAAGGGAAGAATATGGAACCAAAACTATTAAAGTGGTAAAAAATTATTTAATAAAAATATATATTATGCATAATAAATTAGCATTATTATAAAATAAAATTTATTTTACTTATTAATTATTAAAATTTATAGATATAAATGATGTATTGTAAATATATATATATATATATATATATTTATGACTACACATAATCAATAGATAATGAAAATAAGAGAAATTGGTTAATAAATAATTAAAGTTGTTTAAAATTTCAAATTTAATTAAAATTAGAATTGGTCTATTTATTATTATTATTCTATTTCATTAAAGGTGATGTATAATTTAAATCATAATGTAATTTATGGTTATAGATTTAAAGGTTAACTTTAGTGTATATTAAACTATTTTTATTTATTTTGAGTATGATTTAATATTAGTTATATTTATTTTCTTTCTAAAATTAAGTTCCTAGATCAATATTGCTTAAGAAATATTATTATTCTTCGAAAATAAAATAATGAAATATTAAATAGACATGGATAAAACTTTAATCATTATCTAGAATCTTATGCAATTGTCATGCAGTTCGAGAAGGTGAAATGGTGTATTAGTGTGAATAGTTAGTTAAAAACTAAATTTTTGTAGAGGTAAATTTTATTGAAGTTGAATATAAAGATCTCTATAAGAATCTATAACAAATATATTTTATATTATTAAGATTAAAATGAATCATAAAATAACTAATTAAGTATACTTAAGTTACAATAGTTTAATTGAGGTGATGTATTAAATGTGTTGTGTTTTATTTATTTCATTTCATTTCATCATAACTAGGTTGATCATTAGGAATAGAGGAGGTATTAGGCTTATGTCATGTTTTCATGCGATTGTACACACACTTAGGGATTGTGATGTTTATAATGATTATCCTAATTTAATGATGTTAATTATGATGATGATTTTAATGTACCAAATTATGATTATCCTAAGATTTGGTTGTATTTCACTCCTATGTTTGGTTGGAAGGTGTTGGATATATTTTTAGGTTTATGAGGTTTTTCGTTCCAAATCTTGTTTACTCCTTTTGCAAGTTTTATTTATGTGGTTTAGGTTTTCAAAATTCATCAAATTTTCCATAACCAATTTTGAAAACCCTTTCCCTAGGTTTTGTCCTTGAGAAAATCTTGTTTCTTCGTGTCAACCCTTAAGTTAGCCCTAATTCTTATATTTCATTGTTACTTTTTGGCCACTTAAGTGTCTTGACCATGCACGTGATTATTTTTGTTAGGCATTGGCTGAATCATGTAATATTGTTTCATGTCTCTAAGTTATTCAGCGAGCTGGCGAATGTGTTAAGCCCATGTTATGTTTCATGTTAGTCGCTAAGTCTCCAAGTTTATCTGTGGTTACCTCAACCTTTGAGCAAATCAGAAAATATGTTGTTTCCTATTCACTTATTTCTTGATGGTTTCCTGTTAACATTCAACGACCTAGCATGCCAGTGATCTCTTAGTCTAAGAATTGGGTGATTAAGACTTATATCATCCAGCGATCTAGCGAGGACCATTGATTATCTATAAGATCGACAATCATGTTTTAATCTCAAAGTGTTTGGGTCCTACATAAAATGATTCGGCAATTTGTCGACTGTGCTATAAGTTCAATGTCCTCTACATTTGGTGGCTCTGACAATTTGGCTAAGTAGATTTGACAAAAGTGGGTTTCTCTTTTGTTCACCTAAACTCAAAATAAAGTAGTAAAGTTCTAAATCTTCTGGCGACTCGGCAAATGAAGTAGTCACGTGTTCTCTTAAAAGGTTGGTTATGATAAAAGGCATTCAATGAATGGGAAAATCAAATGGTCAGGAAAGCTATAAACCTTTAGTCTCTTGATCTCATGATGGAATAGTCAGTGTTTAAAACATTGGGAGATTCAGTGAACACTTTGTTCACCAAGTCTCGTAATCAAAAGGTGACTATCTTAGTGGTTCATTGAATTAATGATGGTCATCAATTGATGTCAAGATCAATGGTTGACTCAAAATCTCAGTTTGAAACATGCAATTAGGAAAGAATTCAGCAACTCAGAGAATAAGCTTGTTCGCTAATTCTCACATTAAACATGTGGTTAAGTCTTCCTTTTAGAGAATAAGCGAAGCCTTCGGTCACCAAATCTCAAAATAAATTAGCAGTTAACTGGAGCATTAAGAAATTAAGAGATAGCCATTGTCACTAATTCTCCGGATGGTGACTATGGTCAGATGCTTGGGTAATGTTTTCTTTGTTCACTGGTTCACTGAATGGAGGATGAGTTAAGAGATTGGTTTTGAGAATAAGCGAGATCTTTGATTGCTAATTCTTTGAATATAAGCTAGGGTTAACTTTTCATTAAGCAATCATGAGAACCTTCAGTCGCTAGATCTCTGAAATGGGCTCAGTTAAAGAAAATAATAAAAAGGTTAGAGACCATTGCTATGTGGATAAAGTACACTATCGAGCTGGACAAAAAGCAAGTGGCCATCTAATCAGTTTTAAAGTAGGGTTTATTACATAAACAGGGTTTTTAAGCATAAAATTGTAATCATTTCTTTTTTGCCTTGTTTTTGAGTTTTTAAAATCTATCTATCATCATCCCGGCATTGACTAACACTAATTTCAAAATTGGTGATATGTGAAATTGAATGCAGAAGTAATTAAAGTTAGATTTGCAATGATTTTGGCAATTGTATGGATTTGATTTGCATCGATAAATAGGCTAAACTCATTATTTTTTGTGTTCGAGATCACTTGAAGAGAATTGTGTTTTCTTAAGCAATCACAGAGTGCCAAGAAAATTAAGTTTGCAGAGTTGAGAGCAATTGTGTAGAAAAATGAGTCAACCAGAGTCGAGCATGACTTCTTCCAGTGGTGAAGCCAGGCCAAAGCTGGTGAAGATAGAAACAAGCCAAATTACTCAAATGATTTTATCAAATTGTTTCCTGGTTCCAGTCAGAACAAGAGAGCTCCTAACGATGTCCTTGAAGATGTTCAAGGTCATTGCAGAGATCCTATCACACCATCTTGCTCAGGTTACACTCTTTTTAGTTATTTTTATGGAAATAGGAGTAAGAAGGTACCTATTTCTAATGGTTGGGCTTTGGGTTTAGGTTAACTAGTTCTCCCTAATGTGTTTTTAGAAGTGGATTTAATTGTTGGTTTGGCTAGGTTTTATGATGCTATCTCCAAAACAATTAGGAAGGAGGACTAGTCACCTTTGGTTACTCTTGACAGGGGTTCTTTTGTGAGAGCTTTTGGTTTTTATACATCTTCCTCTACTAAAATTGATTTGAGCAAAGAAATAGAGAGGTATACAAGTCATATAGGGTCAGTAAAAGACCAGATGGTTAGGCATATCCCAAAGCAAGGTAGATATATAGCTCCCCTCCCTGCTAGCATAAATGCCCCTTACCAATTCCAGTCCCTCCATTACTATATGAAGTAGACATGTTATGGCTTGTGTAGAGTTTTGGGGATAGATGGGGATGAAGAATTTTTTCCAGCTAATCTTTTGATGATGATATTAGATATCTAGAACTCTCTAGTGAAGAAGGACTATGATTACATCTAGTATGCAATCAATAGGATGCATGAAGGGTTAATGTCTGTCAAAGAAACAAAGAGGCCCATCAAGTTCTTGCATTACTCTATGTTGATGCACTTAATTCTATTTTTCAACATCAAAAGTTTTGATTTGAATATGCTAAAACCAAGATTCACCTTCCAAGACCAGTGTAATCTAGTGCAACTATGGTTAAGGATATGGAATTATACTTCAAAAGAGTGTGACTTTTGTGTTTTCTAGAATTTCAATGTTTTTCCCATCTTGAGATTGCTAGGCATCAATGTTACAAGGTTACCAACAAAGGTTCTTAAACTCTTAAGACCCATACAATTAGAGGACAAATGGGAGGGAAACCATAATTGGGGTGATTTCTACTTTGGGGAAAATTCTACAATTTTAGGATTTTACGGTTACCCCCAACCCCCAAATTTTGTACCAAAATTTGTGCCACCAAGAGTTGCCTCTTTGGAATTTATTTGGTAGTTGATGTGGACAAATAGAGAACTTTTGGCCCCTCATAGGAAAGGTACTTTCACACCTAGGTAGTTCAGAATTAGTGATTTCCTGATTGGTAAGAGGGCTTTCCCAAAAATTAGCACCTAGCTAAATCATTTCAAGATGGTATATGGCACTTGCAGACATGTGGACCCTGAGGATTTCATTAAGACTGCAAGATTGACACTAATTCTTGGTATTGGTGTCAATAGGGAGCATGAGGGCTTAGATGAGGAGGATGTGATCAGAAATGTTGTGGAGAAGGATGAAGTTACTAAGAGATGGAGAAGGTATTTTAACCTGATAGATTTACAAGCTTAGTTGAAAGGGGCCCAAATTCCTTTTGAGGGTTTCTTCCTTGACCTTCCCTACTTAAAAAGGATTGACAAGATGATAGAGATGCATGACACTCTATTAGATCAATTAGAAAAAATGCTTGAGTAGAAACAAACAAAAAAGGGGAAGAATTACTCATCTTTGATTATGAGGAATTCTCTGATGGATCCCAAGAAGGAAATAGCCCACCACAAGTTGGAAATTAACTAGTTATTAATCCTATTGAAGACTAGCCAGAGGTAGAAAACCTTCCATAGCCACCATTGAAGAAATGGAGGTTTGAAGAGGGAGAGCCTTCCAAGTAGAAAAAATAGAAAAGGGTGATTGATAGAGCATCTACTCTTGTACCAGGTGATAGGGCATACTATCACCAACTAAGAAAAATAATAAGAGCCCACAAGATGCTGGCCACTAATGAGGGAGATGAAGAACAATCCCTATGGTTAGGATAGGATATCAGAGAGGTGTATTAGGAAGATTTTTTAAGTGATGACCAATTCATCAAGTGGGATGAATTCAAGAATTTTCTTATCTAGAGAAAGCAACAAGAAGTGACTAAGGCTATGCCTATAGGAATGGAGCCAATTGAAGAAACTTTGAGGGCTTTAGCTTCTTATGATCCTAGCCTTGAGGCTATAACTGTAGAAGAAGCTAGAGAAATGGTTAGATCAAGTGGAATGCTTCTGACTCCAAGATGAGATTTGAGGTCTATAGCCCCCAAGACTCAAAAGCCATCTCTAGTAAGTATAGAGGATCAGATGGAAGGAAATAAAATCATATGGACTGTTCAAAACACAACTGATCTTGAGGTCTCCAAGATAGTGACCCATCTTGCTAACCTAAATGAAGAAAAGATAGCTTAGCTATCTGAAAGCTATTTAAAATTATTTGAGAGTTCAAATGTAGTGGCCAAATATAGAGATCTGAAGATGATAAAGATCAAGAAGTTGGAAGATGAGTTGGAAGATGAGTTGGTAGAATTGAGGGTTAGGCTTGAAGAAGCCTCAAAGGTAGTTCTTCCCCCTCCTTTGAAAATTGAGGCCCCTCCTTAGATAGATATAGAAGTTCATGATAAGCTTGCTGAGGACTTAGAGAAAATCAGACTGGATGCATCTTTGGATACTGTAGCAAGGACTGTGCAATATAGGTAGGACAAAATAAAGGAAAGGATGGAGTTAGTCCATCAATCAGTTAGTCTACTACACTAGGCCAATGGTAAGGTGAATGAGTCATTGATCACTTTGGAGCCACTATATAGTGTATGGTCAAGAAGGAGTTGATTGTTTGATAAGCTTGATGGTTTGTAGGAGTATAGGCCTGATATTCCTAAGATAGTGATTGAATTTTTTGAAAAGATTGGTTTGGTAAGTGCTATATCAAAGTTTTTTAAAGGTAATTCTAACCAGATAAAAGCCAAGTTGGCTATGTTTGATAGGAATTACAATAAGTACTTGCCTTCAATATAGGATGATGATGGGGGTATAATCAGTATAAATGAGTGGAAGGTATCAATGGATTAGTTGGTAATGGATTAGTTGGTAATTAAACAGGATGCTTTCCTAAAAGGTGACAATGCCTTAGACTTGGAAAGATGTAATAATATAATTGATAGTTTATTTAAAATTGAAAGTGATTGCATATGGTTTGTGGTAGAGGATAAAATTATAATTGATTCCATGTGGGACCAATAGATCAAATTACTATAGGAATTGCAGGCCTATAATTGGCCATCTAATGATGATGTGGTAGCGTGGGACAAAATGACAAAGAAGAAAAAGAAGAGGCCAGCTGCCCAGATGATAGAAGAGGAAGAAGAATAAAGTGCACATGGCACCTGATCCAAAATTTGAGGGAGAGCATGTTTCAAAAAAAGGATGATGTAGGTTAGCCTATAATGGTGGTCATCATTCATGCAACTACTTATGTAACTACTCTGAAATATCTTTAGACAAAGGTGCCACTTGTAAAGTTGCTAAGTAGTTGAGAACTACTTTCTATTTTTGTAATCTCTGTCTTTTGGTTTGTACTTTGTTTTTTTAGGACAAGTCATTTTCCCAACCATCCAAAGCTTGTTGCGTCATTTTGAGGATTCTAGGATGGCTATGGGTACATATAGCAAGTTTTTGCTCTTTTCAATGGGTGGTTAATACATTTTGTAAAGAAAGTTTTGAAATGTAGAACCTTATTTCTTTGAAGTCATGGTGATACTGTACTGACACATTTTGAATATTAATACAAAGATATTGGAACTCTATTGCTGTTATTTTTTGTCTTTGTGTATGGATGCTTTAGTTTTCTTATGCATTAAATTGTATTGCTTTTCAATGCAATGTTCACAAGGTGAATATAGGGGTTGAACTTAAGTTCTTTCAATGAAAGAGTGAAGTCTTAAGGGAGGTCTCTGTGAACTAATTGTCCATGTATGAATTTGATAGTAGTTGTAGGAATTAAAAGAATGGGATGTCAGACATTTCATTTGGGTTTTAGTATATCTGTCTTGATAGAATTTTGTGGAGGTAGGGTTTGACTCTGATGCCCAAATAAATAAGGCACTGGTTTAAGATATATTTTCATTTGTTGCCACTAGAAAATATTGATAAACTATTTCAATTTACTTTTTTTGTATGTCTTTGAGTTGATACATTTATGTCAAGTGCATAGATGTCTATTATGATACTTTGAAGAAGCTTTTAAGAAGATAAACCCGCTTGAGTTTTATACTCAAATTGAAGAAGGTTTTACAACCTTAATACCTTAGTGCTTGCATTTTGTTAGATGCATCTATTGGGATTATTGGAGTTATAGTTTTCAAGATTTTATGAATCTTAAATCATCTGTAGATTTGAGCACTAACAAAATTGGTGACTCTGCTAGAGACCTCTTTTTTTTAAAGAAAAATAGTGCACAATGGATAGGTTAGGGTTTTTCTAAATGTCTGTTGTTGTGCTATAGACTAGTTATTATTTTTATATTCCCATTTGTTTGTGGGGGGCAACTCTAAGCTCTGAATTTACCAGTGTCTGGTAATCCTGATAAAGGTTGGTAATATCATGGCAATACCATGAGTAGACAAAGGCTTACTAGGTCATTTTTTAGAGATCATACAGAAAGTAATATGGAATAACTCCATACACCTAACCGAAAACAATGGTTAGAAGAGGTACCTATGATCCTAGTTCTCCCAAACCCTCTAAGAATTGAGTTACCATATCTATTTCTCATGAAGCTTCCTCTTCTTTTGACAACCAAGAGGTTGCTAGAAATAAGAAACTCAATGCTACTAATCCTTTTCAAGAAGAAGAGACCATAGAAGTAGGTTTTTTCCCTGCAAGAGAAACCCTAGATCTACTAGGAGAGACTTCTATAGCAGAAACCACTTCCTATGATTCTAAGAAATTAAGGGAAGAATTGATAGCCTTGAGGAAGAAAGAACATGAGAAATTAGCTGAAATTGCCAATAGAATGAAGATACAGGACGAGCAGACTTATGAATTGCTCATGGAATGACAAGAGCTCCTTAGGAAAATGAAGTAGAATGAGATCCAAGAAAAATTTTAAGTCAAGATGTCCAAGGTTTAGACCATGAGTTTTTTGGTGACATGGGTGCCTTGAAAAAACAAGCTGATGATAGTAAACTAGATCCATAGAAAGATGAATTTGCTAGATCTAGTCATGTCCTTAGACAATTGCATCCATCAGAAGTTAAGAGGAATGAGGAACTCAAAAATGCCCCTAAGGATGTCTTTGATAAGGGAAAATAGAAAATGGTTGGTGTAACTATTAATGAACCTAAAAAGGTTATCCCTCATAACACTATCTCTCAAGTAAATATGGAATTGGAAAGGGCTAGAAAGGCTAAGGAAGATTTAGCTCTCTAGCTTGAGAAGTTAGAATTGGAAGCTACAGCTAATGAAATGAAAAAGAAGATAGCCTTCTTGCATGCAAATTTGAATTTGATTGCTAGTAGCTCAACCCCTAATACTTCAAGAACAATTCCTACTGGTCTACCTTGTAATGCATTTTTTAACCCACAAGTTTCAAATGTCAAACAAAATGTATCTATGCCTATTGTGAACACAAATCCTACTTTCCAATTGACCAATAATCCAAATGGGAGTGTACATTGTCAGAATATTGGATGAACCCAAGTCTCACCTAATTTCCAGAGGAGGCTTGTTCATTTAGATAGATATAGGCCCTTGTTCTTTGATGGTATCCCTTGTCAACCCAACATTATTCCAAATGAAATTAGAGAAAAGATTCCTAAGTTCACTAGGAATAATGTTGTTAGATGTGAAGAGAATCTTAAATTCTTTTCAGATAAAATTAATGACTATGAGATTGAGCATGAACATGTTGTGATGAAACTTTTTGTTCAATCACTCATTGAAGATGCTAGAGACTGGTATAGAGGGTTTCTTGAAAATGGTATTGCATCATGGGATGAGTTTGTTAGGAGTTTCAAGGAACAATATGCAGAACATGTTAATTCTAGCTACATGCTCAATGAGTTTAATAACATTAAAAAGAATTATAATGAGAGTGTGTCTAAATTCAATAGTAGATTTCAAAAGGAAATGTATAAATTGTTCCAAGTCTTGAGGTTAGATGATGCAGTTTGTTTGACCACATATTTTAATTCCCTGGATGGTAAGATGTCGTATCTTTTAAGAGATAATAATCCTCATTCCCTTAGAGATGCTTTTAAATTAGCTATAAACATTGAAAGAAATAGGAAGGCATTTGGTCAGATGTATAAAAGTGATGAAGGGAGATTGTGGAAAGAAACAAAACCACATGCTGTAAAATCAGCAAAAGCTGATGATAAACTTGATAAGCTGGCTAATGTGGCCAAAGATTTCTCAACCAAATTTGAAAAGGGTGGGAGAAACTATCAAGATGTTAGATCTCCCTATCAAAGGCAAGAAAGGTTCCCAATATTACAAGATATGCCTTATAAGAAAAATTGGAAGGATGGGAAGCTAGTCTTTGATAATAATGAAACCCAAAAGGGAAGAGATACTCCTAACCCTCTAAAGAAGAACACAACAAATAATGTGGAAGGCATTCCTTGGTGTGTGGCTTGTAACATGCCTCATTCACCTTTCCAGTGTGTTGTGGGTTAGGCTTTGGAGGAGGAGGGTGATACTTCACATGCAGGAGATTATGAAGAATCTGAAAAGCCTGCTGTTAACATGTTTTCCATCGAGAGGATGGAAGATCTTATGTCTTTAGATGATGAAGAAATTTATGCAGATGTTAATTATAAGAGAAGAATCCTTGATAGATATCAACAATAGATATTTAATCATTCTAATTATGATGAAGCCGATGAGGATTTGTGTAAAAACAATATGGTTAGTTCAGAAAAGGATGATACTCAGTGGAGAGAGCCCAATGAAGAAGAAATCAAAACTATGACTGTGGCTGCTATTACACAAGCTAGGTCCTCATATAATTTGAGGAATAGAAGGGTGAATTCTAATCAAGGAGTACCTAGGTTAGTATTTGTCAAAGATGACCCTATGAGTAAAGAATCCCCAGTGACAAGTGCTATCAAGGAAAAAGATGGAAATAATAGGAGAAAGGAACCTATTAGTGAGAAGAAAAAGAATGAGGTAGATGCTGTAGACAACATCAAAAGAAGAGGAGATAGATTAAAAGATATCTCTGACCTCTTTGATGATTCCCCTACCTTTGACATGAGGCATGCTCTATCCCAAATGAAAGTTTCTATTCCTTTGTTAGAAATTTTAAAAATTAAGGAGCATAAGATAGCAGCTCTAGCACTGATAAATGAACAAGGCATGGAGCTTGTCATGATAGGAAAGGGACATGAAGTGAATGGACCTGATGCAAAAAAGGCTATCTCTTAATTCTATGTTGGAAGTATTGTAACACATGAACCATCATCCATTGATCCATTTTATGTTACATTGATTGTCAATAATTTTCTGCTCAAGAATTGTATGATTGATTCTAGTGTTGCAACTACTATAATTTCATACCATGTGATGAGAGAATTAGGATTACAAGTTGACACTTCAAATGGCCGGTGCTATGCCATGGACAACAGGGTAGTACCTATTGTAGGAACCCTTGTTGGGATAGAAGTAAAGATTGTTTCCTTCCCTGAGGCCACTTACAAAATGGATGTGGTAGTAGTGGATACTAAACCCCATTATGGTATGCTACTATCAAGACAATGGGCTACTATACTGGGAGGAAAGTTGCACTTGGATATCTCATGTGCAACTATTCCAATCAATGGAACAAAATTCAAATTGTATAGGGAACCTCGTTCTTCTGTAATGGTAGAAATGGTTGCACTAGAAGAATTGAACTGTTGTGTTGATATTGACATGAACAATTTCATGATTGAAGAAATTGTACCTCAAATGAGAAATACTGATCCAATAATAGAAGAATTGACATTACAATAGGGTGAACCATGGAAGATGTACTTTGATGGAGGTTGTTCTAAAGAAGGATCAAGAGTTGGTGTCCTGCTCATTTCCCCATCAGGTACTACTTTTAAATATTCATTCCTATTGACTTTCAAGTGTACTAATAATACTGCAAAATATGAGGCTTTAATATTAGGTCTAGATATTTCTATAAAGCATGGTATTAAATGCTTGAAAGTCCATGGTGACTCCCAATTAATCATAGCTTACATCAGGTCTAAATATGCGACAAAGGACAATAGATTGAAATTATACAAGCATGTTGTCTGGGATAGATTAGAATTCTTTGAAGCCTTTAATATCATATGGGTAGGGAGATCCAACAATATCATGGCTGATTTCCTTGCAAATGTTGCTTTAAAAAGAAATGATGTCACATTAACTGGTGTATCCATGTTAGAGATTAAAATTAGACCTATAGTGCCTAATAATGTTTACAACTAGAAAGTCTTTGAAGATGACATTGATATTCTTAAATTTCTTCAAAGTATGGATCAGTATGATGGGCAATAAATAGATTTAAATGATACACAGGAAATCATTAATGGAAAGGAATGTATCATGGGAAATGAAATTGTCCAATTAGCCTAAAACCATATACCTAAGGGGTTAGTAGAATTGGAGGGTATGTTTAAGATTAATGATGGGTATATGCTTCAAAAATCAAATACCAAAATGGAGGACTTAGAAGAAATAAATTTAGGTTCAGAAACATCCCCTCAGATGGTCTACATTGGAAAATGGTTGAGTAGGGAAGTTAGAGGAAATTCGATAAGATTATTGAAGAAGTACAAGCATGTTTTTGCTTGATCATATGATTATCTTAAGGCTTACAGAGCAGACCTTTTTCAACATGAGATTCCAGTCAAGGACACCAAGCCTTTTAGAGAAAAATAGAGACCCATCAATCCCCTGTTATCCACAAAAATGTAGGCTGAATTGACAAAGTTGAGAGATGTTGGTATCATTGAACCAATTAGGCATTCCACATGGGTTTCCAATCTTGTGCCAGGAAGAAAAAAGAATGGTGATATAAGACTATGTGTTGATTTTAGAAATTTAAATGTTGCCTCCTTAAAAGATAATTATGGACTGCCAAACATGGAAGCCATGCTGCATAGGGTAAGTAGTTGTGAGCTCTTATCAATGATGGATGGTTTCTCAGGTTATAATCAAGTGCTGGTCAAAGAATTAGAACAATTTAAGATAGCATTCACAACCCCATGGGGAACATATGTATATGTTTGCATGCCTTTTGGTTTAAATAATGTTGGAGCAATTTTTCAAAGGGCAATGGATGTTGCTTTTAAAGAGTTGATTGATGTCCTTATGGTTGTGTATCAGGATGATCTTACTGCTTATTCTAAAAAGGTTGAGGACCATTGTTGTCACCTAGAAAAGGTCATTGTTAAGGCTCTAGAATTTGGTATTTCCCTAAATCCAAAAAAATGTCACTTTGATGTGACAGAGGGGAAGTTGCTCGGACATATAGTGTCAAAAGGAGTTAGGATTGATCCTAAAAGAGTAGAGGCAATCAAGAAGGTCCCTCCACCAAAAAATATAAAGGGTGTGCAATCTTTCTTAGGGAAGATTAATTTTGTCAGGAGATTTATTACTAATTTTGTGGAGTTGGTGAAGCCTATAGTCAAACTTCTAAAAAAAGAAGTGAAGTTTGATTGGAACTGTGAGGCTCAGCAGGATTTTGAGAAAATTAAACAATAAATCCAAGAAGCCCCTATTTTGGTGTCACCTGATTATTCAAAGCCATTTTCTCTATTTTCCTTTGCATCTTTTCACACAATTGCAACCATCCTTTTACAAAAGGATCAAGCAGGTTTTGAACATCCTATAGCCTTTTTTAGTAAGTCATTACAGTCTACTAAATTAAATTATGAGTTAATGGAAAAGTAGGAATATGCACTAGTAAAGGCAGTTAAAGCTTTTAGACCTTATCTTGTTTGTGCAAAGGTTAATGCATATGTACCTCATACAACAGTGAAAGATATTTTGGTTCAAAGTGAGGTCACAGGAAAAAGATGCAAGTGGATCAATAGAATTCAAGAGTTTGATCTCGAGCTCCACATTGCTAAATTGGTGAGAGGTTTGGGACTTGCAAAACTAATGACTGAGGAAAACATGGATCTCATACAAATGAATAGTGTTGCTATCAATGAGGATACAATCACTAGTATTGAAATGCAACCATGGTACAAAGATATTGTTTATTTTATCAAAAATGCTAAATGTCCATAGGAACTGAATGATAATCAAAGGAGAAGTCTGAGATTGCAAGCCCAAAGGTATGTATTAATCCAAGGTGATTTTTATTGGAAAGATAATGATGGAATTATACTATTTTGTTTAGACAAACACCAATTAGAAAAGGTATTGAAAGAAATGCACTCCAGATTGTGTGGAGGACATCATTCTGCTCGGTCCACAGCTCATAAGAGTTTGAGGGTAGGATACTATTGGCCCATTTTTTTCAAAGATACTCATTCTTTTTTTAGAAAGTGTGAGCCATGTCAAAGATTTTCCAAGAAACTAAAATTCTTGGGTGCATTATTGTTGAACCCTATTGTTGCAGAAGATCCTTTTGCAATGTGGGGTATGGACTTTATTGGGGAATTTTTTGAGAAATCTAGTGGGAGGCTTAGTTGGATTTTGGTTGCTACTGATTATTTCACTAAATGGATTGAAGCAATTCCAACTTAAAAAGCAACCAGTGCTATTGTAATTGAATTCTTGATGAACAATTTAATCACTAGATTTGGTGTTCCTATCAAATTGGTTGTACATAATGCCATGAGTTTCAGATCTCAAGAGATTACTAATTTTTGTTCAAAAATGGGAATAGTTTTTTCTTATTCATCCCCTTACCATCCACAAGCAAATGGGTAGGCTGAATCCAGTAATAAGAGTATCATGCAAATTTTGAAGAAAACTCTGGAAAAGAATAAAAGGAGTTGGAATGTAAAGTTGAAACTAGCATTGTGGGCTAATAGGATTGCTGAGAAAAGGGCTACAAGAAAGTCCCCTTTTGAGATGGTGTATGGTGTAAAATCAAGATTACCAATAAACAACTTCTTACCAATATACAAATTCATGTAGGAAGGTATGGAAATTAGTGATCCATTACAAGATAGAATGATTTAGTTGGTTGAACCTGATGAGATCAGAAGGGAAGGACAAAAGGAAAATGTGAAGTTGCAACAAAAAATGAAATATCTTTTTGATAAAAGAGAAACTTTGAGAAAGTTCCAGCCTGGTGACATGGTTCTTCAATGGAATGCCAAAGCTAAAGACAAAGGGAAGCACAAAAAATTTGTGTCTTTATGGATAGGACCTTTTATCATTCATCAAACTCATGTTAAGGATTCATATTTTTTGCAAAATTTGGATGGTGAAGAATAGGAATTGCTAGTGCATAGATAGTTCCTGAAGTTTTTCTTTAATTAGTTCTTTCTCCTTTTCGATGCACAATAGATATGTATATATGTATAGGTGTGTTTTCTTCTATTGTGTGTTCTTTTCCTACTTTAGGTTAGAGTTTTGTGGTCTGCCACCTAGAGATTTGTAAGTTCTTGCTTTGACCTTGCACTCAAGCATCCTCAGATAGAGCCACTATTGGATATATTTTTAGGTTTATGAGGTTTTCCATTCCAAATCCTGGTTTACTCCTTTTGCAAGTTTTATTTCTATGGTTTAGGTTTTCAAAATTCATCAAATTTTCCATAACCAAGTTTGAAAACCCTTGCCCTAGGTTTTGTCCTTGAGAAAATCTTGTTTCTTCATGTTAACCCTTAAGTTAGCCCTAATTCTTATATTTCATCATTACTTTTTGGCCACTTAAGTGTCTTGACCATGCACATGATTATTTCCGTCAGGTGTTTGGTGAATCATGTAATATTGTTTCATGTCTCTAAGTTATTTAGCAAGCTAGAGAATGTGTTAAGCCCATGTTATGTTTCATGTTAGTCTCTAAGTCTCCAAGTTTATTTGTGGTTACCTCAACCTTTGAGAAAATCAGTGAATATGTTGTTTCCTATTCACTTATTTCCCTGTGGTTTCCTATTAACATTCAGTGACCTAGCATGGCGGTGATCTCTTATTCTCAAAATCAAGTGATTAAGACTTGTATCATCCAGCGATCTAGTGAGGACTGTTGATTATCTGTAAGATCAACAATCATGTTTTAATCTCAAAGTGTTTGGGTCTTACATTAAATGATTCAGTGATTCGATGTCTATGCTATAAGTTCATTGTCCTCTAAGTTTGGTAGTTCTAACAATTTGGTTAAGTAGATTTGACAAAAGTGGGTTTCTCTTTTGTTCACCTGATCTTGAAATAAAGTAGTAAAGTTCTAAATCTTCTGGCAACTTGGTGAATAAAGTAGTCGCATGTTCTCTTAAAAGGTTTGTTATGATAAAAGGCATTCAGTGAATGGGTGAATCAAATGGTTAGGAAAGCTATAAACCTTTAGTCGCTTGATCTCATGATGGAATAGTCAGTTTTTAAAACATTGGGAGATTCAATAAACACTTTGTTCGCCAAGTCTCATAATCAAAAGGTGACTGTCTTAGTGGTTCAGTGAATTAATGATGGCCGTTAATTGATGTCCAAATCAATGGTTGACTCAAAATCTCAGTTCGAAACATGCAGTTAGGAAAGAATTCAATGACTCAGAGAATAAGCTTGTTTAATAATTCTCACATTAAACATGTGGTTAAGTCTTCCTTTCTATGAATAAGAGAAGCCTTTAGTCACCAAATCTCAAAATAAATTAGCAGTTAACCAAAGCATTAAGAGATTAAGAGATAGTTGTTGTCACTAATTCTTCGGATGGTGACTATGGTCAGATGCTTCGGTAATGTTTTCTTTGTTCGCTGGTTCGCTAAATGGAGGATGAGTTAAGAGATTGGTTTCAAGAATAACCAAGATCTTTGATCACTAATTCTATGAATATAAGCTAGGATTAACTTTTCATTAAGTGATCATGAGAACCTTCAGTCGCTAGATCTCTGAAATGGGCTCAGTTAAAGAAAATAATAAAAAGGTTAGAGACCATTGCTACATGGATAAAGTACACTATCAAGCTAGAGAAAAAACAAGTGGCCATCCAATCAGTTTTAAAGAAGGGTTTGTTACGTAAATAGGGTTTTTAAGCATAAAATTGTAATCATTTCTTTTCTACCTTGTTTTTGAGTTTTTAAAATCTATTTGTCAACATCCCAACATTGGCTAGCACTAATTTGAAAATTGGTGCTATGTGAAATTGAATGTAGAAGTAATTAAAGTTAGATTTGCAATGATTTTGGCAATTGTACACATTCTATTTGCATCGATATATAGGCTAAACTCATTGTTTTCTATGTTTGAGATCACTTGAAGAGAATTGTGTTTTCTTAAGCAATCATACAGTGCCAAGAAAATTAAGTTTGTAGAGTTGATAGCAATTGTGTACAAAAATGAGTCAACCAGAGCCGAGCATGACTTCTTCCAGTGGTGAAGCCAAAGCCAAAGGTGGTGAAGATAGAAACAAGCCAAATTACTTAGATGAGTTTATCAAATGGTTGCTTAGTTCTAGTCAGAACAAGAGAACTCCTGACGATGTCTTTGAAGATGTTGTAGGTCATTACAGAGATCTTGTCACACCATCTTTCTCAGGTTACACTCTTTTGAGTTATTTTTATGGAAATAGGAGTAAGTAGGTACCTATTTGTAATGGTTGGGCTTTGGGTTTAGAGAAACTAGTTGTCCCTGATGTGTTTTTAGATGTGGATTTAATTGTTGGGTTGACTAGGTTTTATGATGCTATCTCCAAAACAATTGGGAAGGAGGACCAGTCACCTTTTGTTACTCTTGACAGGGGTTCTTTCATGAGAGCTTTTGGTTTTTATATGTCTCCCTCTACTGAAATTGATTTGAGAAAAGAAAGAGAGAGGTATACAAGTCATATAGGGTTAGTAAAAGACTAGATGGTTAGTCATATCCCAAAGCAAGGTAGATATATAGCTCCCCTCCCTGCTAGCATGAATGCTTCTTACTAGTTCCAATCCCTCCATTACTATATGAAGAAGACATGTTATTGGTTGTGTAGAGTTTTGGGGATATATAGGGATGAAGAATTTTTGCTAGTTGATCTTTTGATGATGATCTTAGATATCCAAAACTTTGTAGTGAACACTGACTATGATTACATCCAGTAAGTAATCAATAGGATGCATGAAGGGTTAATGTCTACCTAAGAAAGAAAGAGGCCCATCAAGTTCTTGCATTACTCTATGTTGATGCACTTGATTCTATTTTTCAACATCAATAGTTTTGATTTGAATATGCTAAAACCAAGATTCACCTTCCAAGACCAGCATACTCTAGTGCAAAAATGGTTAAGGATATGGAATTATACTTCAAATGAGTGTGACTTTTGTGTTTTCCAGAATTTCATTATTTTTTCCATCTTGAGATTGCTAGGCATCAATGTTACAAGGTTACCAACAAAGTTTCTTAAACTCCCAAGACCCATGCAATTGGAGGACAAATGGGAGGGAAACCATAATTGGGGTGATTTCTACTTTGGGGAAAATTCTACAATTTTAAGAGTTAATGGTTGCCTCAAACCCCCACATTTGCTACCAAAATGTGTGCCACCAAGAGTTGCCTCTTTGGAATTTATTTGGAAATTGATGTGGACAGACAAAGAACTTTTGGCCCCTCATAGGAAAGGTACTTTCACGCCTAAGAAGTTCAAAATTGGTGTTTTCCTAATTGGTAAGAGGGCTTTCCCACAAATTAGCACCTGGCTAAATCATTTCAAGATGGTATCTAGCACTTACAGACATGTGGACCCTGAGGATTTCATTAAGACTACAAGATTGACACTAATTCTTGGTATTGGTGTCAATAGGGAGCATGAGTGTAATACCTCTCCTATGGTGATACTTAGACTTTGCTGATTTGGACATTTTTATTATGATGGTCAGGACTATACATTTACATTTATGTTTTGTGAATGATGATATGATGGATATGCTCATTTATGGTTATCATTTATATGTTTATGAGATTAGAAAACCATCTATTTTTATATGTTTTATGGATCTAACCCAATGATTTGAATCTAACCATTATCATGATGTTTTATGTTTTATGGATATGTGTCAGATGTGTTTTCATGACTCGGGACAAAGTCGTAGTTACTCACTTAGTTGAGGTCCACACGATGTATCGATCTTGGTCATCTGCTTGCATATATCTGATTTGTATATCCATATGTATATATATGTATCTCTTCTTGGTGATGTAGGATTGTAGGTATTGGGTACCATCTCCACCTAGCTTCACAGGTCTGAGCGATCCCTCAAAATCCTCAATCATTGTTGTTGTTATGGAGATATCACCAAGTTCCATAGGAAGAAACTTCACCTTTGATCCTTTTATCCTTAGGTGGGAAGTGCCAAGTCAGTCCCTTGTGTGGATACATTATGTGATCTCTCAGTTTATTGGTTTTGTGGATCTTGTAGTTAGTTTCTTGTCTTTTGTATTCATTGTGAATGAAGTTTTGAGTATAGTAGTTCTAGTTGTCTTTATGGTACGTTCAATTTTATTAGTAGATTATTGATGTGAATTTGAGGGTATGATTTAGTAATTTATCTTTATTATTAGCTACTTATGTACTAGCAGAGCTTGTTAGGAATGAGTTAGTATGTGATTAAAATATGTGATTTTAATATCAATAATAATAAAGAATTTTATGGTATTATCTTTATAATATCCATAATAACAAAATGTCTATGGCAATAAAAATAATAAATATTTTAATAATAGTGGTATGTTTCACCTTGTACATATATCACTATTGCATTTTGTAAAGAATATGGATTAAGTGTGTAAATAAATAATATGCTTTATAATAATAATACTATGTTTGCAATAATAATATATGTACACATAGGCATATGGGTGCACACATATGCATATGCATACATATATTTATATAATTATTGGTGAGTAAGTAATTATTACATTCTATTAATGAATAATTAGATTAGTTAATGATATGGTTGTAAATAATAATAATAATAATTTGATGAAGGGTGCTCCCCTTAATACCACAAGCACATAATAGAAATAGAGAAACAACAACAACAATATGCAAGAACAGAAAATTGGCTTCTTATTATCTCCACAAATGTGGAATTACAAACTTTCAGAATTACAATATGCAAAGCCACATGGGCATTCCCTTACAATATTCTGTAGGACAAAGCCTCGAATCAATACCTAGATCTACTACCCAGAACTGCCCTAGACAACACTACGGGCCTTCTTTATATAGGCAATTTCCACCACCTGAGAAGGTTCTAGGAATTTAGCCCTTAGGGCCGACCAAACTTAGAATTATTTTATTTTATAATTTATTACATCAAAGTCAGCTCAAAATAACTTTTGAAACCCTAACAAAAATTTTGAAGAAAAATTATTTTTCGCCATTTCAGGTGGCCTGACTTTCGGAGACCATAAGTCATCACCAGTTGACCCGATTGACTATTATAACCCCATTTCAGAAACACCATGAAGCACTCTATAGGCTTGACCCACGCAAAGTTCTTATCACCCAAATTTTCAACCTCATCTGGGGCCTCTAAAGCCTTCAAAACTGAGTTTGAAGTTTTTGTACCCTGCTGCCAGTACTGAAAATCTTCAATATCTTCAAAACTAGACCTGTTCTAGCCATGAAACTTTGCTGGTAGGCTGATATGACTGAGATGAACCTCCACATGTAAAATCAGACATTTTGAGATCATAAGACCAACTTACTAAAAATAGAAAGTTTCCACAAATAACAACTCTGCACAAGATAGCCCTTATTGAATACAAAAATAGAAATATTTTTGGGTGATGCAAGATTGCTCTTACACCCAAGATGCTCCTGCATCAGACACCCGGGGTAATTTGAGAAGTGACCCTATCATGACTCAGGTGTGCAGAGGAAAACCAAGACGGTTAACCTCCTTCTTTGTTAGCCATGATGAATCTTCTATAGGTCATCCTTTCCATTTGACCAAATACTCTTCATATGTCATGTTCCTTGTGCTTCTGCCAACATGACTGTCCAGTATGTCTTCAATCTCCTTGTTATCTAAACTGGTTGCTGGAATACTCCACTATGCTACTGCAACATCATCTTCAACACCTCCTTCATGATACTCTGTCAAATCTAAAATGTTAAACACTAGTGAAATATTCAGCTTAGTAGGCAATTCTACCTCATATGCATTTCCTGAATCATGCTTCTTCAGTATCGTACATGGTCCAAACTTCTTCATTTTCAACTTGTTATATGTACCAACCAGAAATCGCTCCTTTCACAAATGAACCATGACTTCATCTCCAACTTGAAATTCCTTATGCCTCTTTTTCTCATCTGCCTTAGCCTTATACTATGCATTCATCTTGGTAATATGCTTCCTCACCTCTTCATGGATGTTCTTCAAGTGTTCTGCAAAATCCTCAGCTTCAGCACTACTTATTTCTCCTTTATCTATCTTTCTCAACTCAGATGCATTTCTTGGACTACTTCCATATACAATCTAGAATGGTGATTTACAAGTGCTCCTATTGATAGAATTATTGTATGCAAATTCTACCTGTGGTAAAATCAAGTCTCATCCTGTTGGCTTATCTCCAACCAAACATCTCAGCAAATTTCCCAAACTTCTATTCACCACCTCTGTCTATACATCAATCTGTGGATGATGTGATGAACTAAACTTCAAATTTGTCTTCAAATTTTTCCATAATGTACACCAAAAATATCCAACAAACTTAGTGTCTCTATCTGAAACTATGGTTTTTGGCAAACCATGTAGTCTCACTACTTCTCTGAAAAACAATTCTACTACATGAATAGCATCATTAGTCTTCTTGCAGGGAATGAAATGTTCCATCTTCAAAAATCTATCAACTACTACAAAAATTGAATCATGTCCCCGATGTGTCCTCGGTAAACCAAGAACAAAGTCCATACTGATATCCTCCCAAGGCTTCTCTGGTACAGGTAATGGCTGATACAACCCTATATTCTACTTCACTCCTTTCACCATCTGACATACTCTGCACCTCTGTACAAACTTCTTGACATCTTGCTACAACTATGGCCAATAATAATTTTCACTAACCAAAGCAAGGGTTTTATCACGACCAAAATGTCCAGCCAATCCTCCACTATGCTTCTCTTTGATAAGATTATCCCTCATGGAACTTTGTGGAATGCACAACTAAATCCCTCTGAATAGCATATCATCTTGGATGATAAAATCTAGCCACTTTGTCCTATCTAGAGTAACAGGTTCTTTACAAGCTTTCCAAGCTCCACCAAAATCAGGATCCTTTGGATACAAATTTTTGAGTTCCTTGAACCCAACCACCTCAATCTGTATCTTTGTCAGCAATAGTTGCCTTCTGCTAAGAGCATTTGCAACCCTGTTAGACTTTCCACTTCTGTGTTTCAAAACAAATGTATAACTCTGCAAAAACTCAACCCATTTCAAATGCCTCTGATTCAACTTTCCTTGACTATTCAAATATTGCAAAGCTTGATGATCAGTATACAAAACAAACTCCTTAGGAAGCAGATAGTGTCTCCACTTCTTTAATGCTTGAACTATAGCATAAAATTCCTGATCATAAATAGAATACTTCCTCTTGGCATCATTTAACTTCTCACTGAAATAAGCAACCGGTTTACCTTCTTGGCTCATAACAGCTCCTATTGCAGTACCACTAGCATCACAATCTACTTGAAACACCTTATTAAAATTTGGAAGTGCTAAAATAGGTTGTTCTATAACTTTTTGTTTCAACAATTGAAAACTCTTTTCTACCCCATTAGTCCACTTAAACTCTTTTCTATCCCCTCTCATTGTTTCAGTCAAGGGTCCACAAATACTGCTAAAATTTTTGATAAACTTTCTATAAAAGCTAGCTAGACCATGAAAAGATCTTACCTTAGTAGCACTCCTTGGAGTAGGCCATTCATGGATAGCCTGTACCTTCTCTGGGTCCATTTTTAGACCTTCTGCTGAAACTACAAATCCCAAATACACTAACTCTTTCTTCACAAAACTGCACTTCTTTAAACTAATCAATAATTTCTCATCTCTTAGCTTCTCAAACACCATACGAATATGAATCATATGTTCCTCCAATGTCTTGCTAAAGATCAAAATATCATCTAAGTAAATAATGACAAACTTTCCCAGAAATTCTTTCAGAACCTCATTCATGAGCCGCATGAAAGTGCTCGGTGCATTGGTTAGCCCAAAAGACATGACTAACCACTCATACAGTCCTTCCTTTGTCTTGAAGGCAGTCTTCCATTCATCTCCTTCTCTGATCCGAATCTGGTGATATCCACTCTTTAGATCTATCTTTGAGAAATACACAGCTCCACTCAAACAGTCCATAATATCATCCATTCGTGGCAATGGAAACCTATACTTGATTGTGATCTTGTTTATTGCTTTGGAATTTGTACACATCTTCCATTCTCCATTCTTCTTTGGTGCTAATACTACTGGTACAACACATGGACTCAGGCTCTCCCAAATCAATCCCTTCTATAACAACTCATGTACTTGTCTGTTCAACTCTTCACTTTTTGCTGGTGTCATTCTGTGTACTGCTTTGTTTGGAAAACTGGCTCCTGGAATCAAATCCATCTGATGACTGATCTTCCTTATAGGTGGCAATCCATCAGGTACATTATCAGATACAATATCCTGAAACTCATTCAACAAATCTGAAACCTCTACAGGTACATCCTCTACTTCTTCTTTACTAGCTTTTGGAATTAAAGCAAAACACACATGCTCATGCCTCATACCATCTAGAAATTTTATTCCATCAACAAATGTTATTCTTGCATTACCACATACCTTTTCTTTGGTCTCCTTCAATGGCTTTAGCTTATGTCGCACTCCATCCTTTGTCAGGGAATAGGTATTCACACAACCATCATGTACAACACATTTATCAAACTGTCACGGTCTACCCAACAACATATGACATGCATCCATAGAGATGATATCACATAGTACCTCATCTTGGTACCCGTCGATCTTGAACTTTACCAAGCACTGTTCACTGACCATGACCTTGTGGTCATCCTACACCCAGGCAATCCGATATGGATGTGGGTGTTTTTGTCTCTTGAGCTTCAACTTTGTCACCATCTCTTCTGACACCAAATTGTCAGTGCTTCCACTATCGATAATCACATCACAACATTTACCTTCACACTTGCATCTAGTGTGAAACAAGCTCCTCCTTTGTTCAGGTTCATTCTCACCACTCAGCAGGACTCTCTGTTAATTAGCATTTCTCCTCTTTTAGCATCTTCAGAATTTGATGATCTGGCATCTTCATCTACATGTGCAACTCTAGCCTTGCCTTCATTTCTCCTGTCTATTCTACCTTGGTGCTGAGGACATTCAAATGCCCTATGACCTTCTTCTCCACATTGAAAACATGTTCCACAGAAGCCTCCTCTTCCAGATCCTTGTCCTCTTCCTTTTCCTCTCTGATCTCTATTACTCTAATCTTGAAAATGATTGGAATTATTTCCTCTCTAATTCTAACTACTACTGGCCTCATCCTTCTTTTTTGGATCTTCATTTTGGTCACCATATGACCGTCCACCAGATCTTCCACCACGACCTCTTCCATTTTGTCTTCTCTCAAACTTCTTGTTCAGATTTTCCTCTACTTTTAGGGAAAACTGGTATGCCTCCTTAATACTGTTCATTCAAACCAGATTCAACTCCTCCTAAATACTTGGCCTTAACCCATTAAGGTATCGGGAAAATTTCTCCTTATCAGCTTTCGCATGGCCTGTTCTGATGAGGAGTCGATAAAACTCCTCTGTATACTCCTGAACAGATCTTCCTGCTTGCTTCAAACTTTGCATTTTCTTTAGTAGGTCAAGCTCATAATCAACAAGAATAAACTGTCGCTTCAATTTATCCACCATCTGATCCCATCTTGTGATTTTATCTTTCCCTCTTCTATTTCACTCCAATTGAATCTCTTGCCACCAGATCTTCACATGACCTTTCAATCTGGCCTTCGCAAATTTGACCCTATCAGGATCCTCAACATCTTCATACTCAAAATATTCCTCACATTCATTGATCCAGTCAATCAATTCCTCTAGGTTAAGATTTCTAGAAAATGTAGGAACCTCAATCTTAGGTCTTTTCCCAATCTTGGAAATCGCCCAAAAAAGTCTTTCTTCCTCCTGATTCACAACTTTAGCTTCTCCTTCTTGATATTCTTCTTCGGCTTCATCCTCTCTTTCATCTCTGACATTAAGATTCATTCCTCTATGAATCTCTTCTTGCAATGCTTGCACTTGTCTCTGTAACTCTCTAACCTCAGGTGTCACAGCACCAGCTCTTCCACCACGTTCTCTTCATGGAGGCATTTTAGCGATGCATGCTGAAACCCTAACCACGGTCCTGGTGCAAACTACCTCCCAGTCGGTGATCTATTTACACACTCAAGAACTCCTACTCTAATACCACTTGATGAAGGGTGCTCCCCTTAATACCACAAGCACATAACAAAAAGAGAGAAACAACAACAACAATATGCAAGAACAGAAAATTGGCTTCTTATTATCTCCACAAATGTGGAATTACAAACTTTTAAAAGTACAATATGCAAAGCCACATGGGCATTCCCTTACAATATTCTGTAGGACAAAGCCTCAAATCAATATCCAAATCTACTACCTAGAACTGCCCTAGACAACACTACGGGCCTTCTTTATATAGGCAATTTCCACCACCCGAGAAGGTTCTAGAAATTTAGCCCTTAGGGCCGACCAAACTTAGAATTATTTTATTTTACAATTTATTACATCAAAGTCGGCTCAAAATAACTTTTGAAACCCAAATAGAAATTTTGAAAAAAAATTATTTTCCGCCATTTCAGGTGGCCTGACTTGTGGAGACCATAAGTCATCACCAGTTGACCCGATTGACTCTTATATCCCCATTTTGGAAATGCCATGAAGCGCTCTACAAGCTTGACCTGCGCAAATTGTTCATCACCCAAATTTTCAACCTCATCTGGGGCCTCTAAAGCCTTCAAAACTGAGTTCGAAGTTTCTATACCCTGCTGCCAATACCGAAAATTTTCAATATCTTCAAAGCTAGACCTGTTCTAGCCATGAAACTTTGCTAGTAGGCTGATATGACTGAGATGAACCTCCACATGTAAAATTAGATATTCTAAGATCATAAGACCAACTTACTAAAAATAGAAAGTTTTCACAAATAGCAACTCTGCACAAGATAGCCCTTATTGAATACAAAAACAAAAATATTTTTGGGTGATGCAAGATTGCTCTTACACCCAGGATGCTCCTGCATCATAATTATTAACTTCCCTAAAGTAAAGGAAACATAAATTTGTTTATGGTAGTAGATAAGTATAGTTATATCTCTTCCGGAAAAAGGCTTTAATAATATCATTTAAGCTTAACTATTAATGGATAGATGGTTGGGATGGTTGCACTAGTTGGATTACCCATGCAACCACCTCCTCCATTCTATATACAGGAAAGATTTCCTATGTGAGGGGAGTTGGTTGGGAGAGGAAATAATAATAAGAGAAGTATTATGATTATAGGGAAAAATATACTTGGGGAGAAGAGAAATTCATTATTCCCTTAGTTTGGCATTTGGTTGTTTCAGGTGGAGGCTGGAGATTTCATCCAGGAGGAGTTTAAGAATTGCTGGAAGGAGACTGAGAGGAAAGGATTCTTCTTCATCAACCAAATTTCGCAAGACTCCAGGTTGGATTCCATCCTTAGAAATAGATTTAATTTAATAGCATGAATGTGGTTATTAGATTTGTTGAAAGTTTCTATATTTGGTATTATTATTGTGAAACATATGTGTAATGTTGTATTATTATTGTATGGTGTAAGGTGAATATATTAAGGTGTTCTGTAATAATATATTATTGTAGAAGGTTGATGCATTAATGAATTTTGCAACAATGTATTATTACAAAATGTTGAAGTATTAAATGTATTATTATAGTATGTGAAACATTATTGCATTATTGGTAATAGTGTATGTATTATGATATTATTTTGTCAATCGTCTATACATTATATGAATGTTGTATTATTGTATTATGAAGTCTATAATAATGTATTATTCTTTCATTTGTCAACTGTAATATTCTATCAAAATAATATATGTTTGAAGAAAATTAATTTGGCTTGTCAAAATATTATATGTTTCAAGAAAATTAAGTTAGAGTTCTTTTCTTCTTTTCAAAAAAAATATAATACAAAACAACAAAAAAATAAATTATTAAATATAAAACAAAAAAATAAAAAATAAAGATTGAAATGATAAGTTAGGGAAGTGGGGCCACCACCTTCCCCACTCCCCTACGGCATTTAACCGTAGCAGCAGGCACTGCTACGGCAGTACCTAACTGCTACGACAGTAGGTACTGCAGTAGTAGTACCTGACTGCTATGGCCATGGGCTAATGAAGTGCGTAGGGTGCAAGTTAGTGGGGTGCGGGGCCTGCAGGGTCCCCCCCATAAGTGACTTTTAGTTAAATTAATTTTTATGATAGTTTGTTTTAGTAATATATTTAAATTACTATTAAATTTAGTAATTGTTTCATAGGAATTTCATAGTGTAGTGTAATTTATAAATATTTGATTTATAAATGAAGCTACTGAAAAATCAAATGTAGTATATTTGTAATGTATCAAATGAGTTGGATAAATTTTACAAGTTATATTGTTCGTAAAGGATACTTAGGAATATAGATGATTTTTAAATGGAAAGTTGAAATGAAAATATTTTGTAAAGATATGATGTAGTTTGCTTTGAGAAATAAATCTTGTTGTTAGTTTACTTAATGGATTTGAATGAATCATGTATTTAAATGAAAAGGGACCTTGGGAGGAATCTAAGTTTAAGTTTGGTTCACATAATTCTTTTAAAAGTTCAAAATTTTTCATAAATTATTACTTAAGTTTTCTTTAACAAAGATAATCTTTGTTCTCTTCCCCGGTTCCCTTGCGGGGCATGACAATGAGGGCCTAGATGAGGAGGATGTGATCATAAATTTTTTGAAGGATGAAGTTACTAAGAGATGGAGTAGGTATTTTGACTTGATAGATTTACAAGCTCAGTTGAAAGGGGCCCAAATTCCTTTTGAGGGTTTCTTCCCTGACCTTCCCTACTTAAAAAGGATTGACAAGATGATGGAGATGCATGACACTGTTAGAGCTTTTCCTTCCAGGACCAAACTTGAAAAAATATATGGGCTTGATTCATAGATTGTGCACTCAAGTTTGACAAGAAATAATCTAATTGATGAGGATTGAAAGGAATCCTCCTTCTTTGAGCTCCACATCACTCAGGTGGGTAATGCCTTATCTAAACACTCATGACTCTTCTTGATAAACAAAAGGCCTATAGATAGATTATTGTGGAATAGTTTTCAGACTCCTTAGGGTATCCTATACCCCAATGATATCATGTCTTATGCAATAGCCCTATCAACATAGAATGAATCTGAAAACTAGAAACTACCTCCTACTACTACAACCAACATGAAAGGATAAGTATTCTCATTTGAATGATTAATGTTGGGTTGAAAGGACCCCTGAGATACCCTAAGTCTCTCATCGACCAGTGCCTTATCCAATGGGCAACAAAGTCAAATACTTCACTGCAGCAGAGAGCTATGAAACAAGAAGATAACACATTCAAATATGTTGATGCCTTACATCAATCATACACCATTCATTGAACTTCACTTCAACAATCCACCTATGTACCTAGATATGTTATCACCTATTCAAAGGATTTTAACCCTCCCCTTAGAAAAGACCTATAAACAAGCAATACATTAATCAACATCCATTGAAAGACAAACATGAGACATCCTTGATACCCCAGTTCATACACATCTGAAAACTAGTCCTAAACCCAGTTGCTTCTATGAAAACAAATCTATTGCAGACTCTTTGGAAATGCAAATAGAAAGATCACAACACCCTTGATGCTATAATCAACAAGTTTAAGACTCAAATGGAGACAATCTAATAATAGTACAAATATATTGAAACCTTATACATAAGACAAATTTTTACAACTTATATTATCTTCTCCAAGCCAGAAAGGAAAGAGGGAACACCCTATATGCAGAGAAAAAGGAAAGTATCTACAAGAAAAGGACCCTTCATGGAACTAGCTCATAGAAGAAAACTGGAACCAGAACCCCTCTAAATGATTTTGAAAATCCTTTTATAGGAACAAGGATTGCAACAAGAAAAGGATCATTTAGGGAAAAATTAGGTCTGCAACAACCTCAACAACCAAATTGAACAAGAAATAAAAGAATGCCAAAAAATCCTAGAAACCCAGGAGAATCAGATCAAATCTGATGTACAAATAATTAGTTTCATAGTCTAGGCTATCTACAGATACAAATTCAACTGATTTCTTGTAGCAGACAAAACAAAATTTAATGCCAGAGCCAGCCTAGAAAAAACTTGCATGTACATAACATGGAGATCTCTAACATAAACCAAACCCTAGCCACCTGCAGAGAAAAATAGGCCACTGCATTAAAACTAGCATGGCACCCCAAGTAGAAAAATCAAATCAGGATGGCCACCTAGATCTTCGCATCATTCTCCAACTAAAAATGTCCTAGTGCAATCAAATCTAAACCACCTTTTTGTCCTATGTGGCTCACCATTTCAAACCCTGTAGAGAAAAGCTTGAAAAGATTTGAATTTGAAAGAAAATAGCTAACAGGGCACATGGCAGCATATCAATGGTCAAAAATCAAACTGAGATCAACTTTAAAACATCACTATTAGATTCTCAACCTTTCCCGGGAACCTCAGATTTAACCCTAGTAGAAATCTTGGTTTACATTTATGCTTTGGTCATGAAAATGCCAGACTTTAGTACTAACCGCAGTTACAATCAAAGACCATGTGACTGAAGAGAAAACTTAGGCCCACCTAGATCCATGTGCCATTAAAACATTCACCCATACCATAATGAGTCAACAAAAAAGGACCCACCGCATGGTTCCATCTCTAAGATCAGATCAATGGCTGTCGCTATACCATGACCTTTAAAAATCATGCATCTTCGCCCAGCAGTGTAACGACAACCACAAGATCCAATTGAGCATTAATCATGCCTGAAAGCCCAAAACACTAGCCTCATTGACAACATCCCCATCACCAACTGACATAGCCAATCAAAATAAGACAAATCTGAAATACCTAGCAAATGGTCCCATTGTCTAGCCTTTAACAGACGGCCAGTGCCTGATCTCATGGGCTTAGAAGATTCCATGAGATCATATGACCACCGTAGATCCTGAGGAATTCAAAAACTATTAGGCCCCACTAACAACACTCCTTGTCATCAATACCTTTGTCCAATCAGAGAAGGCCATGTCAGGATATATGGCAAGCAGACATACAACTTTTCATCACACATAGGTTACTCTGACAACCTCCACCTCATACCCAAGCTTGACCAATCACAAACAAACACATTTGCACACCTCTCAACATGGACCCACCACCAGTCAGCCTATGACTTAGGAAGGAATCAACAGTCATCACATGATCGCAAGGGGGAATATTCCTAGCGATCATGCAATAGCCATAGGATTAAGAGGAGACTGAATGCCGGGCCCTACTGACAACTTACAAGTCATTTGTTCTCGACCAATAGGAAATGGACAACTCATACATGTCATACTACAATGGTAACTCAAGGCCCCACCTATCATTTCGTGCACCATATAGCATCGGATGATCGTCGCTACACTGCGATGCTTAAAAAGCTATCAACTTGCCCTAGAGGTATAACGACCACCGTAGATGTGATCCGCTATTTAACCTATAAGCATACCCCATAAACAGGCCCGCTAGGATAGATGTCCACTCATCACTATACTGCATGTCAGAAACTCTGACAACAAGAAGTCTTTCGATATGATGATAGCCACACAAATTAAAGGTTGACACTTAGGAAAAATAAAACTTGAGAGACTTAGGCTTTGATAGAAAATATTAAAGGGGTCTTGACAATAAAACCTAATGATATAACATGCAAAGTAGTCATCACAATTTTAGCACATGGATATTTGGGACTTTAGTAAGTGGAAAAAGTAATGCTCAAATAGAATAGGGTCAATACAGATTAGGGCTTATTTTCACCAATGGCTATAAATTTTGACAATTTGAACCAGAGTTTGAAGCAAGAGACCAAGAAAAACATTGTAGAGGCCAAAGAAAAATTACACAGCCATAAATTTTATTGTAGGTGCTAATAGACACTCTGTCAAATCAATTGGAAAAAATGCTTGAGCAGAAGAAAACAAAGAAGGGGAAGAATTACTTATCAATTGATTACGGAGAATTCTCTAATGGATCCCAAGAAGGAAATAGCCCACCACAAGTTGGAAATTCACCAGTTATTAATCCTATTGAAGACCAGCCAGAGGCAGAAAACCTTCCAGAGCCACCATTGAAGAAATGAAGGTTTGAAGAGGAAGATCCTTCCAAGCAGAAAAAAAAAAAAAAGGGTGATTGATAGAGCATCTGCTCTTGTACTAGGTGATAGGGCATACCATCACCAACTAAGAAAAACAATAAGAGCCCACAAGATGGTGGCCACTAATGAGGGAGATGAAGAACAATCTCTATGGTTAGGACTAGATAGCAGAGAGGTGTATCAATAAGAGTTTTTAAGTGATGACCTGTTCATCAAGAGTGATGAATTCAAGAATTTTCTTATCTAGAGAAAGCAGGAAGAAGTGGCTAAGGCTATGCCCATAGGAATGGAGCCAAGTGAAGAAACTTTGGGGGCTTTAGCTTCTTATGATCCTAGCCTTGAGGCTGCAAATTAGGTGGTGCATGCAGAAGGGATGTCAATTGTTTGCCATCACTATTAGTGATAGAGGGGATGAGGATGAGAGTGAGACTTCTCTTGAGGACCATCCCATCCTCCAGGAATTTGTAGATGTATTTCTGTCAGAGTTACCTGGTATGCCTCCTTGCAGAGCAGTTGACTTTCACATAGACCTTGTGCCAGGAGCTGAGCCAGTATCCAGAGCACCCTATAGGATGACCACGAATGAGCTTAATGAGCTCAAGATGCAGCTTGAGGAGTTGTTAGAGAAGGGACACATTTGTCCTAGTGTTTCACCTTGGGGTGCACCAGTGATCTTCGTTAAGAAGAAGGATGGGTCACTTAGGTTGTGCATGGATTATTGATAGTTGAATAAGGTTACCATTAAGAATCGGTATCCACTTCCTAGGATTGATGACTTATTTGACCAGTTGCAGGGTGCCCGAGTATTTTCCAAGATAGATCTTAAGTCAGGGTATCATCAGTTGAGGATAGTTGACAGTGACATTCCTAAGACTGCATTCCACACTAGGTACGGCTACTATGAGTTTACCATGGTACCTTTTAGTCTTACGAATGCCCTAGCTATATTCATGAGCCTTATGAATGGTGTGGTCTGCACCTTCCTAGATAAGTTTGTAATTGCGTTCCTTGATGACATCCTGATATATTCCAAGGATGAGAAGGAGCATGAAGAGCACCTGAGATAGGTTTTGCAGTGTTTGAGAGATAATCAGTTGTTTGGCAGCTTGTCAAAATGTTCCTTCTTTAGAACAGAGGTTAAGTATTTGGGACATGTCATATCCGGTGATGGGATCTTAGTAGACCCATCAAAGATAGAGGCTATTATGAATTGGCCAGCACCTTACACAGTGACTGAGGTTAGAAGTTTCATGGGACTAGCCAGTTATTATAGATGATTTGTTGAAGGATTTTCTAATGTGGCACATCCTATCACTTCCCTTCAGTGAAAGGGCAAGAAGTTTGAGTGGACAGAGAAGTGTGAGAGAGCTTTTCAGGATCTCAAGAGAGCACTCACCAGTGCATCAATTCTTGCAGTGCCAGATCCTTCAACAGAATTTGTTGTATGCACTCATGCTTCATTGGATGGATTAGGGGTAGTCCTTATGTAGGGAGGGAGAGCTATTTCTTACAAGTCTAGGAAGCTTAAGACTCATGAGCTCAATTACCCTACACATGATTTAGAGCTTGCAATAGTGGTACATGATTTAGTGCGATGGTGTCACTTCCTCTTAGGTCACCACTTTGAGCTTCATTCAAACCATCAGAGCCTTTAGTATATATTCACCCAACCAAACCTTGATGCTCAACAGAGGCAATGGATGGAGTTCTTATGTGAGTATGACTTTGATGTTCACTACATCAAGGGGAAGGAGAACGTAGTTGTAGATGCCTTGAGCAGGAGACGACATGATATCTTTTCCATGACTGCAGGCACAGATTTGAGGGGTTGGATCCTCCATCATCTATAGGAAGATGAGTGGTATGTAGAGGTTTGTGAGTTGATTCGATTCTAGAGACCCTTGGAAGGGAAGTATGTTGGTTATACCTTAGAGTCCAATTGGCTTCTACACCATTATGAGCATATCTATGTACCTTCTACCAGAGATCTATGTGCTTTCATTATACTTGAGGCTCACATAGCACCTTATGCAGCACATCCTAAGGTTAAGAAGATACATGTAGATTTGAGACAACTATATCATTGGCTAGGCATGAGATTGTAGATTGCTGAGATAGTGGCCAGATGTCTTGAGTGTCAACAGGTTAAGGTAGAGCACCGCCATCCTGGTGAACTCCTGTAGCCACATGAAGTTCCAGTATGGAAGTGGGAGGTTATATCCATGGACTTCATAGTTGGTCTTCTGATGTCTTCCCAACGACATGATGCTATTATGGTGATGGTGGACTGGTTCACTAAGGTAGCACACTTTTCTCCAGTTCATACTACCTTCATAGCAACCACAGTAGCCCAGGTGTTCTTATGAGAGATTTTCAAACTTCATGGCATACCTCATAAGATCATCTCAGATAGAGACTCTCTATTCACTTCATCCTTTTCAAGAGAGCTTCAAGCAGCATTGGGCACTAGGCTCAATTTTAGCACAGCCTATCATCCTGAGATAGATGGGCAGACTGAGAGGCTTAATTAGGTTTTAGAGGACATGCTACGCATGTATGTTATGGACCATCAGACTAGGTGGGAGGAGTACCTACACCTAGTAGATTTTGCCTATAATAATGGGCACCATGCATCTTTGGGAATGCCTCCTTTCTAGGCATTATATGGTAGACCTTGCAAGACCCCACTGAGTTGGGATAGGATTGAGGATAGAGTTTCTATTGGTCCTAGATTAGTTTGGGACATGGAGCAGCAGGTCACCCTGATTAGGTAGTGTCTCTTAGAGGCTCAGGATAGATAGAAAAAGTATGCAGATGCGAAGAGGATAGACCAAGCCTACCTTGTGGGAGATAGAGTATTCTTGAGAGTGTGACCGCACAAGAGTCCAATCCATTTTGGAAAGGGCTCTAAGCTCACACCTCATTTTGTTGGTCTGTTTGAGATCCTAGAGAGGATAGGGCCCGTTGCTTATCGTCTAGCCTTGCCACCTAGCCTGTCATGCATCCACGATGTGTTCCATGTATCAGTGTTGCGAAAATATATTTATGATGAGTCTCATATCATTGATTGGGATGCCTTGTAGGTGGAGTCAGATGGCCAACTGGCCCTGGAGCCCATTCGCATTTTGGCTCGATAGAGGTTGGGACTTCGAGGCAGAGAACTGGACCAGGTTAGGGTCCAGTGGGATTGCTATGATGAGGTCATGGCCTCATGGGAGGATGCTACACAGATGAGGGCCCAGTATCTGCACCTCTTTGATGAACTCTAGGAGGATGTTCATGCCTAGAGGGGGTGATGTGAGGCCCACCTTAGTCCCACATAGTGATCCTAATTTATAGACCTTGCTTTTCATTTTGATTATGTTATTGAGATTCTTGGACTCATTCGATTTACTGTTATGTTATGATGGACATGTTAGACTATACATTTTTTTGACTCTGTATGTGGATCCATGATTAGTGGATTTGGATTTGATCATGTTAGACTTTATTATTATCTTTATGTTTTGAGAACCTGATGATTATATTATGATGATGATAGATTATGGATGATCTTGATTTCAATTGAACTATGAATTGAATTATGCAAATTAAATTATGAATTATATATGCAATTGAAGTATGAATTGAGTTATGCAAATTGAATCTATTTGATGTGATTATTGAATCCTATATGATTACGTGCAGACAATTGAATTATGACATTTCATTCTATGTGATTGAATGTTCAATTGAATTGTGTAAGATCATTATTTGTTGTGTGATTTCATGTATGCAATTGAATTATGAATAATGTGTGGATATTACATCTTATATGTTTATATGTGATGGTTTTCTTCCTTGAATTATTGATGTTGCATTAAGGTTTTGCAGGTGGAAGGACCATGGAAATATTTGGGGAAACCACATTGAATGCATGTGCTAACAGTAAAGCCAAGGCTCCGTCTATTGAAGAGACTAGGGCCTCATTGTGAAGTGTTTTATTTGTAACTATAATGTGAATGTATGTGTAGGAATGTTAAGTGTTGTAATATTGTGGACATACCTTAATTGTGATGTTAATTATGTGAGTGTCACTTGACACTAGAGTTATATGTTAACTAAGGTATGTCATGTGGTTAGAGTGTGAGAGCTAGTTCTAGAAGCTTCTTCAGGAGGGAATTCAAAGTGCATCCACTTGTCATAGGACACCAAAGTGTAGTCACATCTTAATTTTTCGTGCATACATTGAACCATGGTTTTTGGAGGGTTAAATGGGACCCTAGGGGGTGGTTTCATGCTTTTTAAGGTAGCCCATTCCTTGTACCCAGGGGTTAGGGGTATTTTTAGCATGGGAGAAGCCATATATTGACTTTTTGTCCCCTCCAATAGTGCTAATTTAACCTTGAACGAAATTCCAATTTGTGGTATGGCCCAAGATACTTTTGACCCCTTACCTTGGTTAGAGGAGTGCTAGGTCACCACTTGGTAGGACCATATTTATGAGGTTTGTGGGGGTAGGTTTAGAGGCCCTTTTTAGAGGAATTTTGGGGAAGGATGGAGGTTGTTCACCCATTCTCTATCTTTAGAGAGTACCAAAAGTTAGAGGAGGAAAAAGCTTAGAGATTTGGATAAGGGCTCAACACTCCTTCAATTAGCATTTGGACTTGAGGTAGGAATTTTGGCTCTCATTTTTGTTGTAGTAGATTGTATGTGTTGTGTATTTGTTCTTTGGCTCCCCATGGTTGGTCATGGAGGAAGCTTGCATTGCCTATTTGTTGTGTTTTAGCTCCCCATGGTTGGTCATGGTGAGAGCAAGAATGTATTATGTTTTTCTTGTAATTGGATTTGGGGTTGTTTACTCTTAGATTCACTCACCCTTGGGAGGGAAGAGCAATCAAGAGGGGGTGTGGGAAATGGAGGCAACTCCATGTGTAGAGTCTCCTCCATGTGTGGGGAAGGATGAAGCTTGGGTGAGTGATTTTCCCCAAGTAACCTTGCATTTAGCCCATGAGGCATTGGGAGTATAAGGAGGGAAGATTGGCCATGTGAGCCTTGTTATGAAATTGTGATATTTGGGTCCATGTGTGGCCTTGTTTATGATTATGCAATGGTTGTCTCCATGGGTTGTCCACCCACACCCCACAAAAGGAGTTCATGGAGTTCCTTAGTTACACCCTTGAGGGAATTTTGGGTTTTTGCAATTGTATGTTTCTTGTGAGTGTTTGTATATAAGTGTATGTATCCCATTTGATGTGGTTTCGCCAAGCTCAGGGGTGGCCTATTGAGAGGCCTAGGATGGGAGGTGAGCTTCCCATGGTCTTTCATGTGCCTTGTTTCTTGCAAATTTGTGGAAGCTCAATGAAGGTGCTATCTTGGAGGTTTCTTCTTTTGGGTGGTTGTGTGAAGACAACCCTATCATTCCTTTGTGAATCTCTTTGTATTTAGACTTATCTTTTGATGTAAGAGATATTGTAATGCCTTTTCTTTGGGCCATTGTGAAGATGAAATGGAGAGAAGACCATTATCTTCTTGAACCCTCATTGTGTGGCATTATCCATTTGCATTGCCTTGTTGTAACTATGAAGTCTTAACTTTATTTGATGTATATGTAAATGTATTGAAGTGGTTTTCATAATGTATATGATGAATCCTTGCATACATAATTAAAATCCTCTATCTCTCACTATAGTTGAAGTTATTCTTCCTTTGCAAATGTATTGGAGTAAAAGATGTGGAATACTTGAAATACATTCTCCTTTCTATTTGAAGTTGCAATGAAAATGATGTAATGGTATGATCAATTTTATCTTACTCCTTTGAAAGAAAAGAAAGATAATATATGATGTGTTCTTGGTTATTCCAAAGAGAAGAAAGTTACCAATTCAATGTAGATATTTTATGGAGTTTATTGTATGCATTTGATTAAAGAATTGCAAACAAAAAAAGAAAATATTTACCTCTCTCTACCTCTTCAAATTTGAAATTGATAACTTGTTATTTCATATTGTTGTAGAAACAATAGAATTTAGTTATGTAATTTGAGCAAATTCCTATCACTATATTTCATTCAATAGAGAACTAATTATTTCAATTTGATAGATAGGTATAACACCTTAGGCATGCAATTTAGAAAACAAAAGAATAAAACATGTAGAAATAAAACCAATAATGTGCATGGAGAAATAAAATTGGTAGCAAACTAAGTCATTGGAGAAAAATAGAGACCTTCAGGTCTCTGAATTTTGTATGGGAAATAAATCTTATACAAAATCCATACCACAATCAATATAAAACAATATAATTTATCCACTCATTTCCTAAACAATAAAATATTAATTATATATTTTCACCTTCTTAACTCCCCGTAAAGGGCGCACAGCATGGGAGACCTCACATTGTCATTTATATTATTATGGTTCTGCATTTGAATTTAATGCACCTGTCTAGCTTATGTCATAGTTGAATTAACCCTTGGGCAGTGTGGGATATGGGCTAGTTTTGTTTGCATTTGAGGTGGGATCCACCACCCTTGCCCCCTTCATCATGCGCCAGCCTTGTTGACTTTATTTTTTTTCCCCTTAGAACATGCGTTGTTTTCTTTGGGCATGAATTCTTTTCCCTTGCTTTTGAAACTTAGCATTTGGTTAAGTGGGCCCTCCATACCATGCTTCATTAACTGCTCTTTCCTCCTCCCTTAAATGGCGCACCCTTAGTCCTGAGGGAGATGTTTGTTTTCCCCTTTTTGGGCACATGGATTAAGGGAGAGAAAAGGGGAGTAGGATAGGGGTAGGTGGATAGATAGAGTAGGGTGTTATGGGTAGTTAATATTTTAAGTTTGTTTTTATTTATTATTTTGTCATTTATAATTTGTTCAATGTTATTAATTATATAGTATGTATATATTATTAATTAGTATATTATAGTTTATTAATTAATTAATAACTATGTTAATTAATTAATATATTATAATTATTAATTAATTTTATATATTATTTAATTATAATCATTGATTATATATCATTAATTAATATTTTATAATTTTATAATTAGTTAATTAATGTATTAATTAATTAATATATTATAATTATTAATTGAATTAATAAATGTTCATTTAATATGGTTATTGGTTAATTGAATTATTTTATTTATTTTTAATATACAATATTCATATTGGCAATCTAATTATAATAATCTATTTGACATTATTTTATATATATAGAAATTATTAATCTATATATATAAGAATATCATTTAATGAATACCCTAGGAATATTCTTTTACTCTTGATAATCTATATGATTAATTGATTAACGTTTGACGAATTGTTCATAAACTTGATTAACAAAATGTTTTAAGATCGAATTTCCACTTAGTGTCTTAATTAAAATAATTATGCTAATTCATCCTTTCCTAAATAAATTCTTGATGTAACTAGTAGGGTGATCTATCATGATTGATCATCCTAACCCTTTTGAAAACACGGTTACAACTTATCACCCTCGTTTGGATTTCTCGCTAGAACTTCTTAGCTAGTAACCTTGGAGAAGAACTTGTTGAGGTGTTGTCCTCCTGACTCTTTTGAACTTTTTCATAAACACCTTTTAACCCGCATCATCAAACTTGGTACTTTATCCTGTAAAAAAAATAAAAAAATTTGTTGGTTGTGTTTTGCCCGAACTTTTGGGCATTACAGAGTGATTGAGAACTAGCTTGCCAGCGATCTCTTGTCATTATCAAAATTTGAAAAAAAAATGAAAAAAATGAAAAAAGACAAAATGAAAAAATATTGAAAAATGACAAAAGTACACACAATAATTGGAGTTCTTGTTTTTTTCAACTAATCATTCTTTTTTAGGGACACTCATTGGCTTCTATGGTTCTGGGCACCTCCTGTCAATCCCTCTTGAAGTTCTTATTTAGTGTGGTCATCAACACTTTGATCCCTTATCGTATACCTGTTCAGTTGAGGTGTTTCCATAGAATGTGCTACTCATTGTTTGTTCTACACTACTTCAATTTGATGGTGGTAGCTCCTAGAGTTGCCATCTCTATTACAATTTTTGGTTCCTTCCAGTGGTATACTCCCTAGTGATTTTAGTCCGATTAGATCTTTTGTGGTGTTGCAGTTCTAGATGCCTCTCTTTGTTCCTTGTTGTTGATTCATCCATTTTAAAGGCACCAGTTGCTGAGTTTCTCTGTGCTCCAGCCTTGGTCTTGCTGCACATGCCTGTTGGTAAAACAATCAATTTTATTTTTCATTATTTTATCTCTTAACTTTATTTATATTGCTTATTATGTTGATCATTATGCAACACCCCTACCTAGCCTGTCCTTGTTTCCCTCGGATAGTCAACCTTTAAGTTGGGGGGAGGAATGTCATCCTATTATCTTCCATCCATCATCCTTAATAATTCAATTATGCTATCCATTATATCCGTCATACAATAGCCTTTGTTTTGTCTCTCATCTCTCCTATTTCGCCTATTTAAACTCCTTTTGTGCAAATTAAGATAAATTTCTCCTATATGTAACCTTTTGAACCATGATGCTATAACAAATGAAAAGAAAAGAAAAAGAAAAGAGAAAAGAGAAACAACTTATGAAAAGTTGAAAGAGATATCCCTATTGAAGAAGAAAAAATAACAAAGCTTGTCATGTGAAGCAAAGAAAGGGATTTGTGTTCATATATGAGTTATCATGGTTCAGAGTGGAGACAAAGTCTAAAGCCATAAATTCAAGTGTTTTTAATTCAAACCAAAGACCTCCTAATCATAATGATTGCATGAGGACATGCAATATGCTAAGTCAGGAGGAATGATGAGAGCCAATTACAACCTATTTAATGCCATATTTTAATCCATTTCATGCACTTTCCTACTTACTTCCCTATTCCATTTCCATCCCATTTCGTTCCATTTTACTATTTTACATTGCATATGGTTTAATATATGTAAGTAGTATCTAGTAAGGTTTTGGGATTAAAATATGGAAAATGCATTGTTGATTTCTTTTTACTAATCTTTATTATTGCAGGATGTTGATTTGTGGCACAGATCTTCCTATCACCTACTTTATGGGAGCTTCTTGTCACATTTGGGTAGAAACTATTATACATGATTGGCTAATTGTTTCTTTCATTTCTATATCAGAAGATATTACAAGCATGCTGACAAGAAATATCAAACACAAAACAAATAGTATTGCTGAATCAAAATTAGATATGGCACATTTGTTATGAAGGTTGTAGCTTGTTATATATACTACAACTATAATAGAACCATATTTCCTATATTGCCAATGGATGGAAATGGGGCATGAATCAGTATCCACCATTACAGCTGCTATGTGTGGTGTATATGATCCATGTAAAAGACTTATCTCCTTTAATAACTGTTACAGCTACTATAAGTGATGCTATGTATATCTGATCTATATCATGCATGTGTGGATGCTAAAAAATCCATGCTATAGACAACTAAGCTATTATTGCTACTAAGGAGGTGAACTAGTATAGTTAAGAAGCATTTCCAAGCCTCACGCAGAAATAAACTCCATTAATCTGATTCTTCCAAAACCATTTCAAATCCATATTGGATGTTGACAACGTTGCTTGCTGGAATGGTAACAATGCTATCTATTCTTGGCATAGAACTGCAAGATGGCATTTAATTTTTGGTGTATTGTTATACCAACTATTATTTGTATGGTCCGTATCATCAAAATAGTTGTATAATTGTTATAGCTGCATATATAAAAGCAGCCCAATGTAAATTGAAATGTACTGTTCCCCCTTTTTTAAATCTGAGGAATGAAATAATAGTTCTACTAATTAATCCAACATAGAAAGATGCAATTTTTCACTCACCTTGCAGACCAGAGAAAGGGCTCGCTCTTGGAATGTTTGGTGAGGTTATTAGTATTATGAATTATTGTAGATTGTATGTTGATGATGTCTGTAGCTTACGTTTGGTTTATTTGATTATTAATAGAATAAGGTTTCCCTTGAATTCAATAGTAAGTTTGTATAAATAGTTATGTAGTTAGATTAACATTATAACTGAGCAAGACAGTGAAATAGTTTATCAAGTATCCATTCATTTTCCTGAATTAATTGATATTGTGAATTTATGTTCTTGAACCCACACAGGAAGTTATTTATGGTATTATGTAGATTATTAAGATACTCCTATTTTCATCAAGAAATAAAACATTTATGCTACATCATATTTGTATTAGTAAATTATTGCATTGAATTAGTTATATGCATGATGTTCTATCATTTCTTCTAGATTAATTTTCATTGGATTTTTGAATTGTTACAATTGTTATTATTATTTTTGTTTCAAGAAGATCTCCTATCTTCAGGAAGTGATAGGTCCTGTCACTGGGATTTATTTAGTTTTTCATAGATTTTCTTTCATGTGTCATAGCTGCATTCATAATCCCTCATCTCATAATTAACATCCCTTAATAGCATAGTGCTCGGACACCTTTCACAAGCTTACGCTCTTGGATGATTAGACCAAGTTGAAACTCATTTAAAGTATTAATTATTTCTTAATTATTTTCCCTAATGTTGGCCTATCACTATGGAGATAGATACTTTATTTTGTTTATTAATGGCTATACTAGATTGATGAAAGTCATGTTCTTGAAAGAAAACTCTGAGGCATTCAAACTATTTAATTGGTATAAGGCTAAAGTAGAAAAAGAAACTAGAAAAGAATTGAAATGCTTAAGGTCTGATAGAGGAGGTGTGTTTTTTTCTGATGAATTCACTAACTTCTGTAATGAGCATGGTATAAAAAGGTAGGTTTCTGCACCTAAAACATCACAACAGAATGGAATTGCTAAAAGGAGAAACAGATCTATAGTTGATTGTGCTAGAACATTGATGATAGAGAAGAATGTTGCACAAATATACTGG
This sequence comes from Chamaecyparis obtusa, assembly GCA_027943335.1. NCBI lineage: Eukaryota > Viridiplantae > Streptophyta > Pinopsida > Cupressales > Cupressaceae > Chamaecyparis > Chamaecyparis obtusa. The sequence continues at coordinate 714,277 of BSBK01005659.1, forward strand.
AGAGAGGCAATTAGCACAATTGTATATATCTTGAATAGAGTACAACTAAATAAAGACACAAACAAGACACCCTACAAGTTATGGTTTGGATACACATCGAGTGTAAGTTATTTCAAAATTTTTAGTAGCAAGTTTTATATTCTAAAAGATGATAGGAATGGAAAATTTGACTCTAAAGGTGATGAAGGAATATTCTTTGAATATTCTATTAAAAGTAAAGCTATAAATGTCTGAACAAAGTTACTAATAAGATGATAGAAAGTGCTAATGTAAAAGTTGAGTTTGCTGATAAGGATGATGTAGAAAGCATGAAGGAACCAGAAGACTATGGTAGGTTCACTTATGTTGAAGATCCAAAGTATCTACCAAAGCTACAGGATGAGTCTACCGAGCATTAGGAAAATGCTACAAAAAATCAGCAAATGGAAACTGAGAATCAGGAAGAAGCTACTGAGCATGAAACTGTACCTGAATAGAATGATCAGTAGAGGAGAGATCAAGTGCTAGCAATATTTGTTAAAAGACACCATCTTGAGAACCAAATCATATTAGATAAGTGAGATGGCATGCTGAATCAAGGTAAGTTAAGACATAACACATGCTTAGTTTGTGAGTTTGAACCGAAGAATGTTAGGGATGCACTTGAAAATGAGGGATGGATAAATACTATGAATGAGGAGATTGAACAAATTGAAAATAATAAGACATGGACTTTAGTGCCTAGATTGAAAAATAAAAATGGTATTGGTACTAAGTGGATTTTTAGGAATAAGCTGAATGAGAATGGAGAAGTTACAAGGAATAAGGCAAGACTTGTTTGCAAGGATATGCACAAGAAGAAGGAATTGATTATGGTGAAACCTTTGCACCTGTTACTAGACTGGATGGAGTTTGAATATTTCTTTCCTATGCTGCACATAAGGGAATTAAGGTATATTAAATGGATGTGAAATTAGAATTTCTAAATGGAATACTTGAGGAGGAGGTCTACATAGAACAACTTGAAGGGTTTGTTGATCCGAATTAGAAAGACATGGTATGTAGACTGCACAAAACTTTATATGGACTGAAGAAAGCACCAAGGGCATGGTATGAAATATTACATGCTTATCTTATAAGTATTGGCTTTGTGAGAACCAGTGAAAATAGTAATATGTACATGAAAGGAGATTCTGATGATAACATTTTGATTGCTGTAATATTTGTTGATGATATAATCTTTGGTGGACAAGATCAAATTTGCAAATCTTTTGCTAATGAAATGAGAAAGGAATTTGAGATGTCTATGTTTGGAGAGATTAAATTCTTTATAGGTTTGCATATTATACAACAAAAAGATGGGATTTTCATCACTCAATAAAAATACATTAAAGAAGTATTGAAATTTTTTGGCATGGAAGATGCTAAACCTATGGGAACACCAATGGTAACTAGCTATAAATTAACAAAGGATGATGAATCTACTGATGTAAATTAGACTCTGTACCAATCTATGATTGGTAAACTGATGTATGTTGTACATAGTAGGCCTGATATTGCACATGTAGTGGGGATTGTAGCAAGATTTTCTGCCAATCCTAAAGATTCACATATGGTTGTTGTAAACAAAATCATGAGATACTTGAAGAAAATAGAGGATTATGGATTATGGTATACATTGGAAGGAAAATTTGAACTAAAATTTTACACCGATGCAGATTGGGCTCAAAACATAGATGACTAGAAGAGCACAATCGGTGGAGCATTCTTTTTAGGGGAAAGTCTTATAACTTGGATTAGCAAGAAATAAGCATGCATCTCTTAGTCCACTATTGAAGAAGAGTATGTTGCTACTACTGCAAATTGTTCAAATATAGCTTGGATTAGACAAGTGTTGGAAAGAATGAATGAGGTAATCACTAACCCAATGATTATATATTGTGACAACACCAGTGCTATAAATATTTCTAAGAATCATGTGATGCATTTGAAGACAAAGCATATATCTATTAAGTATCACTACTTGAGAGAAAGAGTTCAAGAGAAGCAAGTACAACTAGAATTTGTAACAGCTAAGAAAAAACTTGCTGACATCTTTACTAAACCATTACTGAAGGACACATTTGAATATTTGAGAACTAGACTTGGGGTATGTCCCCTGTCTATTGTTCACTAAGGTGAAATGGATGTTGCATCAACATACACTTATTAGAAGATCATTCATGTTGATGCAAATAGCTCACACTTTTGATTTTTGTCTAAGGTTGTGAAAGATTGTAGAAGTTGGAACAAAAATTTGTTTATCTATACACTAAAGGTACATGATATGAACCGCACAACAGAGAAATACTTGGTAGCTGTAGAGCTGTTTGTATTTTATTTAGCATTGTTACCAAAGGGAGAGAGAATGAATATGAAAAATCAATTACTGAGAACACAACTAATGGGAGAGACTTGAATATTTGTTGTTGAGAAAAAATCTAAGAGTTGAAAAGATCAAATCTATAGGGAGAGTCTACACTTGTAATGCTATTATGTTTTGTAGTGATTAAAAATATTAAATATGATCTTACCGAGATAAAACATTTTTCTTGCATAGTTTTACAATACATGTTTGGTATTTGCATGGCATATTTTCATATTTCTTGTGTTGCCATCAATGCAAAAGGGAGAGATTTATGAACTACAACTAATTGAATATTTGAATGAACTGAAGAAACAATGATTAGAGATCACCGAGTACCAAAATGATATGTAAGATGATTAAATAGGTCAATATGTTGTCATTGATGTCAACTAGTCTTGACAGTACTTATCATGTTAGTTACAAATATCTGAACATCTTTGGAAGGAAGAAAAGATGAAGAATTGAGATATCTACATGAAGAAAAAGATGGATATGAGAGATAAGGATAAGGTAAACATTAGGTAACTTATTGATGAGTCTATGGCATTATATTATTGACTTGAGCATGTTACATTAATCTATTATGATTGAGAGATTTGAGATTGAACATGTCAATATGGTCGATAATTAAAGATTTCTATATACACCAAGCCAATGCAGTGTATACCGACTAATAGTATTAACCGAGCTAGTTTAACTAGTTATTACCGATGCATTTCTATATTGACCGAGTATGGATGAAAACATTAAATGCAAAGAACAGATGACTGAATTTGATGACCTGGAAATTGTTATGATTTTGAGATTAAGGATGAAGTTTTTTATGAGATCCATAGCTGACAAAATTTAGAAAAGATCTAAAGGATGAGATTGAAACATGTTAATGACACATCTACTAATGAAGGTTTAAGAGGCAAAATGGATGAAGGAGATTAAGAAGAAAAGTCTAATGGCTAATATGAAAATGGTTTACTTTTCTATATAAGAGATATGAGTTTCATTATTGAAACATGCTGGAAGAAGAAGATTGCAAAGATTTCACATGAAGACTACTCATGCATGCCTGATCAGATTGGTTATTGAAAGAATTAATCCTAACAATTGGTATCAAAGTTATTGGCCCTTGGAGAGAAAGCCTAACAGTTTAAGGGAGATCAAAATCGATTTAGAAAGTTTGCAAGAAAAATTTGAAGTAGCACTTGATGACCTGGGTAAAGAAAAGGCTGAGAATGGAAAATTCAAATTCAAATCAAGAAGAGAAGAAGGTTTCATTAAGAAACTTAAGGAACAACTTGAACTTTCAAGAAGTTAGAGACAAGACCTTATGGATAAGATCAAAGCAGATTCAAAAAATGATACATCAAACCAAGTAAATAAGTTGGAGCAAGAAAAAGAATAAATTATTCTTCTGATGATTAAAGAAATCCAACATGAAAAAGATGCAAGATACAAAGTTGAAGAGACTCTAAAAGAAGAAAATGTGCAGATAGGAAAAATGAAGACTGAACCTAACCACTACAAGGATAAATGTTAGGAATTGGAGAAGTACAATTAGATCATAAAAGGTGAACTCACTCAATCCAAATTATACATTGAGAAGTTAAACATGAGTAGTGATAAAATTGATGAAAAAAGAGAGACATAAACCTAAAGGAGACATGACTGGAATTGCATACAATGAAGGAAAATGTTCTAAGACTAATGATGAATCACACAAAGCAAAGACTAAAGATAGATCCACTTTTAAAGAACCTAAAGATCATATCAGACCTTTCAAAGGTAGATGATTTTGATGCAACAAAGTTGGACAAATGAAAAGATATTGCAGAAGTAAAGGTCCCTTCAAACCCTTTACCGATTATTTTTATAACTGTTATGCATATGGGTATAAGAAAGAAGAATGTAGAAAACTTGATTAGTGAAGGAATAGACAAGATTACATCAGAGAAGAGTTAGCAACCAAGATCACATACTACAAATGTAATAACCTTGGAAATATTGCAAGGTATTATAAGATGGAGGCTAATTAGGATAGAAGACCACCTACATGTTTCAAATGAAACAACTTAGGACACATAGCAAAGTTTTGCAGGTATAATGGAATGAAAAATACAAGAGGACCACCGCCTATGGTTATAAAGAAGAATATTTGTGATAGTGGTAAAAGTCTTAATGAGTACATGGATGAGTTTAAGAATCATTTAAAGAAAGTGTCAAATGAAAATGATGAGAAGATATGAAAGGTAAAAGATTTCAATAAGGCATTGGTTCAGGGAGAGAGAGAGTAGATTCTATTGTATCTTTGCATGATGTTGACATTACTACATTAACCTAGAAGGTCGCATGGCCTTAGGGGGTGAATTAGATGCATACAATAAAATATATCCAGCCCTTGATTATGTATAATAAGCTCATGAGAGATTAGATATGGTGTGTACAGACACTATGGAGTTTATGTTTGTGATCACAACACTTGGAGATTCATATCCTATGATCACAAAATTTATGTTTGACTAGATAGTATGCGAATTTAAGGTACCTATGATTAATGCATTCACTCACCTTGTGATGAATAAAATACTTTGAAACATATCATTTCTACACCATTTGATTAGCAACAACCAGGAGAACAGAGTTAAGAAGCACTACAACCATCTAGCAACTACATCATGTGATCATTTGAAGCAAAAGTTTTGGATTTCAGCGTATTGAAGGTATTTAGATCATATACTCTTTCAATAAGATATGGATACACCTATGATATTTGATTTTATTGATAGGCCAAGGCATAAGTTTAAGAGGCACCCATTTAAGTCTTGTGAGGATGATCCAGAAGGAGAATTTTTGTAAACCTCATACGATGTGTTACATGTTGAAGATAGGAGTGCTTACATTCACTACAAATATGAGACCATATGAGATGCATAAATATATAAGGAATTAGGAGAGATGATAGATTATGATTGTAAAATGAAAGAAGAGTTAAAACATCTAGAATAACAATCTATTATTAAGTTAATCCTCCTAAATGAGTTTTTTGAGACTGAATGGTTCAAGATCATTCTAAGAAGAATCCTTGATCAGTTTATCTAGATAGAAGAGAAACCTTTAAAAATATGTAGTCAATTGATTCATGAGATAACTAGATTGGATAATGCTAGAGCCCTTCCAATAGCTAAGAAGAATATCAAGAAACAAGTAGAAACCCTAACTCATTCTAAAGGGGATAATCATGTGATGACTGTGAATGACATCTTTTAGTAAGATGTGAAATTGGTAGCAATTCTACTAGGATATAAGTTATTCTACAATGACAAACCTAATTCTATGTCAGGAGGGGTAAGTATGATGGCCTATAGAATGGTGAAGGAAAACACAAGATATAACTTATGCAAAATCTTAGCACAATAGTTCTTGGAGAATGTGAGAATTATCAAGAAGGACAAATCAAAAGCTTTCAAGTTTGGTTCACTCCTGATACACATGTACATTTACATTGTACACAAATTTCCAAGAATGCACCCTACAACATGGAAAGATAGTATACCTACTGACATACATATATCAGAGAGCTTTAGGAGACAAAAAAAGATTGGGTATATGGAGAATTATTTTCAATGATTAAGATCCTTCAAAGGAAAATGAAGGAGAGATACAAAATACCTAAGGAGTTGGTAGAGAAGTATAAAGGCACAATCTATTTCATGGTTAAAATTGACTGCGTGTGCTTTGAAGCAGTAGAAACAAGAAAGAAATGGTGCTACTCTATGGGGTATGAGGTCAGTTCTAAGGTTCTCACAATGCAAGTTGAACATGTACTAGCAGCTAAGATAGACACATTTGAAGAGAGATGGGGAACTTACTTGGAAAAGTTAGCAAAAGTTAGAGAAGAATAAGACAAGGGAACAAGGAAAAGAAAAATAGAGAAAATGGTTGATGACATAGTTGTGAAGGCAGGAACTAAAAAGGAGCAACTAAAGGAAGTAAGGACAAAGATGACAGAAGGATCCTCTAGCTTGGAAATCGAGGCACCTCCTCCTTCAGAAGTAGAAAAGATAATAAGCTCTACTCTTGATATAATTGATTTATCAATTACACATGAGAAGATTTCACAAGAGGTTGTACCTATGAGCACACCTAGGAGATCTAAAAGATCTAACAAACCAAGCCACAAGATCTAACAAGGTCACTGAGAAGAAAGAGGAAAAAGAAGAACAGAAGAAGCCACAAGATCTGTGGAATCCGAGTATCAAGATGTTATAGAAGAGAATAATAGGTGATTGAAGACATTAAATAGGTATTATGAAAGGTATGACTCTGAAAATTAGTCAATTCCTTAAACTCATCAAAGATTTCCACATTAAGCCTAATAATTTTCTATAAGAATTCTATTTTTTTAAATAGAAGTATTCACCATGGAGATTAACTAATTTATTTTTATTGTTTGAGATTCGCCAATATTTTCTATAAAAAAATTGTTATTCAAAAATAATCGCCAATAAGAATACTTTTTTTTTCAAAAAAATTGAGAGATTCGCCAATAGAAATTAAATTTTTTTTCAAGAAAATGAAAGATTCACCATGAATTATATCTTTTTTAAGAGGGGGGTTTCTTAAATATTACTTTTGTAATTGAGGATATAGTAATTGAGAACTTGTTAGTCTATAAGAAGAATTTATTAGAAATTGAGGCCAGTATTCCTAAGGACTTGTATAGAAAGTTGGAAATAAGAAAATAGTTAGCACATTCAGAGGATGAGACTATAAGGAATAAGTGTTGGCAAGTTGACTATACTAGTGTATATGATGTAATATAGTTTTTTCATTATGGCAACAAAGTCATATGATGTTTTGGAGTCAATGCTTATGATAAGAAGATTAGAAATTGGCTAAGTGTTAAAGACTGGATAGTATATAGAGTACCTAAAGGTCAGAGTGTCAGCACGCATGCATATGATAGAATTATGGTATGCACCCTAGAATTTAAGTTGGTAAGATAATATTCATGATACATCTAAGAGTGCATGATCAGAAGATTCAGTATGAGGAAGATAAAGATAGTTCAAGTTGCACAGATAGTGAATGCTAGAGAAAAATAGAACAAGAAGCCGACTGTTGGTATTTTGGTTAGCAGTTATATTATTGTCATGTAAGAGGTATGCACCTATTGTAATTAGGTTGTAGACATATAATTATGTTTTTTTGTAAACACTCTTGAGCCAATTCAATTGGAAGCATTGTATGTAATCAGTTAAAGGGCCGACCTAGTTAATTATTTTGTATATGCATATAAATATTAGATGCGCTGTTGTAATTAAGTATGAGAGTTGATATAGAGTTGAAAGAAGAAGAGAATAAGTATGTGAAGATTTTTTAAGATGTATTAGAGATTTTCAAGAGGTCAAAGCATCAGTGCATCAAAGGAACTTATCAGACAAGTAGTGTCATAGTGATAGTTCATCCAGCAGATATAGTGTGTATCTAAGATCAAAAGGTTGTAGCCTTCACCACTTGAGTAGTGAACTCTAGGACAGTGTGTCCTCACCCCTAATAGGGTTAATTGTAAAAGAATCCTAATAGGGTCTAACCCTTGACCAGGTCACTATACTAAACATATTTTAAAGCAACTCCTAATAGGGTTAAGGATCTTCTAACAAGGATCATAAAACACTAGTACATATTATTAGTGGGTGTCAATTCCCACTAGGTTTTTTACCTATTTGGGTTTCCCCGTAACCACATTGGTGTTATGTGTTTTGTTCATGTTTCTTATTTATGTTGATGTTCATTTCAGTACTTAAGAATTCAAGTTAAGTTTAAAGAGGTAAGCAAAAAGTTTTAATTCAGTGAACACTGACTCACCCCCCCCCCCCTCTCAGTGTTCCCATTCCTAACAATAAGGCTATTGAAGACATGTTTCCTATAGTATCCATACAAGAGAGGGAGAGAATCATTAAAGAGTTGAAACCTCTATTGAGAACAAAGGCTACACTTGTGAATATAATGGAAAGGAAGTATGATGAGGTTATAGAAGACACACAAAAGGCATTGGACCAAATTCTTATGTGTGACATGCCTGAGAAGACCTCACCTCCCAAGTTTACCAATCCTACACCTTTAGGAATGGAAGAAATCTCTAGGATAGCTAAAGAGAGTGAGGAAGCAAGTGAAGAGGACCAACAACTAGACTTCTTCATTTTTGGTATGCCTATATCACTAGACAGTTCACTTGATATAAATGATCCATTTCAAGAAAATATGGATAGTTCAATGATAGTAGAAGAGTGGTGATAGAAAGAGGTAGAACATAAAGAATACAAATAGGAAGAGAAAGAACAAGAGAAGGAGAAACAACAAGAGGAAAACCAGGAAAAAGAGATAGGAGAAGAAAAAGAAGAAGAGGTAATAATTGAGCTTAAACAAGAACCGGATACCTCCTCCACCCTATTGTTGGAAAGTATGGCCAAACTAGTTAGCACTGATGTGGAAAGCATGGATGAGGATGAACTCATGAGATTATCCTTCATGGCATTTTCTAAGGAAAAGGAAAGGTTGGAACAAAAGGGGGATAAAAAGGTAAAGGTGATTTCTAGGGCACTAGAGACTGTAAATTAAATACTCCCTACACCTCTTATTTTTCAAGGAAATGATGATGCAGAGAACTTGAACATGGCACTAGACAACTTTGACATTCATTTTGCGTCATTGTTTAATATCACAGAGGATAAGGCTGAGAAGAGATACTTAGAAAAGAAGTTGAAGGAAGTTTTCCAATCCATCTCATGGGACTTGGGAATTGTGAAAACAACTACAATCAAAGATAAAAGTTGTGTGGCACAAGGAAGAAATGTATATAGCTATTGCATAAATCCTATTAGACATGTTAATAATATTGAAGATATCATAGCCAAGGATAGGGATACATTAGACAACATAATGGATAGTTGTGAAACCTCTTCACAAATTGTGTTGGAAATGGACAAGTAGATATCCAAACTTTTGGATAAGATAAGTGCTTTGAATATAGAGAAAGGGAAAGTAGAGGAAATATTTGGTTTGCTAAAGAGTCTAATCACCCCTAGGCTATCAATTCTTGAGGCTCATCTCATAGAGATGGAGAAGATAGAAGGATTAATGACAAACTATGTACCCACCAAGCTAAAGGTAGCAGAGACTGCATCTTATGCACTGAATGGACAGATCCATGTCAGTGAACTTATGATCAAGTCATGGGATGATGACGTGAAGACCTTGGAAGAATCCTTCTAGGACATCCTGAATCTAGTGAGTAAGTATTAAAGTCTCATATGCTTAAGATTTTGAAATTTTGTAAGTACCTTTGTTATTGATGTCAAAGAGAGAGGAAGAGAAGAGAAAAATGAGAAGAGGAAAAAGAATTAAATAAAAGAAGAGAAGAGAAAAGTATAAATAAATAAATTTTTAAAAAAAGGATATGTATATAAAAAAGTAGAAGGAAGATAGTATTTTGACACTTAGTCATTTTTTCGCTAAGTGTTTCTATCAATGCCAAAGGGAGAGATTGTTGGAAAGTGATGATTTGATAGTACTAGGGATCACTTAAGGGTTGTCATTTGATATAGGACCATGCTAGGATTCTTGGCAATCATGTATCAACCAAAAATATGTTTGTCTTTGAAGGTAGATTATTAGTTTTGATCTTATTTTGGTGGAGTTCTTGCTTGGTTTGGAGACTGGTTGCTTGGTTTCTGTGGTTACTGGGGTGCTCGGTCTTTGAAGAATGCTCAATGACTAAAGGCATGAGTTCACTTGTGCTTGGTGATAACTGCATTTCTCAGTCATGCTTGGCATGGTCAGTCGACTGGTACTCGGTTATTTCTTTTGTTGCTAGGTGTTCTTTCTTACTAAATGGATTATTTGGATAGATTGGCTTGGCCTACTAGTGCATTTAATTTGGGTCATGCTCCTCATGTTATGGATTCATTGTTGGACATGTGGGGACCTAGATCTAGCATGTTGCATTCTTCTATGCAGATCTAATGACCATTTGGGGCCATGTTTGAGAGTTTTATTTATTTTGTAAGGCTATGTGAGAGTCAACTGATGTTTTAGTATTTAATATTTGTTTGTAAGGGTTAATTATTTCATCAACCAACTTGTGGCTAGGAATTAGTATTTATAGGATGCTTGGGTAGTTTTTTAGGACATCAGATTATTGGAAGTAAGGTTAGTAGCCAACAAGCATAGGAGAAAGAAGATTGCTAAGAAGTTCAAGTACAAGTTTAGATCTTTCTTGGGTGCCTAGTAGTGTGTTGTGTGTTACAGACCTGGGCTAGCTAAATGTTGATGTTGGGGAAAAGATTTGGATCCTGTGAGATCTTATATAATTTCACTTGCATTGTAATTGGTCGTAACTGGGAAGGCCTTATAGCATGGCGCATTTCATGTAATCAATAATTTGATGAATAAAGACTTCTATTTGATTTCAAATCTGTGGTCATTATTATGTATTTCTGCTGCTATTGGTTTGGCTGCAAGGTCAGTCAGTCCTTAATTGGATCCACTAGCCTTGACTACATTAAGTGGTATCAAAGAGAAGTTTGTTCCTATTTGAGAAAAATTTTCTCCTGTTGGATCTGAGTGGATCTTGTGTGTCTAGATCTTGATTTGAAGATGCCTTCAAGGAGAAACTATGAGATCTTTGAAGAAGAGGAAGCTACTGGTGAATTCTGTCTTGATGATTTTAGGGCTTTGCAAAAACAAGTGCAAGACTTACAAGAGGAATTGAGAAAGAAGCCTACCTTGAAAGAGGATAGTGATGATGAATTTGAGGAAGATCATTTTGAAGAAGCTATCAAAAAAGCTAGAGATTCCGAGGAGAATCAAATTCTGAAAGCTATGTCTAAGATTGGGAAAAGACCTAAGATTGAAGTTTCTGCATTTATTGGAAGCCTTAGGCTAGAAGAATTGATTGATTAGATCAATGAGATTGATGAATACTTTGATTATGAAGAAATAGAAGTTCTTGATAGGGTTAGATTTGAAAAGACTAAGTTAAAATGTCATGCAAATATTTGGTGGAGAGAAGTTCAGTTGGAAAGAGGTAGAAGAGGAAAAGAAAAGATCACTAAGTGGAACCGAATGGTTGACAAGTTGAAGAAGCAATTCATTCTAGTGGATTATGAATTGGACATGTTTAAGAAGATGCAAGCTTTTAAGAAGACTAACAAATTAGTACAAGAGTATATTGTGGAGTTTTACAGAATCCTGATTAGGACTGGTCATTCTGAAGCTGATAAAGAGAAGGTTTCTAGGTATGTCTATGGTTTGAGACCTAGTATTCAAGAAGATTTACTTACTGTGCAAATGAAAACAATCAGGGATGCTTATCAGATGGCATTGAAGATTGAAGAGAAGCTAAATAAGAAGTTTGAAGGAAAATAGAACAATAGGAACCGAGGTGGTAAAATAGGTGAGACATTTGTTGAGAGTAATGTGATAGAGAATACTAAGACTGATGTGGGATCTAGTAGTGGTCAAGTTACTAAGAATGTTGGACAGAGAGGGAAGTGGAAGCATGAGTTCACTGGAACTTGTTATAACTGTGGTGAAGCTGGTCATAGAAGTTGGCAGTGTCCTAAGAAAAGAATTGCACTAGTTGTTGAAGAAGACATTGAGAATGTTCCAAAGAAAGGTGAATGTCTTGTCATTGGGAGGTTAGCTACATATGTTCATGAACTGGTACAAAGAATAAATTTGTTCAGAACTAGATGTAAGTGCATGGATAAGGTATGTAATGTCATAGTTGATGGTGGTAGTTTTGAGAACTTTGTTTCAGATGAAATAGTTAGTAAGTTGAATTTGGAAAGAAGGAAGCATCCTAATCCTTATCAGATTAGTTGGATACAAGATGTTTCTAAAGTTAGAGTGGAAGAATAATGCTTCATTAAGTTTCAGATTAGATCTTACCATGATGAGATATTATGTGATGTATTGCCTATGGATGCTTATCATTTGTTGCTCGGTAGACCCTAACAGTTTGACATAAATGTTTTGTTTGATGGTCATGCTAATACCTATGTGGTTAGGCATTAAGGAGCTCGGCATAAGATGATACCTTTATAGGAGATAGGGGTTAAGGGATGTGGAGTTATCAGGTGTTTTCCTTATGACAAACCTCAGAAGTAGAAGGTGGATGAACCTATTCATGTTAAGTCTAGTTTGAAGGAGAAGGAGAAGGATATCTCTAAAGAGTTTGTTGAGATTAAGAAGAAGATGGTTTTGCTAGTAGAGATGGTACAATAGATGGTGACATTTGTGACACAAAGAGGTGTAGATGATACTGAGTTGGTTAAGGAGTTTCGAGAGGATGAACCTTACCGAGGCACTAATGTGATTTGTAGTGGTTAGAGTGAGTTGTTATCAATTACCAACTGGAGGGGTAAACAAAGTGTAGATGGAAGGACTTTCTGCATGACATAGTGAGTGAAGTGAAGACTACTTGGGATGAAGGACAAGAGGAGATATGGGTGAAGAACAAATTTGACATACATGTTCTGATTACCTTGGGACATTCCTGATTTCCTTATGAGAAAATATTTCTTATCTAGGGTGTCTGATGCAGGAGCATCCTAGTATTCTTGGAAATCCTATATCAACCAAAAATATGTTTGTCTTTGAAGGTAGATTATTAGTTTTGATCTTAGTTTGGTGGATTTCTTCCTTGGTTTGGAGATTGGTTGCTCAGTTTTTGTGGTTACCGGGGTGCTTGGTCTCTAAAGAATGGTCAGTGAATGAAGGTGTTGGTTCACTGGTGCTTAGTGATAATTACATTTCTTAGTTGTGCTTGGCATGGTCAGTCGACTGGTGCTTAGTTATTTCTTCTATTTCTCGATGTTCTTGCTTACCAAATGGATTATTTAGATAGATCAGCTTGGCCAACTGGTGCATTTAATTTGGGTCATGCTCCTCATGTTATGGATTGACCGTTGGATGAGTGGGGACCTAGATATGGCATGTTGCATTCTTCTATGCAGATCTGATGATCATTTGGGGCCATCTTTGAGAGTTTTATTTATTTTGTAAGGCTATGTGAGAACCAACTGATGTTTTAGCATTTAATATTTGTTTGTAAGGGTTAATTGTTTCATCAGCTAACTTGTGGCTAGAAATTAGTATTTATAGGATGCTTGGGTATTTGTTTAGGGCATCAAATTGTTGTAAGTAAGGTTAGTATCCTGTGAGCATATGAGTAAGAAGATTGCTTGGAAGTTTGAGTACAAGTTTAGATCTTTCTTGGGTGCCTACCAGTGTGATGTGTGTTACAGACCTGGGCTAGCTGAATGCTGATATTGGGGAAAAGATTTGGATCCTGCAATATCTTGTTGACTATTACTTGCATTGTAATTAGCCATAACCAAGAAGGCCTTACAACCCAAAACATTGCATGTAATTGGTAATTTGATGAATAAAGACTTCTATTTGATTTCAGATCTATGGTCATTATTGTGTATTTCTGTTGCTATTGGTTTGGCTGCAAGGTCAGTCGGTCCTTAATTGGATCCACTACCCTTGACTACATTAAGTGGTATCAGAGATAAGTTTGTTCCTATTAGAGCTGACTACATCTTGTGTGTCTAGATCTTGATTTGAAGATGCCTCTGAGGAGAAACCATGAGATCTCTAAAGAAGAGGAAGCTACCGGTGAATTCTATCTTGATGATTTTAGGGCTTTGCAAAAATAAGTGCAAGACCTACAAAAGGAATTGAGAAAGAAGAAGCCTACCTTGAAAGAGGATAGTGATGATGAATCTGAGGAAGATCATTTTGAAGAAGCTATCAAAGAAGCTAGAGATTCTGAGGAGAATCAAATTCTGAAAGCTATGTCTAAGATTGGGAAAAGACCTAAGATTGAAGTTTTTGCATTTGCTAGAAGCCTTAGGCTAGAAGAATTGATTGATTGGATTAGTGAGATTGATGAATACTTTGATTATGGAGAAATAGAAGATCTTGATAGGGTTAGATTTGCAAAGACTAAGTTAAAAGGTCATGCAAATATTTGGTGGAGAGAAGTTTAGTTGGAAATAGGTAGAAGAGGAAAATAAAAGATCACTGAGTGGAACCGAATGGTTGACAAGTTGAAGAAGCAATTCATTCTAGTGGATTATGAATTGGACATGTTTAAGAAGATGCAAGCTTTGAAGTAGACTAACAAATCAGTACAGGAGTATACTGAGGAGTTTTATAGAATCCTGATTAGGACTGGTCATTCTGAAGCTGATAAAGAGAAGGTTTCTAGGTATGTCTATAGTTTGAGACCTAGTATTCAAGAAGAGTTACTTATTGTGCGGATGAAAACAATCTATGATGCTTATTAGATGTCATTGAATATTGAAGAGAATTTGAAAAAGAATTATGAAGGAAAATGAAACAATAGGAACCAAGGTGGTAAAACTAGTGAGACAGTTGCTGAGAGTAATGTGACAGAGAATCCTAAGACTGATGTGGGATCTAGCAGTGGCCAACTTACTAAGAATGTTGGATAGAGAGGGAAGTGGAAGAATGAGTTCACTAGAACTTGTTATAACTATGGTGAAGCTAGTCATAGATGTTGGTAGGGTCCTAAGAAAAAAGTTGCACTAGTTGCTGAAGAAGACATTGAGAATGTTCCAAAGAAAGGTGAATGTCTTGTCACTGGGAGGTTAGCTTCATATGTTCATGAACTAGTATAAACAAGAAATTTGTTTAGAACCAGATGTAAGTGCATGGATAAGGTATGTAATGTCATAGTTGATGGTGGCAGTTCTGAGAACTTTGTTTCAGATGAAATGGTTAGTAAGTTGAATTTAAAAAGAAGGAAGCATCCTAATTCTTAGTAGATTAGTTGGATACAAGATGTTTCTAAGGTTAGAGTGGAAGAACAATGCTTCATTAAGTTTTAGATTAGATCTTACCATGATGAGAGGTTGTGTGATGTATTACCTATGGATGTGTGTCATCTGTGGCTTAGTAGACCCTGGCAGTTTGACATAAATGTTTTGTTTGATGGTCATGCTAATACCTATGTGGTTAGGCATGAAGGAGCTCAGCATAAATTGATACCTTTATAGGAGACAGGGGTTAAGGGATGTGCAGTTATCAGGTATTGTCCTTATAAAAAACCTTAGGAGTAGAAGGTGGATGAACCTATTCCTGTTATGTCTAGTTTGAAGGAGAAGAAGAATGATATCTCTAAAGAGTTTGTTGAGATTAAGAAGTAGATGGTTTTGTTGGAAAAGATGGTACATAAGATGGTGAAATTTGTAACACAGAGAGATGGAGATGATACTGAGTTGGTTAAGGAGTTTGGAGAGGATGAACCTTACTGAGGCACTGATGTGATCGGTAGTGGTCAGAGGTGGTTGTTATCAATTACCGACCAGAGGGGTAAACAAAGTGGAAGATGGAAGGACTTTCTGCATGAGATAGTGAGTGAAGTGAAGACTACTTGGGATGAAGGACAAGAGGAGATATGGGTGAAGAATAGATTCAACATACCTATTTTGATTCCCTTGAGACATTCCTGATTTCCTTATGAGAAAATCTTTCTTACCTAGGGTTTCTAATGTAGGAGCATCCTAGGATTCTTGGAAATCCTATATCAACCAAAAATATGTTTATCTTTGAAGGTATATTATTAGTTTTGATCTTAGTTTGGTGGAGTTATTGCTCGGTTTGGAGATTCTTACTCAGTTTATGTGGTTACCAGGTTGCTTAGTCTCTAAAGAATGCTCAGTGACTAAAGGCATCAATTCACTAGTGCTCAGTGATAATTGCATTTCTCAATTATGTTTGGCATGGTCGGTCGACTGGTGCTTAGTTATTTCTTCTATTTCTTTGCGTTCTTGCTTACCGAATGGATTATTTGGATAGATTGTCTTGGCCGATTGGTGCATTTAATTTGGGTCATGCTCCTCATGTTATGGATTGACCATTGGACATGTGGGGACCTAGATTTGGTGTGTTGAATTCTTCTATGCAGATCTGGTGACTATTTGGGGCCATCTTTGAGAGTTTTATTTATTTTGTAAGGCTATGTGAGAGCCGACTAATGTTTTAGCATTTAATATTTGTTTGTAAGGGTTAATTGTTTCATCCACTAACTTGTGGCTGGGAATCAGTATTTATAGGATGCTTGGGTAGTTGTTTAGGGCATCAAGTTGTTGGGAGTAAGGTTAGTAGCTTGTGAGCTTAGGAGCAGGAAGATTACTTGGAAGTTTGAGTAAAAGTTTAGATCTTCCTGGGTGCCTACCAATGTGCTGTGTGTTACAGACCTTGGCTAGCTGATGTTGGGGAAAAGATTAGGATCCTGTGATATCTTGTAGACTGTTACTTGTAATTGTAATTGGTCATAATTGGGAAGGCCTTACAGCCCAGAACATTGCATGTAATAAAAAATTTAATGAATAAAGACTTTTGTTTGATTTCAGATCTGTTGTTGTTATTATGTATTTCTACTGCATATTGGTTTGGCTACAAGGTCAGTCAGTCCTTAATTGGATCCACTAGCTACCAACTTCCTCTTCAGAATTAATTTCAATTGGTGCCTCCTATAATACAACCTCCTTAGGCATCTGAGCCATGAATTTCTCATGGGAATTAATCATCTTATCAAATCTATACAAGTATGGAGTATTAGGGAAACAATCAGAGAATGACTCATCCATTTCTTTCAACTCTTTCTCTACTCTCACTAAGTCTCCCCACTTCTAACTCCTTTCAAAAATTTCATCTAAATTTATCATGTTTCTAATTAGATATTCATATTCTAGGGGCTCATGATCCTTTACCTTCTAAAAGAAGGGAATCATCTCCTTACATGTGTACTTAATAAATCCCTTAGAGAAACAATATCTAGACACAACACAAGGCATCCTAAACTACCGAACTCATTTATTTGATCTATGGTCTTCTTCCCTATTGTAAAATAATGCACTCCCCACAACCTAGGCAAAATGGATCCCTTCTTATGCATCTCTAATAGGTCCTTATCTATTAGGTTCAATTTCTAGATAAATTCAATCCATGCTATCCTAGGTGGCACTATTCTAGGCAAAATATGAGGTGGCTATGGGCACCCATAGACTCTGATTATCATGGTATTATCAAACAAATAGAAATTCCCCTAATTATGAAAAAGAGGTGAGTTATCCATGAAATTCCAATGTCTTAGAACTTTTCTAATTCCCTTAACTAACCTCTCAATTGGGATTCCTAACATAATATAAAGGGGCTAAACAATCCAATTTTGAAAAAAATTGAAATTTGATAGGCGGGAAGAATTATCCCAAACTTAGGTCCATCTTTGAACTGGTTGTAAATAATCATACTCATACATGAACAACTCCAACTCATCATCCATGCTTTGGTGGTTGTACAATAGGATCAGGTGCTTTAAGAGTGAGTAATGCTTGAATTTGATCTCAGAGGGTTTCTTAAATGTAGCTATTTTCTTCAACCCTTCATGATTTCACTCATTATCCACCCAACATAGTCATAATCCTTGTTTACATGGAGATTCTTACTATCTGTGGACATATGTAATAGGTCTACAGTCACAGTTATGTTAGCCTCAATTTCCAACACCTTGGAGAAGCCATAGACTGTACATTGGAAAAAGTGATGGAACTTTGTAAAATCATAAGGTGGCATCAATTCCTTTGGAATGATCACCCTTCTGTTGTCTTCCCTATGGATGAACTTTGGCATGTTACTCTTCTTGATAAACTTGTGGAGATTGTAAAAGTATTATTTTTCTTTATCAAGTTCAATTACAGTGCACATTGCACTAGTGATTTCAAAAGCCTCCACTATGTTGGCTCTATCAATCCTAACAAGATTAGAAATACCCTTATTTATTATCACTTTATTCACAACATCATATTTCCTTACAAGCTCCCTCAATAAGTTTACATCCATGTATACATCTAGGCAGATTACCTCAACAAGACCTAACTCCCAAGGTTTCTAGATAGGGATCTATTTAACCCTATTCTCCCAAAAAAGTGGAAGATAAAATCAGCACTTATCTAGGAGAGTCAATATTCTTTCATTGGCCCCATGAATCACATCATTTCATTTGCAAAATTTAAATATGAACATCCTAGGAGAAACCTAATAAACTCATCAGACAGTCTATGACCCTTCTCCTTCTTGGTAAGCGACCTAGTGGTTAATTGACTCATCTTGGTATGTTTCTGAAACCTACAACTTAGAAAAACTCCTTAACTACTACTTGAATGCTGGCTCTACAATCAAATCTTAGCACACATAGAATATAGAAAAGTGCAAAGGGAAAAGTACTTGAAAATCCACAACATACATTCTTTTATAGCTTCTCAAGATACTTTCATTTCGTCACCTTAGTGCACTGTCATCATCATCATCATGAAATCTTCATAATGATCTCTGCCTCATAAATTTCTTGCCAAGTTGATATACTATAATAAGTTTGGCTTTTCAGTTACTATTTTGGATCATAACCATGCATTTCAATGGATAGCTCTAGGTATCAAAAAATGATTTTCTAGACCCTTCACTTTATGTAGAAACCTCATTAATTCACTAACACTTTTCATTAAGTTTTACTAACCTCAATGAGTTGGTGATCAAATCCAATCACATAGTTGCTAATTTGCCAACATTTCTTCTTAACCACCATAGACCTTCATGACCTAATGACTAAAGGAAATATTCTTAACCTTTAACCTTTATCGCCAACTTTCTAACATTTTTCTTAACTGCCCAAAAATTTTGTGAGTTGGCAACCTAACCTTCTCCTGTAGCACTTTTCTTTTATTGCAGGCTCACTGACTATTTCTTTTAATCATTCAATCACTTCACAAGTTGGCGATGAAGCCTTTATTCTTTTATACACTACTACCACTTGTCATATTTTCATTTACTCACCAAGATAAATGGAATATCTATAGATTCCTTGTAATCTAGCGACCACTGTAAATCTAATATTCTTAATGTGTCGTGACATGGACACCTAGAAAAATCTCTTTAACTCTCAAAGAAAATACTTAAGTTACTAAAAGGATCCATGAGTTAGTGATCAACATTCAAAAAATCATACTTGGTAGGTCTCCAAGGATAACATATATTGCTAAAAAAGGTTTGTGAGCCTGTGACAAGGCTAAAACATAAACACTTTCTAGGTCACCATAGTTAGTTAAAGGTCTATTAAATATTCTATGAGATAAAGACAAAGGCTTCAACTTTAAAAAATCACGCACTCGTAGAGGTTAACTTAACATTCATGAAGGAGCCCATGAGCTAGTGACTAACACTTTAAATGGCTCATGAGTTAGTGACTAAGCAAAAAGGTAAACTTCAATTAAAACTAAACTTAGGGACTTTTCATAAAGATGTGCGCTCTAGAATAAAAGGTAGGAAGGATAACTTTAAACCAAATGGACACCACCAAGGCAAGATTTAAAATAGAACCTGGAATTAACATGAAATTTTAGGATCAACAGTGGCTCTGACTGAGGATGCTTGAATGCAAGTTCAAGGCAAGAAACTAGAACTCTAAAACATAGACCACACACAACTCAAAGAAAACACACACCTAAAATATATACAAATATACATCACTATTGTACATAGAAAATAACTTTTTATTAAAGAAATGTTTTAGGAATTTTCCATGCACTGGCAATTCGTCTACCTCACTATCCAGATTTTTCAAAAAGTATGAATCCTTTTCATGTACTTGGTGAACAATGTAGAGACCTAACCATAAAAATTCAAAAAAAATATTCTTTCCCTTATCTTCTACTCTAGCATTCCATTGGAGTACCATGTCATCAAGCTGAAACTTCCTATTACTAGCTCTTTTATCTAACAAATATTTCATCTTTTGTTAGGCCTTCAAGTTCTTCTTATGTCCCTCTCTTCTAATTTCCTCCAATTCTACAAGTTGTACCATTCTATCCTGTATAGCATCAGTTGTCTCCAATTCCTCATCATTGATAAACTTATCCACAAAAAACAAGTTGTTCAATGGTAACATTTCTTGAAGGCCATACACTAGTTCAAAAGGGGATCTTCCAATGGTCCTTTTCATAGTAACTCTATCATCCTATAATTCCAAATTTAACTTTTAATGCAAAGCTCTTTTGTTATTCTCTAAGGTTTTCTTCAAAATATGCACAATACTCTTATTAATGGATTATGCTTGTCCATTGCTTTGTGGATGTTAAGGAAAAGAATATGACATGACAATCCTATTGTCATCACAAATTTTTTTGAATTCTTCAGATCTAAAGCACATGGCATTGTCCATTATTAACTTAACAGGGACACCAAATCTGGTAAGTATGTTATCCATTAAAAAATCAATTACAACCTTGCTATTTGCCTTCTTGGTAGGAATTTCTTCAATTCTTTTGTGAAATAATATGTGGCAACCAAAATCCAACTATGTCCACCACTATATTTCTCTATGAATTCTCTAATTAAATCCATTCCCCACATAAAAAAAGGTGCTTCAGCTACTACAGGATTTAACAGTAGAGCACTTGAATATTTCAACTTGGAAGAAAACTTCTGACATGATTCACACTTCTGTATAAACTTCAATGTGTTCTTGAATAAAGAGGGCCAATAATAACAAGCCCTTAAGATCTTGTGGGAAGTTGGTCTGGCTGAATAATGTCCTCCAAAAACCCCATCATGCATTTTTTTTAAGACCTTATCAACCTGCCATTCATCCAAGCACAACAATAAAACACCATTTATGTTTTCCTAATAAAAATCACCCTGTATCAGTGTGTACTTTTGGGCTTGTAGCCTGAGAGTTCTATTTTAATTATCACTCATATTCTTAGGGCATTTGGAATTATTAACAAAATAGGCAATGCCAAAATACCAAGGCTTCATTTTAATGCTAGTAACTGATTGATCCTAATCTCCAACATTATTGACTTGAACCAAATCCATATTATCTTCTATCATAAGCTTTTCTAAGTCTAGTCCTCATACCTTTTGTAATATGGATTTTGAAATTAAACTCTTCAACCCTATTAATCCATTTGCATCTTTTTCCAGTAACCTCTGACTAGGTAAGAATGTCCTTGAATATTGCATGAGGAATATATGCAATCACTTTAGCACAAACCAAATAAGGTATGAATGCCTTGACTACCTTAACAAATGCATATTCCTACTTCTCCATCATTTCACATTTTAGCTCTCTTGCTTGTAGGGATTTATTGAAAAATGCAATAGGGTTTTCATGTCCCTCTTGATCCTTTTGCAATAACACAGGTGATTTTGTATGAAATGATGTAAAGGAAAACAATGAGAAGGGATTATTATAATTACGAGACCTAAGAACAAGTTCTTCCTGGATTGCCTTCTTTATTTTCTCAAAAGAACCTTATGCTTCTTCTTCCCATTCAAACTTTTCACTCTTCTTCAAGAGATTTATTATTGGCTTCACAACTTCTACAAAGTTTCCAATGAATCTTCTCACAAATTGATCTTCACTAAACAATATTGCACCTCTTTGATAGTTTTTGGAGCAGTGACCTTTTGGATAGCTTTTACACTTTCTGGGTTAATTCTAACTCCTTTTGACATAATATGCCCCAGTAACTTTCCTTATGTTACTGCAAACTAGAATTTTTTAGGATTTAGAGAAACACCATACAAAGGTTTTATTAAAAATCTTTTTTAAGTGACCATAGTGGTCTTTTTCCTTCTTGGAATATGCAATTAGATCATCTTGATAAATAACCATGAAGAAATCAACAAATTCCTTAAATGCAACATCCATAGCTCTTTGGAATGTTTCTCCTACATTCATGAGACCAAATGGCATCCTAACATAAACATAAGTCCCCCATGGAGTAGTAAAGGAAGTCTTAAATTGATCTGATTCTTTTACTAATACTTGGTTGTAACCTGAGAATCCATCCATCATTGACAATAAATCACAACTAGTAACTATGCAACATTGCCTCCATGTTAGGCAAAGAGTAATTATCTTTTAGAGATACAACATTCAAATTTTGAAAATCAACATAAAGTCTTATGTTACCATTTTTATTTCTAACTAGGACCAAGTTGGAAACCCAGGTTGAATGTTTGTTGGATTGAATTATCCCTGCATCTCTTATCTTCATGAGTTCTTGTTGCATTTTTAGGGCTAACAATGGATTAATTGGTCTTTTCTTTTTTCCAAAAGGCTTGGTATCTGATGTCAATGGGATATCATGCTGGAACAAATCTCCCTATAGGATTTTATGTTCTCATATGACCATGCAAACATATGCTTGTGTTTTCTCAAAAAAATTATTAAATTTTCCCTAACATGGGAGTCTAATTTCTTTCAAATATACACTAACTGCAGTGATGTTTCTGATCCCAAATTAACTTCTTCTAGATCCTCAATTTTAACATTGGACTTCATTAAATAATCATCTTGACCACTGAACAATACTTCTAACTCTACAAGACCCTTATGGATTTGATTAGAGTTCAATTGTACAACCTCATTGTCAATAATAGTGACCTTTCCACCTATTACCTTGACTAAAGTATTACAGTCAACATGTTGGTCTTCATAATGGTCTAGGCACTGAATAAAATTGAGTATATCTTGATCATTCTCAAAAACTTTCCAGTTGTAAACATTATCAAGTACAAATGGCCTATTCTTGTTAGAAAGTAAAGTCCACCAAGATAACTGAGAAGGGG
This sequence comes from Chamaecyparis obtusa, assembly GCA_027943335.1. Lineage (NCBI taxonomy): Eukaryota > Viridiplantae > Streptophyta > Pinopsida > Cupressales > Cupressaceae > Chamaecyparis > Chamaecyparis obtusa. The sequence goes on from BSBK01005659.1 coordinate 737,390, forward strand.
GGGGGTGAATCAGTTATTAGATAATTGTAACCTTTACCAACTTCAACAACATTTAACCATGTAAGTAATGTAATTACCAACCATAGAAAGATATTCATACATAATGACTTAATAACACAAGATATGTTGACTAGGGAACCTCTTGATCAAAGAGTAAACCCCGATGGGAATGATGCCCACAAAAGATGCACTAATATAAATATTCCTTGTGAAAGGATGGACTCTATTAGGAGTCTTATGAAATTCATTTAGTACATATGAATCCCTGTTAGAAGATTTTGAATCCCAGTTAAAAGATTCTAACCCTGTTAGGAGTTATGGAAGACAGAAGGACCCACTGCCCAAACAGCTTCTGGGTAAGATCACTGAACACACTATCCAAATGACCTTAATATTATTTAGTAGAATAATATGAATTATGTTACCTCCTTACTATGACAAACCACACTCACTGCTACACCAGATCTCAATTCCAGATCTCTGTACTTTGCATGTCTTCCTTCACTATTTTGCTTTCACAATTTCATTAGCTCTTTTCTTCACTTCATGCTTACATTCACATTCAACCATACCATGCTCACACTTCTTTTACATTGCTACTACTATTCCTTTCATATCCAAAAAACATTCCTTCCTTTATACCACACTCAAATAATTACAAATGAGTCGGCACACAAAATAAAATAAAAGTTTCCACACGCTACATCAAAATTACACAACACTGTCAGCTTCCAAATGTAATAACTCTTCACTCGTGCAACCTCAAATTTTGCACTATGAACCACATCACTATCAATGTGTCTCAACCTTCCCTTTATCTGTGCAAAACTAGATTCCATCCCGATTAGGAGATATCATCTAATTTCCACAAACCGCTTATTCAGGAACACTGCCTAAATACTACTTCCACCAAAATGCTCATAACTTTTATGAATAAATGAATTTCTATTTGTGCTCTTAACCATAGAAAAATAACATATCAAAGAATATAACCTCAACATCACATAGCTCTATCTGCAATATCCCATGTGCGCTAATCAAAACATTGTCTACTTCTTTGCTAGTCTCCAGAAGATCACTGTGTTGACATCAATGACAATCATAGTCATGAATGCAACAACTACTACATAATGACTACCAACAGCTAGAATTCATTCCTAACAATTCTTAACTTCCAAAATTGATACCCCACTCAAGATCAAATTATCATTCTTCAAAGACACATTTGCTAAAAAATTAGCCATAATATTCTTTGACCTTTCTATCCATTTAATGTTGAAGGCATCAAATAATTAAATCTAATCCCAGACATCATGCTTATACAATTTTAGTCTATCATTTTTTACAGCATACTAAGATCTGACCTGTGCTACTACCAACTCAGAATCCCCAAAAAAATTTAAAGACTTGACACTATGCCTAGTTGCAATGTTTAACAACAAAAACAAAGCCTCATATTCAGTAATAATATTTGTACATTGAAAAGCCAACAAGAAAGAATACTTGAAAGTGTTACCTGATGGAGAAATAAACATGACACCAGCTCCTGATCCTTCTTTTGAGAAATATCCATGAAATTACATTTTCCACAAGCCACTCTATTGTGATTTCAATTCTTCCACCAATAGATCATTATTTCTGTACTATGGAGGTATTTTCACAAATCTAAAATTATCCATGCCAACATCTACACAATAGTTGAGCATATTATTTTGCACCTTTTCAATAGTTACTGGTGCACGTGGCTCCCTATACAACTTTACCTCATTCCCATTCACTAGGATTATTGTATATGACAAATCTAATTATACATGCCCTCCAACTACTACAACCCACTATCTTGACAATAATATGCCATAATGTGGTTGGGTATCCACAACAACAACATCCATTTTATAAGTTTCCTCAAGGAATGCAAAAATATTAAATTCAACTTTTTAAAGGTTCCAATCATACGGACCTCCCTATTACCCGTTTCATAGAATCTCCCAAAAGAAGTATCTACTTCCATTCCTAATCCTTTCATTACTACACATGGCATTACATTGGCTGCAGCACCAGAGTCTATTATACAATTTTTTACAAGCTTGTTATTTATGAGAAGAGTCACATAAAAGGGATCAATCTATGAGGGATCTTAGGTAATTACATTTCCCACATATATGATAGGGACATATTTCTCAGAGCTAAACTTATTTTCTTTATTCTCCCTTTTTATTATCACAAGGGCTATCGGTTATCTCTATCAATATTGACAATGTTGTCTCCCTGTGTCTCCTAATCTTCAACTTTTCTATTAAAGGAACTGACACTTTTATTTGGGTAAGAACATGTTTCATATCAAATGTAGGGAATTATGATACAATATCAATAGTGTTCTTACCTTTATTTCCCTTTTCAAACATAGCTTTCTTATCAAAATTCACTTCCTTCTTCTTTCCTTGAGCAGAAGAGGATTATCCTTGTTTAGCCCTTTCTTTCTTATCCTTATCTTTACTAGGAGACTTAGCAGCAATATTGGAGGCATTTTCTTTAATAAACACATACCCTAGTCTGCCTTGATCAGGCTCCACCTTCCTATTCCTCAAATTATAAGCACTCATGGCCTGGTTAATTGCTACCACAATAAGGGATCTATTTTCTTCTTCACTAGGAAATCTAAAATGGGGATAATTCTTTTCATCATCCACAAAATTTATAGTGCTATATAACATATCATCAACATCATCTTCTAATTCAAAAAATACTTGTTTCTAGTACCCTTGGTACTCTTTTCTCTGAATGTCCACATCTACAACTATTTCTTCATCATTAGAAGAGCATGGATCATTAAACTTCTTAAAAATGAACATATTCACAACTGGGTCTTCTTATTGTAATTTTACTTGTTCAATAGCATCGTCCATTTTTTCTACTAATGCTTGGGCAATAAAACATTGGAAGGAAGAATGAGGCATATTTCAAGTAGCACACCAAGGATTATTCTCTACATTGTGGGTATTATTTCTTTTCAAAGGATCAAGGGTTTCTTTATTCCTCTAGTTCTCTTTTTTTTTAGAAATAGGCTTACCATCTTTCCAATTTGTTTTATAGGGCATATCACATAATTTTGGAAATATGTCATATCTTTGATATTGATGCCTATTATCATAAGATCCTTTATCATTTTTGTCAATTTTTTTAGTAAGGTCCTTTACCACATGCATCAACTTATCAACCTTATTCTCCTCCTTGTTTGGCCTATTTTCTTGTCCTTTTGTATCTTTCCACAACCTTCCATCTTCTCTTTTTAACATCTTCCTAAATGCTTTTCTATTTATCTCAATATTAATAGCCATTTTGAAAGCCTCTCTCATATTTCATAGGTTTTTATCCCTCAAAAGATATGACATCTTTCCATCTACTACATTAAATTATATTATTAGACACACTTCCTCATCCAATCTCAAGACTTGAAACAACCTATTTGTGGCCTTTTGAAACCTATTGTTGAATTATACCATACTTTCATTTGGGAATTTATTGATATTTTAAAACTCATTTAACATAAAAATAGAGCTAACATGTTCACCATATTGCTCCTTTAAGCATATGAAAAATTCATCCCAAGATGTTATACTATTTTTAGAAAACCCTCTATATCGATCCCTAGAATCCTCATTCATAGACTAAACAAACAATTTCATCACTATATCCTCATACTCAATCTCAAAATCATTCATCTTATCAGTAAAGGCTTTAAGGTGTTCTTCCCAAGTAATAGCATTATTTCCACTAAACTTAGGGATCTTGTATCTTACTTCATTCAAGATGACATTTGGCTAGCCAAGAATCCCATCAATAAACAATGGACAATAGATATCCATAAGAATAGGTCTCCTTTGAAAATTTCCAGTAGCATGAGTTCCACTGGTTCCAACTGCAGCACTCTAATTTGTCACATTTCTAACTACACCGCTAGTAGGATGAATAGCATAAATTTGAGCTAGGCCAGAGGTCTGAAAATTTTGGATGCCAAAATTAGTTTGCACACTTTGTACTAGACCCATAGTTTGGGGGCCTTGACTAGGGCCAACCCCTTGTGATCTTGAAGTCATTCCATTTTCAATTTGTGTTGTATTGGTTGCTGCAGTATCATTCATATAATGATTTAGGAAGGCTATTTCTTCTTCATCTCTATAGTTGCAACTTCTAATTCAATCTTCTCTAATTGCATGGAAAGGTCCTCTTTAGCTTTCCTTGCTCTCTCCAATTCTAAATTTAGTTATGACATTCCACTAAAGACATTATCCTTAGGCCTTGGCTCTTCAATATGAATAATAGTCATTTTTTGTTTTCCTTTCTCTTGGACAATCATGTTTGCCTTATGTCACAAATCATTAGCTATTTGTTGAACCTTGGTATGATTTTTAACCTCCCAATATTGTAACTGCCTTAACACAGGGCCTTCCCCCTCAAACTCATCTTTCTTTATCCAAGATTCACCTTGTTGTGATCTTTGTCTTAGTGTATTCATATCCCCAAAGACTTCTTTATTCAAGCCCTTGTACTTCTCACTGAAGGCTTTATCATTGGCCTTATGTTGTGCAGTGAATCTTAACATTATTTCCCTTTGAAGAAATAACTCACAAATTTCTTTCTCTTTCCTTTTTCTTATTCTGCACATCTAATCTTTGTTCTCTCTCCCTTCTTCTTAGAGGGATTCAACATCATACTAAGTTGAATTAGAGTTTTCAGTATCATCTAGATCAATCAAATCATGAAGTGCTTGGTTACTCACTTGGTAACAAGGTTGTTCCATTAGATTTGGGGATGCCTCACTGGGGTTTGACACACTATTATGTGTATGACCCTGACTCCTCACTCTATTCACAACAACTCTCCTATATTGGATATGAGTGACACCCTTACTTTGAGACCTATCTTTAGGAGTATTAAATATGTGATTTAACAAAGGCTGACTATCTGATTCAGAACTTGTAGAAGATAATAAGTATTTTTCAAGTACTGGAGTCAAATTATTAGTCTTAGGCATCTAGGATACACCTGAACTAGACTCAACTCGATTTGACCAATATCTCCTATTACTCCTATGAAGTTCACCTTCTAAAGCAACCTTGGGATGTTTCATTAGAAAAGACCTATTTTTCTTATGAGGCTTCATTAAGAACTAATGCACGAAACTATCTGATGCTATAACTTGAAACTAGTACAATAGTAAATGTAGGGTCGCCACCTAGAACAAATCTGGGAAACACAATTTTTTGAAGTGATACACGAATGCAAAATATGACACTTAAAGACATAAACCAATTGTTCATTCCCCACCAGGGTCACCATTGTTGTTGGATTTTTTCTTACAGATCACTATATGAAAAATAAATGCCTATGACACTCTATAACCCAAATCCAAATTTGGCAAGAAAAAATCTAACTTATTGAGGATTAGATCCTCCTTCACTTTGAACTCCACAGGCTCAGGCTGATGTACCTCCTTGATTTACCTTTCTCACATAGTGGATATGTGTCTTCTTAACATAGATATTTATCATTCTTTATACAAAACTTGTAGGTAAAAGATTTGAATTAATTTTAAGGATTTTATTTCAATTCTAGAACCTAACCAATGCTAAAATCTGAGTGCATGGAGTCTAAATGAACATACATCCACTACAACTTATCATTGAAAAACATTCCAAACCCATGAAAGATAACTATGTCTTACATAGAATTTCCAACATTTTTCCACAAGATCATCAGATTCATATGTATTTCCTAAAACCCTATGAAATCATTTTTAGGACTTATACTTCCCCTGAAAGCAACCTAAAAACTATTTCACAATTTACCTTACAAATTGATGAATCATAAATGATTTACAATCCTAATTCACAAGAATTAAAATAAAACATAGGAAGACAATCATATATTGAAAAGAGGCTCAAACTATATTTTAATTGATATACTTTTGCTTTAGTACATTAAGAACAATCAAGTACACTCAAATTAGAGAAAAAGGTCCCAGACTAGAGTTGCATTCATTTTCTAATCCCCTTTATAATTGTTTTAACCTATAATATATATCACTAGAAATATTGGAATCATGTCATGACTCAGGATGCAACAAGCTTCAGATTGCTAGGATAAGACAACAAAAGGTTACAAAAAGGAAACAACCATTTCACAAAAACTCATGCCAGAACCACTACGCATGAAATAGGCCTACAAAAACCTCATATAATAACATGATGGAACCCTTTTCTATAAATATTTAGGACAACTTCAATAATTACAATGAACGGTCTCAGCTACTTTTAAATAACTAACCTCATTGTGCTCAATGATCAAGTGCCATGTGTCCCTCACTCCTCTGCCTCTAATGGTGGGTCATCAACAACTAGCTTTACCTTCTTCTTTTTTAGGCTTATATCCCACTTTTCCACCTCTTCATTAGATGGCCAATCAAAAGATCTAGTATCATTCATTTGTTTGACCACTTTTTCCCATCTAGATTCTGTTATAGCTTTGGCATCAACTATAAACTTTGCAAAACCCATCTCAAGCTTGAAAATAGCATCTAAAACTTTATTGAAGGCCTCCATGTCCAAAGTGTCACCTACAACCAATAATTATTCCCTTTTTTCCATCCTAGCATCAAACTCCCAATTCCATACAATCATTCCCTTCAAGAATGTATTATCATCATAAATTAGAGGAACACATGGGCTATAGCTAAAAACAAAAACATTTAATTTTAAATTAACCTAATTTGCCTTACCCTTGAAAAAGGAGAGATGAGTTGATTGCATCAATCATTTCTCTAGTATCTATGGTTGTCTCTAACAAATTGGGCTTGTATTATTACACAACCTCTAATTTATCAAACAAAGATTCCTTGCCTGACCATATAGTAAAAAGTTGTTCCAATGTATCCAAAGCATCTATGATGGCTTTCTCCAATTTTTGCAATGTGATTTGTGAGATGTGCACAACATCAATGCTTACCTTAATTATTTGCATCCTATGATGCAATATATTCATCAGTGTTGTAAGTGCAATCTCATTCTTCTCACCATATGATGTTGAACAATCTAACTATATCACCAATCTCCACCTCCATTCTGAACAACGGATCTAGTTGCTGTCCAATTTGGTCGATTACAAATGTAGATTATAAGTCCAAGTCTGGTAGAAATATCTTACCACTCCTCTTTATTATCTCTCTATTTTGATCCTCAATGATCTGCTTAGATTCTGGATCATATTCCTATAAGGTCTTTATAATTTTTTCTTTCTTTTCTCCCTCGTCACCTTACAAAGTGAGAGTAGACCTTAGGTCCTTTTCCTTAAGCTTGTACAAAAAACTCTTGAATTCTGGGGTTTTGATGAATTGATCATCTTTAATAAATTCTTGGGCCTCCAGTCCCCATTTCTCTAGCCTTAAAGCCAATGGCAATTCTATATCTGATACATTTTCTTATTTAAAAGGGTGTTAGTCAATTGTTTTCTTATCTTCTTGAAATAAGGGCCCTATCCAGGGACTATTGCACTAGGTCTATTCTTTATAAGTCTTTCTTGTACCATTACATTATCCATATCTACCATTGGGCCATGAGAGGATGACTCTTCTTTCTTCCTATTGTCAACTTCATCTTCATAATTGTTAGCACCTACAAGAAATTTTCATAGCTATATATTTTCCTCTCTGGTCCCTATAGGGTTTTTTCTTTGTCTTTGGCTTAAACCCTAGGTTTTATTCATATTTCTAGTCATTGGAGGAAAAAACCCTAGTCTGTCCAGGCCATGTTCTTTTCCTTTGTTACTTTTTTGGGCCACTTAAGTTTCCCTATGAGCATGTGACTATTTTCCTCTTAGTGTTCACTGAATCTCTTAATAATGTTTCATGTCTCTTTATCATTCAACGATTTACCAAATACAGTCAGTCGCTTGTTCTCTAGGTTCTTGGGTGGTTAGGCTTTTGGTTCAGTGATTGGATGAATGAATTGGTCACATAATCTCTTGTTCCTGGCAATTAAAACTAAAACATTCAATGACACTACTAATGGTTTGTGTCTTCTCTTCAGTCGCTAAATCACATAATGGTGGGCTCGACATCTCAGTCTCTTTTTAATCCTACGACGGGTGCATGATCTCATGAAATCTTAGTGGCCATGAGATCATGCGATAGCCATCCAATCCTCTTACTTGTTTGGGCTAATATGCGGTGGGTCCTCGACTACCATGTCATTATGACATGGACACTTTTGATTGGTTGAGATTCAGGCAACGTGGTGGATGACAAAACCTTGCTATTAAAGAAGAATTTAGGAATGGGCCTGCTATGTGCAACGTGGAAAGTTTTAATTCGACAGAGTGGCTTATAAGGCAGGGTGGGGTCAAGCTTTGATGGCATCAACAACAGATTCAAGATCAATGATTGTCTTATGTTTGCATAGAATCTTTCTAGGCTATGCACTCACGAGACCATCATTCAATCTTCTAGATAATCTGGCATTTCTTAGTGGGTCCACTACCAGGTATGCACAAATGGTAGCTTTTCATTGGTCGAGCTAGATGGTGAGTTGGAATTTGTTAGTGGGGCCCTGCATCTAGTTTCTTTAAGATCTAACGGTTGACATATGATCACATGGAATCTTTCCAAGCCATGAGATCATACGACAGTCATCAATTCAGTATCAGATTATAAGGGATGGTGGTGGGACCATGTTTCCAAGTGTTGTAGATTTGTTGTATTTTGATTGGTTGATGTGGATAATGATGAGGATGTGTCAGTGGGCTCAAATCTTTCAAGAGGGAAAAAGAAGATCTATGGTTGTCGCTTGATCACATGGAATCCTTCTAGGCCATGTGATCATGCGACGACCATCCGATTTAAGAGATTGTTGGGTGGGTCCTCTGTCGCAAGGTCACCAGATAGAAGGTCAAAGGGATTTATGCTAGTTAGAATTACTTTAGTCACATGATCTCATAAAAATTTAGCGGTTAAAGGGATAATTGTGTGATCACAAGACTACAATCACCAAATCGCTAAGTATAACTCAAGTTGAAGAAGATGACTGCGCGATCTTGCAACTAGGGAAAAATGTAAACCAGGATTCCTATAAAGTTAAGCTGAGAAACCTGAGAAAAGTAAGTGATCTGATGGTTGTGATATAAAGTGAGCCCAAATTTGAATGCTGACCATCAATTCACTATCTCACACCATGAATATAGCCATTTCTTCTAGATTTGAATATTTTAAGGGCTTCAACGACAAAAGGAATGGTTTTTAATGTTGGGGTAGATGGATTTGGTAGAATATGATTTTGCCAACTATTGCAGTGTGGTCTAGAGAGTTTGATGATTGATTGTAGAGGGTTTGTACAATGAAAAACTAGGTAAAAGTTGCTCGAGGCATGTTATAAGTGAAATGACCAGACTGATAAGCATAGTGAATTCATGATCTTCAGTACAAGTCAAAAGAATTATCATAAATGAAGATCATTCTTGGATCTGATAAGACTAGGTTGCTTGGTTTTCCTCCAATGTATTAAATTCTGATTAAATTTAGTTGGCTTGGTAGGTAAAACCTATACCCTAGTCATTCGTAGCTTGTTGCATCCTAATTTTTGAGATTCTAAGATGACTAGTGGTATATATTGTAGTAATTTTGAATTTTGGAGGGTTCCAATTTTTGGTAATCTAAGGGGTTCCATTATTATGGTTCCATGAATGTTCTGCCCTGTACCATTATTCTGGTTCCATGAATGTTCTACCCTATAAATATTTCCTTCTTCTTTGCATATAGGGTGTTCCCTCTTTCCTTTTTGGCTTTGAGAATAGAATATAAATTGTAACAGTCTGTCTTATCTATGAGTTTTCAGCACATTTGTACTACTATCAGATTGTCTCCTTTTGAATCCTAAACTTGTTGATTATAGCATCAAGGATGTTTAATCTTTCTATTTGTATTTCTTATGTGTTTGCAATAGGGTTGTCTTTGTAGAGATAACTGAGTTCAAGGTTATTTTTTAGACGTGTATGAGCTGGGGTATCAAGGGTATTTCATGCTTGTCTATCAGTGGATGTTGATTAATGTATTACATGTTTATAGGTCTCTTCTAAGGGGAGGGTTAAAATGCTTTGAATAGGTGATAGCACATCTAGGTACACAGGTGGATTGTTGAAGTGAGATCTGATCAGTGGTGTATGTTTGGTGTAAGGCACTAACATATTAGGATGTATTATTATTTTTTTTCATAGTTCTTTGTTGTAGTGAGGTATTTGATTTTGTTGCCCATTGGATAAGGCACTGGTCTATGCGAGACTTAGGGTATTTCAAGGGTCCATTCAATCCAAAATTTAAATCACTCAAAGTAAAGCACCATCTTTCCCTTTCATATTGTTAGAGTAGGTTTCTAGTTTTCAGACTTATTCCATGCAAGCAGGTTATTTTATTATGTTTGGTTCATTGGGGTATAGGATACCTATAGGGGTCTAATAACTATTCCACAATAATCTACCTACGAGCCTTTTGTTTACCAAGAAGAGTCATGAGTATGCAGATAAGGCAATACCCGCCTAAGTGATGTGGAGCTGAAAGAAGAAGGAGGATTTTTTCCAATCCTCATTAATTAGGCTTTTCTTGCAAACTTGGAGTCCCTTTTAATTGAGAATCTAGCCTATATTTTTGCCAAGTTTGACCCTGCAAGAAAAATCCCTAACAAAATGGTGACTCTGCTGGGGAATGAAATAAGGTTACCATTAAGAGTATCCCAGAGTCTTACTACATTTAGTTTGGGGAAGAGTCTTATAAATGTCATGATCTGAAAGTTGTTTTTAGATCTGCAAGTGTATTACCTGGATTTTTTGTTGTAAAAAATTAAAATTATATGTGACTTTTCTGTGAGGAATGCCTAGAATTTGTCAGTGTTTCAAGAAAGATCAGTGAATGAATTTTTCTCCTCTGAGGGGAGGTGGTGACTCTATGCTAGAATGAACCTAAGGTGCAAAGCCTTATTTCAAATTTTAGTCAGATGTGAAGAGAACAACAACATTCAGCAGAGACAATCCAGGTATTCTCCATTCAAAATTTAGTGTATTTGCATGGTGCTTATCAAATGGTTTTTTCATTAAAGAAAGGACAGATAAGTGGAATTACATACTTCTAGATTAAAATTTGATTTGAGTCATATAAGTGAGAAGTATGTCAGATTAGTAAGCTTGATAAGAGAAGGTTGATTACAAGTGTAGACTTCTTGTTACTAGTTTTCAAGAATTTCAGGGGTGTATGTAAAGTTGCAGCCAGTAATGGAGGTTCATAGGTGTTCTTTTGTCAAAGGATATGTGCCATTTTGTTATGATGGCATACCTAGTTTCCCTAATAGGATCCCTAATAAAGTTAGAGAATATTTACCAAAGTTCAATAGGAACCAGTTCCATTCAGCAAGAAAGCATGTGCAGGTTTTTGCTAATTTGATGTATGATTTTGATATTTGCCATGAAGATCTATGGATGAGGTTGTTTGTGCAGACTCTCAAATGAGATGAAAGAGATTGGTTTTCATTTTTTCCTGTAGCTTCAATTTTTTCATGAGATGAGCTAAGTTCTTCCTTCATTGAATAGTTTGATGGGTGAATAGATGTGAAATTAATGTTGGATAGATTGATGGAAATTCAGATTGAAGAAGGTGAGTTAATTCCAAAGTTTAATAGCATATTTACTAGGACATTGATGGATATCCTTGAGGATTGTAGGCCACATGATCAGATTTGTTTAGTTATCTACTTGAGTGCATTTGGCCAAAAAATGGGTTTCCTACTGAGGGATAAACAACCACAAAGTCTACATCAGGCTTTTGAAATTGCAATGGATATTGAGTGCAATCTAAAGTATGGAGTTATAAGAAGACATGCCTCTACTGGTTTATATTTTCAGAATAAAGTGAATGATCAGGAAAAGGGTGAGAAGCATTAATACTCTCATTACTCTATTAATTGTATTAATCATAATGTTGTATGTGAAAGTGGAATGAATGTTGCTGCTAAAAATGTAATTGATAAGGAGCTAGAATCTTTTCCAGCCAATGAAGGTAATGAACATTTCTAAATTGTAGGGGATACATCCTTCCCTTTTCATGACTTGCATAGATACAGTGATGATAATTATGAAGGTACCTTCCTACCAATTAGTGTTGATATAAATGCTGAGAGGAATGTAGATTGTGGGAGCATGGATAAGATTGAGAATGAATTGGTTTCTGATATATGTCATAAGATTTCTCTCATACTGCAGATGATTTTTCTTTGTAGTCTTCTATGTGTTTAAATGGTAATGAAGTTGAGTGTAAAGTCTTGGAGACTGAAGATGAATGGGGGAGTCCATTGTATGGTACTTGTGGAGATGATGTGATTAATTACAACACTTATTTTTCATATGATGATAGCAGTAATGGTGAGTCATGTTCTGATTCTGATTTTGAATTTTCTTTCTCTATTGAGGATGTATGTGAAGATGGATATAATGACATGTCTGGTATAGTTGCTAATGTGTTATTTGATGAAGACATTAATATGAACCAGTTGGTACTTTGTCTAAATTATTATGAGAAACAATTCCATATAGTTTCTAATCCACTATTTGAAGAATGTGCCCAGGAGATGGAATTTGCTGAGGATTGCTCACTTTTTGAATTTGATGTTTTACATATGGTTGATCTTAAATCTCCATCTCCAATGAAGCCAGTTGGAGGAAAGGTAATGAAAGATGAATGTTGTTCTTTTGATAAGAATGCATTACATAATGATAGTTTATTTCTTCTACCACCAAGTATTGAGAATAATGAAGATAATGTAATTCATGATGTTGATTGCGTGAATCATCCTTATGAGGATAAAGGTGTGATTTATCAAGAGAAATCAGATTTGATAAACCTAAATGACTTGATATATGAGGAAGTTTCAGTTACCTTGGTTGAGCTGAATGAATGTGAGTATAGTTGCTTTTCTTTTGATATGCAAGTGTGCATTAAAGATGAGCTAGATGTTTACAGCCAAGAGGAAAAGGTATCCATTATTTGTCCCCTTTCATATGTTTTAATTCATGATGATTTTGATGGTGCTTATTTTCCAAATAATGAGTTTGTGGGGGGACATATGAGAAAAGGCATAGGTGATGTTAAATCTAAAGTTATTCTGCAGCCTATGCTTGACAATGTTTTTTATCATCATGTATATGACAGTGGTTTCAGATTGTTGTTTCATCCTAAAAACAAAAACCAAGTTTTTGATAGAGGTAAAAGTTGATGTTCCTTTGGCATCTTGAAGTTGCTTATGCATATTTTGTATATCTTATATAAGTGGTGTTAGCATTTTCAATAAGGAGTCAGTTTGTGAAAATTTTGGAATAAGAGTGAGGTGAAGGCCTAGTTGTTTTCCTTGGGTGGTCTGCTTCTCCCAGTGATTCTACATTCTTGCCATGCCTACAAGAGGCATGCATCCTCAGATAGAGCCACTGTTAGCACCTGGAAGAAATTTTCATGGCTATATATTTTCCTCTTTGGTCCCTATAGGGTTTTTTCTTTGTTTGTGGCTTAAACCCTAGGTTTTATTCATATTTATAGCTGTTGGAGGAAAAAACCCTAGTCTATCCAGGCCATGTTCTTTTCCTTTGTTACTTTTTCAGGCCACTTAAGTTTCCCTATGAGCATGTGACTATTTTCCTCTTGGTGTTCATTGAATCTCTTAACAATGTTTCATGTCTCTTTATCATTCAGCGATTTAGTGAATATAGTCAGTCGCTTGTTCTCCAGGTTCTCGGGTAGTTAGGCTTTTGGTTCAGTGATTGGGCAAATGCATTGGTCGCATAATCTCTTGTTCCTAGCAGTTAAACCCGAAACATTCAATGACTCTGCTAATGGTTTGTGTCTTCTCTTTAGTCACTAAATCACATAATGGTGGGCCCGACATCTTAGTCTCTTTTTAATCCTACGGTTGGCACATGATCTCATGAAATCTTAGTGGCCATGAGATCATGTGACAACCATCCGATCCTCTTGCTTGTTTGGGCTAATATGCAGTGGGTCCTCAACTACCATGTCATTATGACATGGATGCTTTTGATTGGTTGAGATTTAGGTGATGTGGTGACTGATAGAACCTTGCTATTAAAGAAGAATTCAAGAATGGGCCCGCTATGTGCAACGTGGTAGGTTTTGATTCGACGGAGTGGCTTATAAGGCAAGGTGGGGCAAGATTTGATGGCATCAGAAATAGATTCAAGATCAATGGATGTCTTATGTTTGCATAGAATCTTTCTAGGCTATGCACTCATAAGACTGCCATCCGATCTTCCAGATAATCTAGCATTTCTCAGTGGGTCCACTGCCAAGTATGCACAAATGACAGCTTTTCATTGGTCGAGCTAGATGGTGAGTTGGAATTTGTGAATGGGGCCCTGCATCTAGTTTCTTTAAGATCTAATGGTTGGTGTATGATTACATGGAATTTTTCCAAGCCATGAGATCATGTGACAACTATTGATTCGATATCAGACTATAAGGGATGGTGGTGGGACCGTATTGCCAGGTGTTGCAGGTTTGTTATATTTTGATTGGTCGACATGGATAATGATGAGGATGTGTTAGTGGGCCTGAATCTTTCAAGAGGAAAAAAGAAGATCTACGGTTATCACTTGATCACATGGAATCTTTCCAAGCCATGCAATCATGCAACCACCATCTGATTTAAGAGATTGTTGGGTGGATCCTCTATCGCAAGGTCACCAGATAGAAGGTCAAAGGGATTCATGCTAGTTAGAATAACTTCAGTCATGTGATCTCAAACAAATTTAGCGATTAAAGGGATAATTATGTGATCATGAGACTACAGTCACCAAATCGCTAAGTATAACTCAAGTTGAAGAAGATGACTATGTGATCTCATGACTAGGGAAAAATGTAAACCAGGATTCCTATAAAGTTAAGTTGAAAAACCTGAGAAAAGTAAGTGATCTGATGGTCATGATATAAAGTGACCCTGAATTTGAATGCTAACTGTCGATTCACTGTCTCGCGCCATGAATATAGTTGTTTCTTCCAGATTTGAATATTTTAAGGGCTTCAACGACAAAAGGACTAGTTTTTAATGTTGGGGTAGCTGGATTTGGTAGAATATGATTTTGCCAACTATTGCAATGTGGTCTAGAGAGTTTGATGATTGATTCTAGAGGGTTTGTACAATGAAAAACTAGGTAAGAGTTGCTCGAGGCATGTTATAGGTGAAATGATTAGACTGATAAGCATAGTGAATTCATGATCTTTAGTACAAGTCAGAAGAATTATCATAAGTGGAGATCATTCTTAGATCTGATCAGACTAGCTTGCTTGGTTTTCCTCTGATGTATTAAATTCTGATTAAATTTAGTTGGCTTGGTAGGTAAAACCTTTACCCTAGTCATCCGTAGCTTGTTGCATCCTAATTTTTGGGATTCCAAGATGACTAGTGGTATATATTGTAGTAATTTTGATTTTTGGAGGGTTCCAGTTTTTGGTAATCTAAGGGGTTCCATTATTCTGGTTCCATGAATGTTCTGCCCTGTACCATTATTCTAGTTCCATGAATGTTCTACCCTATAAATATTTCCTTCTTCTCTGCATATAGGGTGTTCCCTCTTTCCTTTCTAGCTTTGAGAATAGAATATAAATTGTAATAGTCTGTCTTATGTATGAGTTTTTAGCACATTTGTACTGCTATCAGATTGTCTCCATTTGAATTTTGAACTTGTTGATTATAGCATCAAGGATGTTTAATCTTTCTATTTGTATTTCCTATGTGTTTGCAATAGGGTTGTCTTCATAGAGATAACTAATTTCAAGGTTAGTTTTTAGACGTGTATGAGTTGGTGTATCAAGGGTGTTTCATGCTTGTCTTTTAGTGGATGTTGATTAATGTATTACCTATTTATAGGTCGCTTCTAAGGGGAGGGTTAAAATCCTTTGAAAAGGTGATAGCACATCTGGGTACAGAGGTGCATTGTTGAAGTGAGATCTGATCAGTGGTGTATGTTTGGTGTAAGGCACTAGCATATTAGGATGTATTGTTTTCTTTTTTCATAGTTCTTTGTTGCAGTGAGGTATTTGACTTTGTTGCCCATTGGATAAGGCACTGGTCTATGAGAGACTTAGGGTATTTCAGGGGTCCATTAAACCCAAAATTTAAATCATTCAAAGTAAAGCACCACCTTTCCCTTTCATGTTGTTAGAGTAGGTTTCTAGTTTTCAAACTTATTCCATGTAAGTAGGTTATAGCATTATGTTTGGTTCATTGGGGTACAGGATACCTATAGGGGTCTGATAACTATTCCACAATAATCTACCTTTAGGCCTTTTGTTTACCAAGAAGAGTCATGAGTGTGTATATAAGGCAATACTAGCCTGAGTGATGTGGAGCTCAAAGAAGAAGCAGGATTTTGTCTAATCCTCATCAATTAGGCTTTTCTTGCAAACTTGGAGTCCCTTTTAACTGAGAATCTAGCCTATATTTTTGCCAAGTTTGACCCTGCAAGAAAAATCCCTAATAGTAATCAATGTCAATTCTTGCCTCTTGTAACACAACCTCCTTAGATATCTAAGCCATAAAATTCTCATAGGAATCAACCATCTTATCAAATCTATCTAGGTATGGAGTATCAAGGAAAAACCTAGAGAATGACTCATCCATTTCTTTCAACTCTTTCTCTACTCTCACTAAGTCTTCCCACTTCTGACTTCTTTCAGCAATTTCATCTAAATTTATCCTATTTTTTATTAGATCCTCATATTTTAGGGGCTCATGAACCTTTACCTTCTGAAAGAAGGGAATCATCTCCTTACATGCCTTCTTAATAAAGCCCCTAAAGTCACAATATCTAGACACAACCCAAGGCATCCTGAACTGCCTTACGAACTCATTTATTTGATCTAGGGCCTTCTTCCCTATTGTGAAATAATGCATTCCCCACAACCTAGGTGAAAAGGTTCCCTTCTTATGCCTCTCTAATAGGTCCTTATATGCTAGGGTCAATTTCTAGATAAATTCAATCCATGCTATCCTAGGTGGCACTATTCTAGGCAAAATATGAGGTGGTCATGGACAACCATAAACTTTGATTATCGTGACATTGTCAAACAAATAGAAATTCCCCCAATTATGTAAAAGAGGCCAGTTATCCATCAACTAAATAGGTCTTAAAAATCTTCTAAGTCCCCCCACTAACCTCTCGATGGGGGTTCATAACATAATATAAAGGGTTTGATTAATCCAATTTTGAAAACAATTGAAATTTTACAGGCATGAAGAACTCTCCCAAACCTGAGTCCATCTTTGAATTAGTTGTAAATAATCAAACTCATACCTAAACAACCCCAACTTTTCATCCATGCTTTGGTGGTTTTAGAATAGGATCAAGTGCATTAAGAGTGATTAATGCTTGAATTTGATCTCAGAGGGTTTCTCA
This sequence comes from Chamaecyparis obtusa, assembly GCA_027943335.1. Lineage (NCBI taxonomy): Eukaryota > Viridiplantae > Streptophyta > Pinopsida > Cupressales > Cupressaceae > Chamaecyparis > Chamaecyparis obtusa. The sequence continues at coordinate 754,883 of BSBK01005659.1, forward strand.
ACTATAGCTATTTTCTTCAAACCTTCATGAGTTTCACTCACTATCCACCCAACATAGTCATAATCCTTGTTGACATGCAAATTTTGAATATCCATGGAAATTTGTAATAGGTCTATAGTTATAGTTATGTCAGACTCAATTCCCAACACCTTGTAGAAGCCATAAATTGTATATTGGAAAAAGTGATGGAACTTTGTCAAATCATGGGCGGCATCAACTCTTCTGGAATGATCACGCTTATGTCATCTTCCCTAGGAATGAACTTTGGCATGATTACAACACCCAAATTCATGATTGCAACCCTAAATCAAATGGTTTATTCCACCTTTATAATGATGTTCTTAAGTTGGCTACGCCATATAAAATGTTTTACAAGTTATCCCACCAAATTGACCAAACTCATAGAAAACCATGCTAATCATAACTAACATATCAACCCAAAATATATTGACATGTCATCCCATAAATCAACTACCTTTATCATCTAATCAATAAGAACCAATCGGTAGCACAACTAGTTCACACTAAACACATCACCAAAATTCTAACTCACTAAACACTAACTATACTTCTTTGACCGAGTAAACCACCAAAAATGATCACATTTCCAAAAGTGTCATATAACTCGATCACTACTCAAAAAATTCTCTAACATTATCTTCTTGTTTATCAGTCAAAACACTTAGCTCAAACTTCCTTAACTGATTCATTTTGACAATCGGTATCATCAACTCTAATAGAGTTGATAGATTTTCCATCAATGACAAACTCCAAAACATAAAAATATTCAATCCAACTCCAAAGTCTATCATAATGCCAAAAATTGTCTCCATTAAGAGATCCTAAAAGGTGATTTGATGCTGTCAAGGACAAAGAATCCCAAAAGGAGATGTTCAATCCTTGGACCTATAAATACTACGGGAGAAATACCCAAACAAGATATAGGAAACAACCAGTCAAAGAAAAAATATCGCATATATTATTCTCAAGTTGGCCTGTAAATGCAGTTATTGCATCACCATTATCAATATACTTTATATCCTCAATACCAAGCTTACAAGTTAGGCACAACTGATTATCCCTCAAAATTAGGATGACTTCTATAAACTGGACCTTAGACCCCAACTATCACAAGATTTCAGGTCCTAACTCTCAAACCTTCTTCTTTCCTACTATCCTCTAAGTCCCCATTTCCCTTTCTTGTCCCCTAACAAGAACTACAAGACCTACTTAAATACAAGATCACTAGCCAAAAGTTGGGTTATCTGATAATAATCCCTAGATAAAGAAAATAGTTTACAAACATATAGGTTAGGACCCAAATTCATTAGAACACCTCCAATTAGATACATCATGTTGTGAAAACATACAAGGGGGTCATCCACATGTATAATACCATATAACAAGGTACCACAAAGCTTTTCATAATGTGAAACTTCATCGCAAGGTGAATCTCACCACCTTGACTATTAGAATAGGAAAACCGAATAGGATCAGACCAAACATTAAATCAATTCATCTAGAAACATTAGAATAAACTATGAATCTAGACATAGGATCTCCAGGATGTCTAGAACACAACATAAGGATTGCATAAGAAAATGATCCATCTAGAACAATCACAAGCCTAAATACTAGAAACTACCCAACTGGAATGGTAAACAAACAAATTGAAAGGAAATATTTTTGGGTGATACAAGATTTTCAACAACCCAATTAGGATGCTTCTGCATCATGATCAGTCTAAGGAAAGAATTATCTTCGAAGGGATCTATAAAATGAGGATCATCCCTTAAGAAAAGAATTATCTCCATTAATGGATCTACTAAATAATGCACAGGGTCATGATAATGAAAAGATGAATGTAAGGAAAGCATTATCTCCTTAGCCATTTGCATAAGAGGGATTGAATTAAATCATTATGTGTGTGTAAAAAAAGTGAAACAAGGAGTGGGGTGTATGCCCCCACATCAAATAAATTTAAAATTCCTTAACATAAGCAATATCTTAAATGGAGCATACATGAACCCACAAGAGACATTTCCACTATGAGATGCCCTAGAGAAAGAGAAAATTAAGATAAATGAATACATGAAAAAATAGAGCACAAAAGGGATCTACTAACTCAGGGGTCAGTATGATTATATGATAACTCATGTATATTATAATTATATCAAGAACTATCATCATTCTCTAAATGTAGTAAAACTACAAACACAATGGAAGAATATGATGTAAGAGTTACAAAGAAGAGTTATTTTGCATTATCCCTAATTAGACAATACAAAGGAATATTTACAAATACTGGTATATACAAAACATAATAGGTAAAAAAATTATAGAAGAAACAAGATACAAATAGAGGAATGTATCAATAGGTCAATTCCTTCATCACCTTGCACCAACAGAGCAATAAGGGTCATCTAAATAAATCCAAATAAAACATATAATTGTGTGGTTAAAAATTGGTATTCAATTAAAATGCAACAAACACTCAATAAACCACTAACTCAAGAATTTAGCTACAAGTGTTCACATCAAATAAAAAAACTAAACCCTCAAAATAGGCTTATTACTTCCTAGTTGAAGAAATTTTAATCCTTTTCAAATTGTTCATCAGATTGGCATGAAGAATTAGTGACTTAACTACTCAAAAATGGAAGATTTCAAATGTGGAGGAGATGCAATACTTCCATTCAACACTCCAAGATGATCATGAACATGCAAATGAAAAGATAGAATGAAGCTACAATGCAAGATTAATCTAACAACAATGGTACTACTATGAGATTAAACTAGATAACAATGCAAGATTACACTAGAGAATGAGCTAAGCTAATGATGTGAGAGAGCTACGAGAATATTAAACTAGGAACTTAAGAACTCAAAATAGAAAGATTACTCTAGAATGCACAAAGAGATAATATTAGAATGCAAGAATCTTCTTAAGATCCTAAATGATCAATATTGGGATCTTTGAGCCAAGGAAGAGCTTCATTTTAAAGAAATCACCTCAAGAGTGAAGGGTGGAGATTAAGAGGAAAAAGATGTTAGGTATAAATGAGTGGTGAGAGAGATCAATCCTTGTGAGAGGATCCAAAGTTTTTGATTGGTCAATCTTGATTAAACAATAAGAAAAAATAGAAAATCCTTTTTTAATTACCATTTAACCAAGATTAAGTTGCACATTGCTCTTTTTAATAAAAGTGCTAAGACTTTATATTAAAAGAAATTTTTGACAATTAAATGCTTTTTCAAGTTTTAATATTAGAAATGATTCAATTTAATTATTAAAGGGGGATTATTCAGGTTTCTTAAATAATTATGTCTAGTAAATTATGCCTTTTAGATTTAGAATTTTTCTTGAGGTGGATTTGATTGACATTAGGAGCTTAGGTTCTACTATAAAATTTTTAGGTGATTACATTTGGCCCTCTTTGAATTGATGTGCGAGAAACACATTGATTCAAAGAATAGATAGTAGCCAGATTAGAGAATGACCTGATATGAAGAAATGAGATGATTTTTGATAAGAAGAAATTGACTTCGAACTTGATTTAATGAAGATCAATTGAAGATTAAAGATATTAGCTCCAAACTTGATTGATCAAAGCCTAATGAGTGAGACTAGAATATCTAGCCTGATATGATGCAATGAGATTGAATATATATCAAAGAGTTTGAGATAACTACTTCAACAAAGATTTTGAGGAAGCAAATCACCTGATTGAGAGACAATACCAAATTGATATGAGTCCTAATGAACATGATATGCCCCAAGAATGATGTTAGATTGATATGGATTTTGATGAACTTGACATGCCCCTAGAGATCAAATAAATATATGTTTGAGTGACTTGATGTGAAGTGATCAAATCACTTTTTTAAAAACATGTGAATAATATCAACTTGATATGATTCTCGATGAAGCTGAGATGCCCCAAGCCATGAAGCTTGAATTAATTTTCTGATTAGGATTAATCACAAAAGAAGATTTTCTATATTGCCATGCCCCCTTGAGATCAAAATCAAAATAGCATAGAGGTGTCAAAGTAATATTTGACTAATTGAATAAGTTATCAACAAGTTAGGATAGATTAGAGCTTGATTTAAGTGACTTGGAGGTCCTTTTGACCAAATTTGATTGAAATTTGACCAAGTTTGATTATGGTTGACCAGTTTAAAATTACTTAGATTTGATAGATTTGCATGAGATTGACCTCAGAGGTTCAAGAAGATGGAAGCAAGCAGGAAGTGATAGCATCCGCAGTCAATTGTGTTTGACCAAGAATTGTTGAATTTACAATTTTACTAGGTAAACGAACTCATATTTTGATTTTAATCTTGAAAATTGATTCAAGATGTCAAAATTAGCTAGGGTTGCAATTTTCACAGCTTTCTAAGCACTTTGAATTTTATGTCAAAATCTATAGAAAAGGGGCTTAGAGGAGTCATTTTAAAATCATTTGCTACAGTTGACTTTAAGTGTTCAGAGACCTCCAAAGAGCTACAAATGTTGATTCCCATCTGAAACCATTGATTTGAGCTTTAGAGGCCCCACAACCAGCCTCGAGCGTATGGTGCACCAGTAAGTAGTTGATTCTAGCATGTGTCATGCCCATATTTCTACGAGAAAAAAAAAAACACAATTTTTTTTATAAAGTTATAAGTTTAAGTTTAAGGTTTAAAGTTGACTTAAGCTGAACGGTTGAATCAAAGAGAGAAGGTTTACTTTTGATTGTGGGAAATCATGGTGGGTGTTATCTATCCGCCAACATCCCTCACACGAATACGATCATCTCAAGACTAGGGTAAACTATCTAAGTCTACCCTACCTTGAATAGAAATAGATTAATACAGTAAACACAAATGCTAAATAAAATCCTCAATAAGGTACTAATTATATGATTTGGGGTCTAGACCATCCTTTAATTAATTAAGTTAAATAAATGAACTAATATTGGTTAAAGTTAAAGACATGAAGTACAAACCATTAAATTATTATTCTTACATTAGGTTTAATTACAATTTGATATCCCTCAACGGAATTTCCAAGCAATACAAAACTAATATTTATTTAACCCTTGTTTAATTTTCATTATCTTACTATTAGCCTAAGGGTTAATCATCAAATTAAATAAAATTAAACATAATTATTAGAGAAATAAGTGTTAAACACATTTCTATCATTTTTACATACAAATGTCCATTTCTTAATAACATCTTGATTTAATAATCTCCCAACCAAAAAGAAAGTAACTATTAACATACATTAATTAATTAAGAGGGTAAATAGAACTTAAGTATTAAATTGACTAGATAAAACTCTTAAGACATCGTGACCAAAATTAATCTTAGATAAAATTAAATTTCCCCAGGAGGCTTTAATCAAAGATGGCCAAGAGAAAGAATTTATATAATCTTAATCTCATTTAAACAACTTTTAACAATAGGATAAATTTTAAATCTTAAGTTTATCCACTCTAGAATAGAAGGTAAATCATGAACTTAAATAAAAGGGAAAATATAAGAAAAAGAAAAGACTTAAAAGGTATCAAAAGGAAGAATGGGGGGAAGAATTCAAAATAGGGTTTGACTATTCAATGTCCTAACCCTAATTTTGAAATTAGGGCTAGGATAAAAATAGCAACCCCTAAAAATCACTCCCATTTTCTCTTTTCCCTTCTCTTTTCTCTCCCCTTTCAAACCCTTATTGGGTTTTATCATTTTTCATCTTGTTTTGTTGTAGGAGGCTTTGGAGGTGTCTCTAATGGAGTACATGGATTTTACTTATATCCATATATACATAATGTATATATGTATATAAATATACTCTCTTGTATGCTATTTTTCATGTCCAGCCAACACTCATAACGACCAACCATGGGCAAGGTAAAAACTCTATTTTTTTTAATCCAAAGCCCTACCAATGTTTTTTTTTATTCTTTTGTATAAGTAAAAAAAAATGGAATGGATGTCTTTTGGGGAGCGAGATTCGTAGCTCCACTCCAAACCCTAGCCAAACGGATCTATGGAGACCGATCCGTAGTGCGTGGCCAAACCACAACACTTTGGTCATGTCACAGTATGTGGCCGAGGCCATAGCACTATGGCACGTCCATAGGCATAGCTGAGGCCATGACACTGTGGTCATGTCACAGTACGTGGCTGAAGTCACGAAACTGTGGCACGTCCACGGGCCTAGCCAAGCGACGACACTGTGGTTGTGTCACTGTACGTGGTCGAGGCCATGGCATTGTGGCACATCCATAAGCATGGTCAAGCCATGGTACTATGGCCACCACTGCCAGCCCCCCCGCATGGGGGTTAGGGTTAGGGCATGCTGCCCTAAAAAAATGCAAAACTCCTTTTTTTTTTACATTCTTTTTTTTTTATAAATAAATTTTTTTAACTAAATTTAATTTAATTTCCTCAGTTTTTTTAAAACATAAACAATGCAAGTTTATTGATATGAGTTTAATATATTATTTATTTATTTTAAGAGAAAATAAATAGCATGCTAATAGCCTTATTTTATTTATTTATTTTTTTATATGCAGATTAAATATAATGGATACATTTTTTTCCATTTCTCTTTTTTTTAAAGTAAAAAGAAACATAAATGTCAAAGATTGATATACATAGATCAATTTTTTTTTTTTGAAAAACATAATAAACTATAATAAAAGATGTAGACTTGTATCATGCAAATGTTCCTTTTTGTTTTACATTATTAATTCAAACTTTTGCCTTATGAAATACATTCTATTTTTTGAAATTAAACAGCAACTATGATAAACTTCATGATCCTTCAATAGCAAGACTAATATGCACATTCTTTTTTTTTTCGACAGATAAATAATTTAAATGGTACATGCTACTAAAACATAACTGTCTATATATTTTTTAAAAAAATATCAAAATGATCTAATAATTTTTTTTTAAAATCAACATTTGATAAAATTGACAAAATTTGAAATTTATACAAACAATAATGCTGCACATAAACTTTATACTTCCAAGGATCAAAAATTTAATCTATCATACACATTGCAACTTTAATGAAATAGAGGAGAACCCCTTTCTTCAAAATTTAAAAATAGATTTCATTCAAAGTAAAATAGAGAACCATTTACATAATAAAACTCTCCTATACTCTTGTTTTCATAAACAATGATTACAACTTCCTACAACATAACCAAATTCCAAATGAAGTTATTTTTAGACAAGCTTATTCAAAAATCAAGAACAAAAGGGATTCTTAAGAACCCTTTTACAATAGGAAAGAAGATCCTTTCACAACTATAAGTGATCCACACCAACTTGAGTACATCCTCAAGCTTTCTTCTTCAAGCACTAAAGCTCCAAAATCTTGCAATGCAAACATGGTTGGACCATGAGGAAGCTCACCTCCCAACCAAGGCCTCTAAGAGGCCACCCTTGAGCTAGGGGAACCAACTCATAGACAAGGTTACAAACATACAAACACAAAATAGCAACAACACGTAAAACTCCCATCCAAAGTTTTGAAACAATGGGTCTCACATTGACCCAAATCTTGGGGTGAAGGTGGACTAAATACCAAGGGGAGAAAGCTCATTTCAAAACAAGAGACAAGCCTACACATGGCTTTCCCAAATATACAACTTAACCACATTCTTTCAAACCCAACAAAATTCTTTATGACCCCCAAGGCATCAAGTCATACAAATCCCTTATGACCCCCAAAATAACAAAAAGTAAATTGCTACATGGAGCCCATACTTCCCTATTTTCTTCCTTCTCCTTCCCAGGGAGAGACTCTACACCCATGGCTGTCCCAAGAAAACCCTTCACCCCCAAGGCTACTCTTCCCCCCATGGGTGAGTGTGGCCTTGAGACTCCCATAAAAACATCACAAAACAAGAACTCTAAAACATAAATCTTCACAATTACAACACAAGTAGACTTGCACAACATCAAGCACAAGATTTACATATGCATCTACTAACATAAAACAACAAGATTCTCAACATCAAGAACATGAAGAACACAATACTAAATTTCTAACATAGAAGAAAAGTAATATTCATGAGACTTCAAGTGGAGCCACAAACCTAAGTCCAAGAAATAATGGTGAGAGTTGAAGTTGAGAGCCCTTTTGTCCAATCTTTTCCTCTCCAAGCTCCTCCAAAATTATCTAGTCTCTAAGTTAGAGAGTGGGTGTTCAAACTCTTCCAAAAGAAGAGTCCCCTCTAAAAAGGCCTCCACCCTTCTTTCCAAAAATTCCTAGGGATAAGGTTTCCTTCCCATTGGGTGGTCTTCCCTAAGCTCCTTACAAGGTTTCTAAAAATGGCCTCTTACAAAGGTAAGCTAAAAAGGTGGAAGAAGGACTACCATTCTAATGGATGGTGTTCTTACCAAAACTTGGTCCCAAAAGTTGATTTTCGGCCATCTTGGAAAACCAATTTTTGGATGGGTCTTTTGGTCAACTATGGATTTTCCTATGGTGAAAAATGACCCTTACCCATAGGTATACCAAGTGGGCTATCTAAAAATGGCCTAAACACACCCCTAGGCACCTTTTAAACCCTCCAAACACTCATGACAAGTTCAAATTCGAAATTCATGAAGTGACACAACCCCAAGCTCCCTAACCAAGGGATTTCACATGGGGATCCTCAAGGGTACTATCCTAGGTTGATGGGCATCCAATCCTTAAGTGGACATGTCATGGCCACAAGTACACTTACAAGTGTCAATTGACACAACAAGAATAACACATCACAAGCCATGTGGCATATCCACTTGAGCATTCACAAAATAATTAATATTTACAATTTAAACATATTAATTAAATACACACATGCTCATTACATTCACAAATAAAATATGATACAACGAGGTTTTGTCTCTTATTAGACACAACCTTGGCTAACTGGATAAACATTGGTCTATGCTTTAGTTCCTTGAATTTAACCATGGTCCAATTCCCTGCACACTAAAGTTGGACTTCATAATACTCATCTACAATATCCCTAATTAATTCATAATACTCATGGCATAATAATTCATCTATGACATACATATATCTCATCATGTAATAAACAATTGTATCATTTAATAAAGCTCATAACTTCATCATTGCATCAATAATTCATTTGCATAATTAAATATCATCATGACATCATAACATTCATAAAATAAAATTAATCACACATGTAGAACCATAATGATATCATTGTAATAATCAAAATAAATATAACATAATGTGCATCTAACCTCTATGGTGATAAAATCCATAATATAAAGTGTTTGAAAACTCTAAAGCATCAAAATGTAGTATCAAATAAGTCTATCTCAAATGCAGAAACTAAAAGACTATGACAGGCTCAGGGTGAGGCCTCATAATGTGATTTGGTAGATTTTAGTTGATTTAAGATATTTCACATTTTTAGGTCTTTCATGCTGATTTATCATGCATAGAAACTATTTCATCGCACACCCTTTTGGGTTATATCCTATGATAAACTGGTTCTATAATGTGTATCGCATGGTTATTTATCTTTCATCATATGTTGGGTACCCTCGTATTGTATGATACATGGCACTTCATCATAATGAGGAATCACATCATACCCTTATTTGAGTTTCATCATATGACAAATAAATCATTTAGTTCAATGTATGAGCCAAATTTGTACTATTTTCCATGTTTTTGAAAGATGTATTATGTTGTAACTAATTTGTATCCTTGTAGAAATGCTTAGTGACTACTTTGCGATGCTTTGGTTCTCTGTATAGATGGATTTTTCTTATGATGTAGTTGATTACTAATGCATCTCTTTGTGTTCTTTATTGTAGCTTCAATTTCCCAATTCTATATTCTAGTGTGTGTACCCATGGGCACTTAGACTATTTTGACTCTTGTCATAGGAGGATTTTGTTATGCTCGATCAATGTGGGCTAGGGAATCTCATTGTGATGCCATATATCTATGTTAATCATGGGTTTTTTACCGCATTGGCTAATTGGTTTCAGAGTGAGAATAACACCTTTGATTTTCCCACTGGTGAGATCACCATTACACCAGAGGATGTATATAGGATCCTCTAACTATTGATAGTTAAAGAGCTTATCTTTTACGATTAGGATCTGGTAGAGGGGATTGTTGCACCAAGGAAGATCTTTGTTGATGACACTATCTTGGACTGCCACATCACTTGGGATTTCATGATACACCACTATGGCTAGGATTATCTATGGTGTGTGTCTTAGCAGGATTGATTGGTTGCATCACTACTCTAGATCATAACAATCATGCATTTCATTATGGTTGGCGTTATATCCTTTATGAGATGCTAGGTAGGCCTTAGATATTTTTCTAGTGAGCATGCCTACTATGCCCCATGTATAGGGAGTTACATGAGATTTTATATAGGAGAGGAAGGAGCATGGTTGCTAGGGTCATTGTACTATAGAGATGGGCATGGGAATATATCCCTATTATGTGTCTAGTTACATAGGATTCTTGAGGAGAGGGTATGCCTTACACTTTTTGATACATAGGTTGCATTGGTTAGCCCAATTCGGGCAATACTTCATTTTGGAGATGACAGTTGGGTGCACTGACATCAATAGTATGGTGACCATATATAGGTTACGAGAGAAGGATGAAATCTACCTGAGAGTATTATTTCATGTTTACTAGCAAGCCATTTATCACCATGTAAGATTATATTATTTTTGAGACACTATTATTGCTGCATTTCTCATCTTAATATATCTTTTAAGATTGAGTTCTAACATGTATCATAAATTTTCAAGTACGCTCCCATGGTGGAGTGAATTTGTATTAGCAGGTTATGGTGTTATTTTGGTTGGTGATAGGATACATCAACAAAGTTCATGATGCACACTTGATATTCAGATGAGGAGGCCAATTGGGGGCCTTAACCCAATTATGGCATTATCATATTGAATCTACAAGACCTAGTTGGTATCGACTAGGAGTACCTCCCTATGGTCACAGATGTTAGCATTACCCCCACCTATAGGTAGTAGAGGATAGACCACCCTTTCCCTAGATTTACTTATCTAATTGAGTGACTACTGAGGCCAAATGAGGAGAAGCTGATAGATGAGCCTCATAGGGGAGGAGTTGTGAGAGGAGCAAAAAGAGGATAGGGGATAAGGGGATCCTAGAGTGTTAGAAAGTAAAGATCCCCAAGATAACTGAGAGGGGCGGGGGGTGGTGAATCGGTTATCTGATAATTTAACCATTCAACTGCTTTAAAAAATATAATCAATGTAGTAATCAACCATAGAAAGATAACCATACACAATTGCACAATAACACAAGATATGTTGACTAGGGAACCTCTTGAAAAGAGTAAACCCCGGTGGGAATGATGCCCACAAAATGATGCACTAAAATGAAAGTTCCTTGTTAGAGGATGGACCCTATTAGGAGTCTTATGAAATACATTTAGTACATATAAATCCCTGTTAGGAGATTTTGAATCCCTGTTAAAAGATTCTAACCCGGTTAAGAGTTTATGGAAGACAGAAGGACCCACTGCCCAAACAACTTTAAGGCAAGATCTCTAAACCCACTATCCAAAAGATCTTAGAATTATTCAACAAAATAATATGAAATATATTACCTCCTTCACACTGTGCCAAAACCACACTCTCTACTACACAAGATCACAATTCCAGATCTCTGTACTCACAAGTCTTCCTTCATCACTGAATTAGCTCTTTTCTTCACTTCATGCATATATTCGCATCTCAACTTTCACAATTCAATCCTCTCTACTCAATTCTCTTTTTCTCAATTCTCATTAAAACAAGGAAAAAATTCCTTGTTATATACCAAACTCAAATAATTACAAATGAGTCGGTCCTCAATTACAAAATAATAATTTCTACATGCTACACACAAAATTCACATAAAACTGTCGGCTTCGAGATACTGTAACTTTATCCAAACATATCCTCAAATTTTGTGCTATGAACCACATCATCATTAGCAAGTCTCCAACATCCCTTTAACTACACAAAATTATATTCCATCCCAGCTAAGAGATATCCTCCGATTTCTAAAAATCGCTACACAGAAACACTGTCTAAACACTACTTTCACCAAAATGCTCATAACTCTCATGAATGAATGAATTTATTTTTGCACTGTTAACCATATAACACACCAAAGAACATACCATTAATTGTGCAAAAGACAATCTACAATACAACATGTGCGCAAAACAAAACTATACCTACTTTCTTGCTGATATCCAGAATATCACGGTGTTGACATCAATGACAATCTAAGTCATCAATGCAACAACAACTGCTACAGAATGACTGCCAAAATACTTTGTATTCATTCTTAACAATCTCCCCCATTTGCATTGATGGAAACATAGATGAAAAACATCCAATGTTCTAAAAATCCAATACTGCAACATCACTGCAAAATATCAAATTAAATCTTGCTTCATTCTCCCATTCAGCTCTCTCATACAATCCACAATGTTTTTCATGTATATCTCTCCCCCATTGACATCAATGATAGAAATTCCATCACTAAGTCAACAACAACTTAATGTCAAAAGACACTATTAAGAAAAATACAATAACTAGAGTCCTCATGACTCAGCTCATAAACTCCCCCATAGAGGAAGTTCCAACATCCAATCTAGAAGAAAGATAGGGCTCATATACCACTAGATGGATGCAATCATCTGCATCAATTCTAAAAAATAGGTTGGTACATAACCCTAAGCATACCTCTCAGATACACAAATGTATCCTTAGGTAAGGGTTTTGTAAATATATCTGCTATCTATTTCTTTGTGCTTATGTACTCCAATCTTCTTTTTCTGCAACTTTCTCTCTTACAACATGATACTTGATCTCTATATGTTTAGTCTTAGAATATAAAATGGGATTTTTTGACATACTCACTATACTGGTGTTATCACAATGTATAACAACAGGCTCATCAAACTTTATTCCAATATCCTTCAACAACTGCTTCATCCAAATAATCTGATTACAATTATTTGCTGCTGCAACATATTCTGCTTCTGCTGTACTTTGTGAAATACAATTCTACTTCTTACTTAACCAAGAGACCAATTTTCCTCCAAGAAAAAGGCTCCACCACTGGTGCTTTTCTTGTCATCAACGCTGCCTCCCCAATCTGCATTAGTATAAGCACATAAAGTAAAATCATTAGAATTCTCATACCATAATCCATAATCCATTGTTCCTTTCAGATATCTCAGTATCCTCTTTACTACTACATAATATGATTCTTTAGGTTCTACTTTAAATCTTGCTACAATCCCAACTAAATGTGCTATATTAGGTCTTGTATGTGTCAAGTACTGTAATCCTCCAATCATAGATCTGTACTTTTTTTGCTCAACTGCTGGTGTCTCATCTTTGCTAGATAACTTATGTCCAGTTACCATAGGTGTTCCAACAGGTTTACAATCTTCCATTCCAAATCTTTTCAATAAGTCATTCAAATACTTAGTTTGACTTACAAATATACCCTCCTTGCTTTGTGTTATCTGTAATCCCAAAAAATATTTCATTTCTCCAATCATGCTCATTTCAAATTTAGTCTTCATTTCATCTGCAAATTTGTCACTGGCTTCATCTTCTCCTCCAAAGATAATATCATCAACAAATATAACTATAACCAACAAACCATTCTCAATTTCTTTTGTGTATAAGTTACTATCTGCTATTTCTTTTATAAATTCCAATTTCAATAAATACTTATCCAATCTTGCATACCAGGTTGCAGGTGCTTGTTTTAATCCATATAAAGCTTTCTTTAACTTACATACCATATCTCCTTCTTGTGTTAAAGGAAAACCTTCAGGCTACTCAATGTAGACTTCTTCCAATTCACCATTCAGAAATGTTGACTTCACATCCATTTGATACACTTTGAATTTCTTGTAAGCTGCATATGCTAGAAACATTCTCACTGCTTCAAGTCTGGCCACAAGTGCAAAAGTTTCTTCATAGTCAATTCCTTCTTGTTGTGAATATCTTTTACATACTGTTGGTGTTCAAAAATGCTTATGCCACTTAGGGCTGCCAATATGCCTTGAGACTAATGTTAGGAGTGGTTAGTTCCAAGTATGGGAGCTCTGCAAGGCAACAGGACCAACTATAGGGACAAGATTGCCCTCTACACTTCTGGCTCTGCAAAACCAAGGTGGGTACACCTAATCCAAATAAGACTTAGCTCACTACACACCTTATACTTCTGGATTCATATAGCAGATTATAGTAAAGGATTACTAAATACTAACTAGGTATTCATTGAATCAACACTACTATGCAGGGTAAAATGGTCTTGTGAAGGGTATTACTGGTGATTGATATTCAAAGATGTAGGAAATAGCCAAAGACCATCAAGCATTGGACTCAACTGAATATACTTTTCCTTGATCAGTGCCATTATCCATTGGGTAGCACATCAAATGCAAGTATAGAGACACGAACCAACTACTATCAAAGACTCAAAGCCATAAATACAACTATTCTAGCCCATCCACTACTTATAAGATCCTTCTGTAGATGAATCTAATGAATCTATGCCCTATTCAAAGTATTTTTCACTTGATCCTAGATCAAGAACTAAATATTATAACATATGCAAGGGTAACCCTATGCAATGGACAAGAAAATTCAAAACTCATAAAACTGACACCAAGGAGAGACTTGAAAGCTTGAAACAATTATATTAAGTATGATGAATCATATACATGTCTATACCAAAAATGAGACTACCACTTCAATAACCTACAAAAGATACAAAGAAGTTCTATTCAGCCTCCTACAATGTGATAGAGTTTTACTACTTCCCACTGGAACTAATCAAAATTAGAACCCTTGAAACTGATCAAAATTTGAACCCTTTCTAAGTCAAAAAAGATACAACTTATACCACTAGCCACCTTGGGAATCTCAAAGAGATTGCATAAAGCTTAGGGTGACTAGGGTTAGGACTACAACCATCATACCAATTGGAAATGGTCAAAAACTTATTGCAAGGGATGGAAACCAAGCAACCTAGAGAAAACAAATCTCAAATTATCTGCAATTATGAAAATCTATGAGCTCAGTATAGAACACTAGGGAACTGCCATAAAAATTAGTCTAATCAACCACCTACAAACACACCCTGAGCACAAAACCACACTCCTCCAAGTACAAAAAAACTTCTGCAATCAATCACCCAACTCACTGGACTAGATTGCAACAACCAATGCCACCAACTAGATCAAGAAACGGCCAGAAAAACCATAAATTTTGGGTACCTCTTGTCGCGAAAACCATCTACAAGTTTAAATTTGAATTCCAATGGTCAAGTCTTGGTGCCATCAGTGAATTGGTGGTCATGATTCAAACTGAGATCGACATTAAATCCTGATCGTAGATCCTCCTATCTTTGCAGGTTCATGACTTTAACTCACCCAAGCACCTCGGGTTACTTTCAGCGAACACATGACAAAGGAAAATCCCATTCATGGAATGAAAGTCTAAACCCCAATTAAATTCAGTGAACACATGACTGCACATGTCAAAATAACCCCTTAAGTTATCTGGTGAACTGGCGACTAAAGACATTTCGCTAGTTCACAGAAATAATAGCGCTGCCACTTAAAACATCACATGAACCAGCGACAAGAAGAAGATTTTGTTGGGCCACTACTTTTATCCACACCACCAAAAGCACTGAGAAACCCTATTGGTCTAACACACTTCATAAGCTTTTATGCCAACCATTGATTTTATACAGATGTCAGGTCCCACTACAATTCCACATCACCATTCAGCTCAACCAACCAAAAACTGACACATGAGTGCCATCGAGCAAATAGGTCCCATTGCACTTATCTACCAATGGCCCCCAAGTGACAGATGTCAACCGGTCACATGGTCGCATGTCAGAAATACCTAACATATGATCATGCAACAACCAATAAAAACATGCACCTTCGCTTCCTTTCTGACACCGGGACCACCCTAAAGAAATGCTTGTAGCAAACAAGATCAATGACTGGCACATGATCTCATGACATGGGAATATTCTTTACGATCACATGCCTGTCATAGATCAAAAGCCTCTTGAAGACCTGGGCCCATGAGATTTCCATGTCATTATCAGGCATCCAATAAGAAAACTCTAGCTTAGCAGCCTCTGATAGCGATCCCATGGTCCATTGCATCGTCAAAGAAGATTGACAGTTGTCACTATACCATGATCTTAAAAAATGAGTAGCTTTCCCTAGTGGTATAACAACAACTGCAAGATCTTACTGAAATTTAACCCCTTGGGAAGGAAAAGGTCCCACCAACTGATCGCACTTGTGCAATTAACACTGACAAACAAGGAATGCCAGCAAAAGGGAAGAAAAGTGAGGATGAAAACATCCAAAGTTTTTACAATAGTGAAGGATCGAAAACATCCAGGGTTTTCGATGCCAGAAGACAAGCATGCAAAAATAGGAAGCACAAGGTTGAAAACAACCAAGGTTTTCATACAGATGACAGAAAACATCATGGGTTCTCGACAACACTGTGGGTTTTCGACACTTAGGCATATTCTGAAACTGTTTCCTGCAGACCTTAAAACTTGAATAACTCTGGATTTTGTGAATTATGAGACATGATCTGGACTGGAGCATGGTGACAACATGAACAACCTATGGCTAAGGGAACACACCATAAAACATCAGGGATCTACTTCGCATGATAAAAATGTGATTGCAGGTCGGGTAGGACAACTTAACAAAGATTGCAGGGAAAAGGCCATTTTCACAAGATTTTGCATTGATAGGAAAATAGACTAACAGTGGCTCTAGTTGGGGACATGTATCTCTTGCAAGTACAATGAGGACCTCAGATCTCTAGGAACAAGCAGACCACCCACTGGAAAAACACAAAGACCTCAAAAAACATAGGGAACAGATAGGAAAGGGAAACTATTCGAAAAAATGTACATTTTTTATAAAAAACCTATAGCAATAAACAAGAGTGAGTTCTTGCCTCTGTCAAAAACCTGATTCTCATTTCTTTCTTCATGAGGCACACCAGACATTCTATTTTCATTTGTTTCAACAGGCATGTCAACACTTCCAACTAGCTTATCAGGTAAAACAAAATAACTATCTTCATAGTGCATGTAAAATTTATTGGCACTCTCTCCATCTTTCTCACTATGAAAGTATGATTCAACATGCCAATGATCAGTATCATCAGAAAAGAACCTATTCTTCTCTATTGACTCATGAATGCTATCAATTGGAAATACAAAAGTCTCATATTCTGCTTGCAGAAAGGCCTCATTCATACCTTGACTTTGCATTTCCATAGGTGTAACTGGCTCGACCTTGAATGAATAATCAGACTGATACCCATAGATGGAAAATGGGCATCTTGATTCAACTGAGTCTGAGACCTCCACATGTTCTTCAAACAAAGGATTGATAACTCCATGCAATGCACCATGTTGAACATCATGACAAAAAATGGGCTGATAATCATCATAGTCTTCATCATATAAAGTGTTAGTGAACACTTTAAACTCACTACCCATTTTAGGATTATTTAATAACCCATCACTTAAATATTCATGTTCAAACTCACTGACATCACAATCCATTATCACTTCCTTATCTTCATACTCCTCACTGAAGGAGTTTTCACTTTCACCATTACTTTCTTCTTCCCATGATGCATTTGATTCATATGAGGGTACATCAACATCACTGCCTTCATCATCCTCACCTGAATAACCACTGAAATCACATTCAAACATCTCTAAATGAATGGAGAATCCTGCACACCTTGATTTTGGTTCTTTCTCACTGCCACAATCTAAATACTCCTCTGAGAAAACTTCATCAGAAGAAGTACCCTCAGCATTAGATATGGGTTGCTCTGAAATACAGCTTGTATTCCCTTTTTGCTAACAATCCTTTTGCAACTCATTCCATTCATCATCATCAAAAAACTCCTCTAAGAACAACCACTTGAATTCAGTCAAAGAAGAGATGCATTTTGGGGGTAGATTTAGATACCAATTAGATGCAACCCCTTTGAGGGATCTCCCAAAAAACATCATGCTAACATCCCCATCAAGAATCTGATATTCTATAATAAATCTATAGAATGCTAGGACATGCTTCACTACTGAATTAGACCAGCAATCAAAAATAGGAATCAGACCCAAAAGCTCACCAAGGAAAGAATGAGGGGACTTTGGAAGAACATAGCTTAAAGTTCTATCCAACTTGAGGAAACCAAGCAGCCTAGACTGACTTTTTCCTTGATTATTCATTTTACTTAATGCAATACTTCCATAGGATTTTGCAGAGATGGAACTGAAAGCTTGAAGTATTCAACCTCTATTCACACCTTAATCCTTTTCCTAGTGCTTGATCACTTAATAAGGAGATGTTTCAGATCCTTGAGAAATACTTGGGAATCTTGTAGTAGAAGACCTTTGGCTGGAAGTAGGGTAGATCTAGAGCTCACCTTGCAGTTCCATCAGGTTTTGCAATGTAGATTCGCCACCTCATTGAAGAGGAAAATGATTTTTTGTTTCTTCTTCCAACCAATACAAAATTCCACAAGTAACCACACTGTTTATCAAGGAATGCACTGATCAAACACAGACTTCAGAGTCGCCACTCAACACGTAGTGAGAAGATTTTACAAATGTGTTTTTTCTATCAAACTCTATATTTATGATCTTCAACTAAGACTCTGGGATGATCCAGCCAAGCAAGGAAGCTTTCCATCTTTTACTCCTTCCCCAGCAGAGTCGCCATCTTGTTGGTGTTAAAAAATACTTATGCCACTTAGGGCTGCCAATATGCCTTGAGACTAATGTTAGGAGTGGTTAGTTCCAAGTATGGGAGCTCTACAAGGCAATTGGACCAACTATAGGGACAAGACTACCCTCTACACTTCTGGATCTACAAAACCAAGGTGGGTACACCTAATCCAGATAAGACTCAACTCACTACACACCTTATACTTCTGGCTTCATATAGCAGATTATAGTAAAGGATTACTAAATACTAATCAGGTATTCATTAAATCAACTCTGCTATGCAGGGTAAAATGGTCTTGTGAAGGGTATTACTACTATCAACCAAATAATGAAAAAGACTTGAAATGGTGTTGATATTAAAAGATGCAAGAAATAGCCAAAACCCATCAAACATTGGACTCAACTGAATATACTAGCCCTTGATCAGTGCCATTATCCATTGGGCAGCACTCAAAAATAAATATAGAACATGAACCAACTACTGTCAAAGACTCAAAGCCATAAATACAACTATTCCAGCCCATCCACTACTTATAAGATCCTTCTGTAGACAAGTCTAATGAATCTATGCCCTATCCAAAGTATTTTTCACTTGATCCTTGATCAAGAACTAAAGACTAGAACATATGCAAAGGTAACCCTATGCAATGGACAAAAAAATCTAAAACTCATAAAACTGACACCGAGGAGAGACTTGAAAGCTTGAAACAATTATATTAAGTATGATGAATCATGTACATGTCTATACCAAAAATGAGACTACCACTTCAATAACCCGCAAAAGATACAAAGAAGTTCTATTCAGCCTCCTACAATGTGACAAAGTTTTACTACTTCCCACTAGAACTAATCAAAATCAAAACCCTTGGAACTAATCAAAATTTGAACCCTTTCTAAGTCAAAAAAGCTACAACTTATACCACTAGCCACCTTGGGAATCTCAAAGAGATTGCATGAAGCTTAGGGTGACTAGGGTTAGGACTACAACCGTCATACCAATTGGAAATGGTCAAAAACTTATTGCAGGGGCTGGAAACTAAGCAACTTGGAGAAAACAAATCTCAAATAGATCTACAATTATGAAAATCTATGAGCTCAGTATAGAACACCAAGGAACTACCATAAAAATTAGTCTAATCAACCACCTGCAAACACACCCTAAGCACAAAACCACACTCCTCTAGGTACAAAATAACTTCTGCAATCAATCACCCAACTCACTGGACCAGACTACAACAATTGATGCCACCAGCTAGATCAAGAAATGGATAGAAAAACCATAAATTCTAGGTACCTTTTGTCGCAAAAACCATCTGCAAGTTTAAATTTGAATTCCAACAGTCAAGTCTTGGCACTAGCAGTGAATTGGTGGTCATGATTCAAACTAAGATCGACATTAAATCCTAACCGTAGATCCTCCTATCTTCCCAGGTTCATGACTTTAACTCATCCAAGCACCACGGATTACTTTCAACAAACACATGACAAAGGAAAATCCCATTCATGGAATGAAAGTCTAAACCCCAGTTAAATTCAGCAAACACATGACTGCACATGTCAAAATAATTGCTTAAGTTATATGGTGAACTGGTGACTGAAGACATTTCGCCAGTTTGTGGAAATAATAGCACTGCCATTGATTTTGTGAATTATGAGACATGATCTGGATTGGAGCATAGTGACAACATGAACAACCTATAGCTAAGGGTGCACACCATAAAACATCAGGGATCTACTTCGCACAATAAAAATGTGATTGTAGGCCCGGCAGGACAGCTTAACAAAGATTGTAGGGAAAAGGCCATTTTTAGAGGATTTTGCATTGATAGACAAATGGACTAACACATACCAATCTTTCTTTGCTTCTTATCACTTCTCCTTGTTCATTCATCTTGTTTCTGAATACCCATTTTTTTCCAATCACATTCTTGTCTTTAGGTCTAGGGACCAATTCCCATGTCTTGTTTTTTTCAATCTGCTCCAATTCTTCTTTCATAGCATTAATCCAATGTTCATCTTCACAAGCTTCATTAGTAGTCTTAGGTTCAATTTGAGAAATCAAACATAAATGTACCTTATTTCGAGTCAAAACTCCTCTATCTAAACTTCCAATAACTTGCTCAATAGGGTGATGTCTTGAAATATACCTGTTAGGTGTCATAGTTACTGATCTTGTTCCAACTGTAGATTCTTCTTTGCTTTCTTCTCTGTTTTCTTCAGTATGACTTTCATTAAGCAAATCACTGTTAGTTTCAAAAAATAATTCTATATTTTCAATGTTAGGCTGAGGTTGTGCTTCTCCATCAGATTCATAATCAAGCATTCTTTCCAGAATTTTAAACTTCTCATCAAATTTGACATTTGCACTTTCAATAATAGTCTTAGTTCTTTTGCTATAACATCTATATGCTTTTCTTTTCAAAGAATATCCAAGAAATATTTCTTCATCACTTCTAGGATCAAACTTTCCTATATCATCATCTCTCTTAATATAACATTTACTTCCAAAAATTCTAAAATACTTAACTGAGGATGCATGTCCAAACCATAATTCATAAGGTGTCTTATTTGTATCTACTCTAATTTGTACTCTATTCATAGTGTATACTCCTATGTTCACTGCTTGTCTCCAAAAGGTCTTACCTAAATCATTCTCAAATAACATAGCTCTTGCTACTTTAGTTATTGACCTGTTCCTTCTTTCTGCAATACCATTTTGTTCTGGTGTTCTAGGGGCTGAAAGTTGTCTCTTAATACCATTCATTTCACAAAAAGTATTAAACTCTCTAGATGCAAATTCACCACCTCTATCAGATCTTAGACACTTAATCTTCATTCCAGATTCATTCTCAATTTTTATTTTCATGATCTTAAATTTATCAAATGCTTCAGATTTTTCTTTCAAAAATGCAATCCACATCACTCTTGTAAAATCATCAACAAGAATCATAAAATACCTTTCTCCATAGAATTCTCTAGTCCTAGTAGAACCACTCAAGCCTGTATGAACAATCTCCAGCTTCTCTGCCGATGTGAACTTCTTGCTAGGAAATGAACTCCTTTTCTACTTTTCCATCATACATTCTTTGCAAATCATGTTAGTAGGTTTCATAATTCTAGGTAAATCTCTTACCGTAAGTGTAGTACTCACTTTGACAATATTATCAAAGTTTATATGACAAAACCTTTTATGCCATAACCAACTGTCATCAATCTTAGTTAACAAACATGTCATCTTAGTATGATTCAACTAAAATACATTACCTCTGGTTCTGGATCCTTTTCCAATCAGATTTCCATCTTTATCTTTTATCACACAAGTTTTCTCAGAAAACCAAACTTGATAACCCTTATCAACCAATTGTCCAACGCTTAGTAGATTATGTCTCAATCCATCAACAAAGTAAACATCATCAGTGTTATTCTTTCTATCAAGAGTAATAGATCCTATACCCTTAATCAAACAAGGTGCATTATTACCAACTCAAACAATTCCTCCATCATAATTGTCTAACTTAACAAACTTTCTTTTATCTCCAGCCATATGATGTGAACAACCACTGTCTATAATCTAATCAGATTTCTTTTCAACTTAAGAATCTAATTCTTTTTCTTCCCTTTCATTAGATTCAGAACTTTCTTCTTTAATTGCTACAAATCCTATTTCCTCAAAGTTATCATTATCACTGTCACTTAAATGTCTTTCAATTCCTACTTCAAGATCTTCATCATTTGCATAATAACATTCTTTAGATCTCCTAGGTTTAAAGTTGTTTCTATAATTCTTAACTCTTTTAGGACATTTAGATGCAAAATGACCATATTCTTGACAAGTCCAACATTTAAAGATTTTCTTACCTTCTGGTTCTCTTTTTACAAGTAATGCAATACCTTCTTCAATCTTCTTATCTTCCTCAGATTTAGATCTGCTACTGCTGGCATAATCTCTATTCACAATAGTACTTCTTGATAATGTAGGTCTAATGTTGAGAGCACTAAATGTTGTCTCCATTCTAGGTAGCTCTCTTGATAATCTCAAATTCATCTCTGCTATTTCTAATCTTCCAAGAAGAGTCTCTCTTGAAAAGTTCAGTGTACAAGGTATCACTTATTCAATCATCTGTGTTGTCTGCTTGAATACTGGTGTCAAAGTTCTTAGAATTTTTCATATCAGTTCATTCTCTATCTTATCACCTCCACAAGACTTTATTCATGTTACAATCTCAAACATCCTACCAATATAGCTTCTAATAGATTCATCTTCCATCATTCTGATATCTTTAAATGCACAAATCGAATTATGTAATCTAGCCTTCTTTGCATGTTCATCACCTTCAAAAGTAGAATGTAAAGCTTTCCAAATTGCATGAGATGTTTTCAAACATCTTACCTAACTATATTCATTCTCCGGTAGTGCTGACAAAAGTGCTTCTCTTGCAAGTATGTTACACATGAATAGATCTAGCCCATCTTTAGTTCTTGCCTCTAGATTGTCTTCCTCAATGATAGTCTTCTCATTTTTTGTAATCAACCAATAACTTGGTCCTAAACACAATAAATGTGTCTTCATCTTTTCTTTTTAGCTATAAAAATTTACTCCATCAAACTTAGGGCTTTCTTTCCTAAAATTCACCATGGATCTCCTTAAGTTGTTAAACTTTTCTTTCAAGGACTTGCTGCTCTGATACCAATTGTTAGAAAGTAAAGATCCCCAAGATAATTGAGAGGGGGGGGGGGGGTGAATTAGTTATCTGATAATTTAACCATTCAATTGCTTTAAATGATATAATCAATGTAGTAATCAACCATAGAAAGATAACGATACACAATTTCACAATAACACAAGATATGTTGACTAGGGAACCTCTTGAAAAGAGTAAACCCCGGTGGGAATGATGCACTAAAATGAAAGTTCCTTGTTAGAGGATGGACCCTGTTAGGAGTCTTATGAAATAGATTCAGTACATATAAATCCCTGTTAGGATATTTTGAATCTCTGTTAAAAGATTCTAACCCGGTTAAGAGTTTATGGAAGACAGAAGGACCCATTGCCCAAACAGCTTCAAGGCAAGATCTCTGAACCCACTGTCCAAAAGATCTTAGAATTATTCAATAGAATAATATGAAATATATTACCTCCTTCACACTATGCCAAAACTGCACTCTCTGCTACACAAGATCACAATTCCAGATCTCTGTACTCACGAGTCTTCCTTCATCACTGAATTAGCTCTTTTCTTCACTTCATGCATATATTCGCATCTCAACTTTCACAATTCAATCCTCTCTACTCAATTCTCTTTTTCTCAATTCTCATTACAATAAGGAAAAAATTCCTTGTTATATACCAAACTCAAATAATTACAAATGAGTCGGTCCTCAATTACAAAATAATAATTTCTACACTCTACACACAAAATTCACATAAAACTGTCAGCTTCCAGATACTGTAACTTTCTCCAAACATATCCTCAAAGTTTGCATTGTGAACCACATAATCATTAATGAGTCTCCAAAATCCCTTTAACTACACAAAATTAGATTCCATCCCAGCTAAGAGATATCCTCTGATTTCTGAAAATCACTACACAGAAACACTGTCTAAACACTGCTTTCACCAAAATGCTCATAACTCTCATGAATGAATGAATTTATTTTTGCACTATTAACCATAGGTTAATAACACACCAAAGAACATACCATCAACTGTGCAAAAGCCAATCTATAATACAACATGTGCGAAAAACAAAACTATACCTGCTTTCTTGCTGATATCCAGAATATCACTGTGTTGACATCAATAACAATCCAAGTCATGAATGCAACAACAACTGCTACAGAATGATTGCCAAAATACTTTTCATTCATTGCTAACATAGAGATAGTATAAGTAGGCCATAGGTGGTAGGAAAATAGAGGCCATGGGTAGACAAATGCTCATTAGGTTAAGTGGGGACTATTTTTTCCACTAAGGAGGAGCTTCCAAAGGAGGAGGAGGAGAGACTAGTGAGGTGAGAGGTGGATTGGGGGCACCTTCTTAGGAGAGACTAGCAGGGGAGGCCTCTTAGAGGAGAGACTAAGGCTATGGAGGAGGAGGCAAAAATAGAGGTACCATACGTGGAGGAAACATAGGACACCAAGACTCAAGAGATATCACAGTTGAGGGAAGACTTGATTGAGGCACTCACACATAGGGCAGTTGTTGAGGCCCAGTTAGTAGAGTGAGATAGGAAGATACATGATACAAACCATTAGATTTGTGAGCTACATAGTGAATACAATATGATCTAGTAGACAACCACCTACCAGGCATCAAGGGACTCATATTATTATGCTTTATATATCATATTTTTACCAACTATAACCAAAGCATTATCGTATACATAGTTTGTAGCATAGTCGGAGGGAGTCATGCCAACACAAACACCTATGAGAGAAGATGCCCCTCCTCCTCCACCCTAAGATCATGAAGAAGGAGGGATTTAGTCTTGATTTCCCCTTTCTCATCTTATCCCCTTCTCTCATATTTTTATGTATTCATTATTGTATCTACATTGAGGATGCACCATTTTTGTACTCGAGACACTTTTTTGAGATATATATGATGGATATTCTTGATTATAACTATTATCTCTAATATTTATACATTTTATCTTTGAACATGATATATTATTTTATATACTATTATTGATGATTGGTGATTCTCTTTATATCATTATTGATATATCTCATGTCATGGTTTATGATGTTGATTCATATATTTACTCCATTATTTATCATTGATGTTGTAGAGTGTAGTACTTTTTCTTTCCTTTTTGATATCATATACACTCTAATATATATTGCTTGTATCATAATGTTCCCTTTCATGATCAACCATATATGTGATAATGAAAACTTATCACTTGAGGCCCCTTTTATAATGATGTTGACCTTGATTCTTGTAGATATTAGTCAAATTCCATGAGATATATCATAGTTGATCACCTCGGTGGAGAGAAAGGAAAGATAGCTCAAGGTAGACTAGAAATGCACAATTAAATGCAACCTAAGACACAAGTCAAGTCACTAATCTTGTAGCCATTCATTCATCATCATTTGATCATTTAGAGACATTGAGGTTGATAAAACCTTCAATGGTGTGAGAGCGACCATGGAGATATGAATATCACCCTATCAAATAGAAGTAGGAAAAAAATGTAAGCATCGAGGCACAAGAGCCAAGATGACTTGAACATAGTTTCTAGTTTGATATCATAATATTCCGCTTGTATTGAGGCACAAGATGCCAAGATAACTAGGAGTTTCATCTTACATAGCACACACAAGAAATAGACAAGGAGATCATTCCAACCTCACCTAAGCATCCAAATAAAGTGGGTTGAGGTATGTGCGGTGTTACAATCATGATGAAGGATCTTACCATAGACACTTAGTTTATGAGACAATTTAGGATCATTGAAACCAAAACACAAGAAGAAATCAAAGAAAACATTTTATGCCCCTATTTTTGAGCCTCTAGTTATAGAGACATTGTTGAGCAACCTTAGAAGACATAAAAAGTGAAAATCAATGATAATGGATATCACATAAGAAAATAGTTTTTCATATCTCAGTCATTTTAGTCTTCTAATTTGTATGTTTATGCTAGGTGTTAAGAGAACACCTTTGTGCTTGTGTCAAAGTGTGTGTGTGTGTGATAAAAAAGGTGCAAGATTGGATATGTGTTCAGAAACATAGTGATTTACAGATAGGTAGTTTTGAGAAACACTATGGGATTGGGGTGTTGAGAAACACTAAGTAGTGTAAGTGGCAAATTTTCCTTTAGGAAGGACTGATATATTGATCTAGGTTAAGCTTAAGAGATCGATCAAATGGTTAAGAACTGACAACTCAGATAGATAGTGTACAATTTCCCCCAAGTTACAGATAATAATCGAGGACAAAACTAAGACCAACTCTAGTCCAATATGGCATAAAGGAGATGGGAAGAAGAAGATGGAAGTAGATCAGATTGAATAAAGCATGAGAGCTCAGCCACACATTGATAGATGGAGCACTGATTACAAGTGACATTTGTGGCTAGGTTTTCACCACTAAGAAGTATTTTATTTTTTCTACCAAGGCACTTGTTTCCATATTTTCACCAAGGCACTTTTTGTCTTTTTCTATTCTTTTTAATTTTTTGTTATTTTTTTTATATTTTTGATAATTTTTTTGTGGATACATCAAGGTTCTTGTTTGCCATGTTTTCACCAGGATTATCATTTTTTCAGGACTATATGCGTCTTAGGATTTTTTCATGACTGTATATGATTTTTAGAATTTTTTCAAGATCATAAGTTGTTGTACAAGATGCAAAATGTCTAGCTATAGAATAATTTAAAGTGGAGAGTGTTGATAGGCTCTTTAAGAAAGTTTCCTTCTGGAGTAGCTAGCAAATAAGCTTTAGAATTGAAAGCTATAGTAATGGAAAAAGGACCCAGCCAGTTAGATTTAAATTTTCCTTTATGTTCTCTACGTTGTTGATTTTTTGGGTTCTCTCTATTAGGAATAGTACCAAGAGATAACTGAGAGGGGGGGTGAATCCGTTACCTACAAGATTCAATTATTTATCCAATTAAGTATAGATGAATATTAAGAATATACACAATGAAATAACACTTAAAAACAACACCACAATTTTGGTTACGAGGAAACCCAAATAGGTAAAAATCCTGGTGGGAATTAACACCCACCATAAGCTACACTAGTGTATAATGATCCCTGTTAGAAGATCTTACAACCCTGTTAGGAGTTGATCTTTATAATGCAATAAGTACACTTACCTGGTTAAGGGTTGGACCCTGTTAGGAGTCTTTTACAATTAACCCTTTTAGGGGTGAGGAAATACTATCCAAGAGCACACTTCTTAAAGGGGTGAAGGCTGCAACCTTTTTTTAATAGATACACACTATATCTGGCTCTTGGTGAACTATGAGGTAGAACTATTGTCTTGATCAGTTCCAATGAATAGAACACACTCTCTACTTTGTCACATAGAACTTCTACTAATGGCACAACACTTCACACCTTCTTGTCTAATCTTGTCTTTCAACTAAATGTCATACTTATTAATCACAAATGATTGCCTATAAATATCTTTCCTCTAAATGATATAATAAATTCAAACTGATAGAACCATCTTGAAATCATATTAGAGAAAAAATAAAACTCTCTAATAATCTCTCAGTCCGCTATACTAAGCACGCAACACAAAATTAAGACCACACAACTCCATATGAGTAGACATGTTGCTTCACACTGTTAGCTCCACCAAATTAATTAAATCTTTCTTCTGATGATGAATTACATCATGCACTCTTAACCAAACATTCTTGACTCTTCTCTAAACATAATACTAAGTACGCATATCATAATTATAGGCACAACTAATGGAACATTTTGAACACTATCGGCTCCACCAAATAAACTCAAGAAACTATAACCGGCAACTACAAACATCATAACTTAGCCTCTACAACACAATTGACTCTATGTCCATGAACATAGCTTCTCTATCATGTCTACAACACAAATCTAAACATGTAAGGCTCCACCACTACTGTACTACAAATCACATATAGAACTCTTCCTGGGACCTGTCAGGAACATTTATTGAAATAGTCAGCTGTATAAGTGTCTACACTCAGAATCAACCTCTTCTCTTATGATATCATGTTGATAACATATCTAGGAAACATATGCTCAAGGATCTCTCCATTAGGCTTCTGCACATGCTTCTTACCATATGTTGTCATTAATGACAAACATATAGTCAGCACTAGCTTGCTAGGAAATCTCCAACAATCTTCCCCTTTGGCATTGATGGCAACATATGAAATGAAAAACACCACCAATCCAAATGAATAATTATTTTATAACATACTCCATTTTCTCAACAAAACTCCCCCAAGGATGAATCCTCCATCTTTTATTGGTTTGTTTCCTCTTGCTAAGTACTCACTCCCCCTTTCTATAATTCTTTTATAATATTCTCCATTTCCTCAACAAAAATCCCCCAAGGATGAATCCTCCATCTCTTACTATTTTTTTTTTTCATGACTATATACTTACTCCCCCTTTGACATCAATGGAAAAGGGTGCCAAATAATTAAGCACTGGTACTCCTCCTAAAGTATAGTAGTCAACCTTTCATCTGTCACTAAGGAATGATGCACTCCTGCAAACTCTAATCAGATTCAAGGAAGGGAATTACTCCCAACTTCTCCCTAAGATACTCAAAAGTATCCTTTAGAAAAGGCTTTGTGAATATGTCTGCTAGTTGATCTTTTGTGATCACATAGTCCAATTTTACTTATTTCTCTACTACTTTCTCTCTTAGGAAGTGATACTTTATCTCAATATTTTTTTTCTTTGCATGCATCACTGGTTTCTTTGACATATTGATAGTGCTAGTGTTATCACAATGATAAAAATAGGATAATCAATCTGAATACCAAAATATTTTATCATTTGCTTGATCCAAACAATCGTAGAACAATTTAGTGTTGTTCCCACATACTTAGCTTCTGTTTTTGACTGAGAAATATAATTTTTCATCTTTCTTGTCCAAGTAACAAGCCTATCTCCAAGAAATACTGCTCCTCCTGAGGTACTCTTCCTATCATCAACGCATCTTGCCCAATCTGCATCTATATACACATGAAGTTCTACATTTTCTGAGTTAGGATACCATAAACCATATCCTATAGTTCCCTTCAAATATCTAAATATCTTCTTGACTTCCATAAGGTGACTTTGTTTAGGTTCTGCTGCAAATCTTTCAACTATACCAACTGCATTGGAAATTTTTGGTCTATATTGAGTAAGATATATGAGTTTACCAATCATATACTTATACAAGGTTATGTCTACCACTACATAATCATCTTCTTTTGAAATCTTGCATCATGTTATTATAGGGGTACTTACTGGCTTCCAATTATCCAACTTGAACTTTTTCAATATCTCTTTCACATACTTAGACTGATTAATGTATATACCTTTGTCTATCTGTTGCACATTTAGTCCCAAAAAGTACTTGATAGGTCCAATCATGCTCATTTCAAACTCACTCTACATCTCCTTAGAAAATTTAGCACTAAGCTTGTCATTACCACCAAAGATAATGTCATCAACAAACATAGAAACTATTAAAAATCCATTAGATTTTTCTCTTATGAATAAATTACAATATTCTACTCCTTTCTTGAATCCAATCTTTGTCAAGTATCCATCAAGTCTTTCATACCATGCTCTAGGGGCTTTCTTAAGTCCATAGAGGACTTTCTTCAATTTTCATACCATATCAGGTCTATCTGATAAGGTAAATCCTTTAGGCTTCTCTATGTAAACTTCTTCTTTCAGCTCTCCATTCAGGAATGCTGACTTGACATCAATACTTCTCAATCTAGGGTGTTGCTTCCACGTGTTGTTGAGAAAGGCTAGATCTATAGGGTGTGCCATCATTTGGCCCCTAAGGTCCCTATCTTGCATCAAATATGAAGGTCAGTTACCATTCAAATGCTTTTCATGTAATAAGATTGGTCACTTTTCTTTTAAGTTTCCTACAAGAGTCAACAAGTTCAAAACTAACTATAAGCCTAAGTATAAAAAAGAATGTTACTATGTTGGTGATGGAGTATCAAATGAAGAGTCAATAAAAGATGAAATTGGATTCATTGCTCTTGAAGACATAGAAAGAACCTATCCATATTCACTCTGCACTCTTGAAGACACAAAAGAACTTGTTAGTAATGTTTTCACATTTGTGAAAGCTTTCTTGATGGAAGGAAGAAATTTTGTTAAGGATTTAAAGAAGAATGATGTATGTTTTTTTGTGATTCCTAACAAACTAAGTAAGAAAATAGAGGATAATGTCCCTGAGGAGATTGATAAGTTACTCACTGAGTATAGTGATATCATTTTGATAATGTACCTAATGGTTTTCCACCAAAGAGAAGTATTGACATTACCATATGCATTGATAATGTACCTGATGGTTTGGCACACCCTATAGATCTAGGTGATCATAGTGAGAGAGAGAAAGCAGGATCATAGATATATTAACTTCATTCAAATTTATTCATACATGTTGGGCTGTAAGGCCTTCTCGATTACGGCTAGATATTACAATGAATTACAAAAGTCCTCAAACATGCAAAGATTTGCCAACAATCTTGATTCTACTATCTCCTATCTTCTATAAAAAATTGACTCCCAAAACTCTAACCAAACAACTATACTTAAACAAGAGGTTACTGAACTGATTCGGCCTTTAGATCCATAATCAACAGAAGAAATAGTTAGATCTAGGACCACATGCTTCCCAATGATGGATACCAGCATTAAATCTACAACCCATAATCAATGCACAAGTTGGCCTCAACAAAAACTCAAAATAAACTACTCAGTAAGCAAGGATGACCAAGCAATAGACAAGTATCATCGAACACTAGTGAAACAACCAACCACCTAGGAGAGAATTGACCACACTCGATAACCAAAGGAAATTGACCAACTACCGACCAACTCAGCCAAAGAAGGAACCAAGCAACACAGACAAACGTCAAATATGTTTTTGGTGACACAGGATTGCCAAGGACCTGAGATGCTCCTGCATCAGACACTTGGGATTATTAAGAAATGATTCTCTAAATCATGCAATAGGTCTGATCTAAGCTACATCCAACTCAGGCTATGAAATCCATGAACTATCTTCAATTGGTCTATTATTCCACTTTACCAGATATTCCATATATTGTTTACCTCTTTTACTCTTGCCAATTCTTTGTTCCAAAATCTATTCAATGTCTTCATTCTTCTTCTTAGGATATTCCATCGGTACTGTCATGACTTCGTTAGGTTCATGATACTCATAAAAATCAGCAATGTTAAAAATCGGTGATATGTCCATGTCCTCAGGTAACTCAATCTCATATGCATTTCCACTATCAAATTTCTTCAAAATCTTGCAAGGTCCAAACTTCTTCATCTTCAAATTCCCATATGTTCCAAGAGGAAATCAACCTTTCTTCAAATGAACCATCACTTCATCACCAACATCAAAAGTTTTATGTCTCCTTGATCTGTCATCTCTGTCTCTATATTTTTGATTACTCTCTTCTAGCTTGATTTTCACATATTCATGCAATGTCTTCATGTACTCAGCAAATTTCACTCCTTCAACACTTCTCTTACTTTCATCAGCAATGTCTCTCAAATCAGATATACCTCTCGGCTGTATGCCATTCACAATCTTAAATGGTGTTTTTCTAGTACTCCTATTCACTAAATTATTGTATGCAAACTTTTCTTGTGCCAACACAGAATCCAAATTACTAGGTCTATCTCCAACTAAACATCTCAAAAGATTTCCTAAACTTCTATTTATAACTTTTGTCTGTCCATCGGTTTGTGGGTGAAATGTAGAACTATATTTCAACTCAGTGCCAAACTTTCTCCAAATAGTTTTCCATAAGTATCCAACAAATTTACTATCTCAATTAGAGATAATACTCCTTGGTAATACATGCAATATGACAATTTCCTTAAAGAAAAGATCTGCTACATGTACTACATCTGATGTCTTTCTACAAGGTATAAAATGTGCCATCTTTGAAAATCTATCTACCACAACAAATATAGAATCATTACCTCTTACTGTCTTCGGTAAGCCAAGAACAAAATCCATACTGATGTCAGTCCAAGGTTTCTCAAGTACAACAATTGGTGTATACAATCCAATATTCTAACTTACTCCTTTTGCTACTTGACAAATTCCACAAATTTTCACAAATTTCTAAACATCTTTATACAACTGTGGCCAAAAGTATTTCTCCTTAAGCAAATTCAGAGTTTTATTAATGCTAAAATGTCCAGCCAAACCACTACTATGTTTCTCCTTCATCAAATTAGCTCTCATTTGTCCTCTTGGTATACATAACTGAATACATTTAAACAACATACCTTCTTGAATGAAATATTCTTCCCATTTTGTACTCGGTTGATCTTGTATAGGTGCTCTGTACTTTCTCCATGGCTTAGAAAAATCAGGATTAGTTTCATACAAATCTCTCATCTCATCAAATCCAAGAACTTCAATTTTCATCTAGGTCATCAAAGATCTTCTACTCAATGCATTAGCAACTCAGTTAGTGACTCCACTTTTATGTTTTATCACAAATGTATAACTCTACAAGTACTCAATCCATTTCATATGTCTCAGATTCAACTTATTCTCACTACCCAAGTATTGTAAAGCCTTATGATTAGTATACAACAAAAATTCATTTAGTATCAAATAGTGTCTCCATTTTTTTAGTGCTTGAACAATAGCATAGAATTCTTGATCATACACAAAATATTTCCTTCTAGCATCATTCAACTTTTCACTAAAGAAAGCAACAAGTTTACCTTCTTGACTCAACATAGCTCCAATTACACTACCACTTGCATCACATTCCACTTGAAATACCTTATTGAAATCAAGCAATGCTAAAATAGGCAATTTGGAAACCTTCTACTTCAGGGTCTCAAAACTTTTATCATCTCTATGTGTCCACTTGAATTCTCTTTTATCTCCTCTCATAGTTCTCATCATAGCATTACAAATTGAACTAAAATTCCTTATGAACTTTCGGTAAAAACTTGCCAAACCATGAAATGATCTCTACCTCACTAGCATTCATAGGTGTAGGCCAATTTAGAATAGCTTCAACCTTTTTAGGATCCATCTTCAAACCATTAGCTAGAATTACAAACCCCAAATACACAATCTCCTCTTTCATGAATGAATAGTTTTTCAGGTTTATCAGCAACTTTTCTTATTTCAATCTCTGCAAAAGTTGTCTAACATGAAACAAATATTCTTCTTTGGTCTTACTAAATATCAAAATATCATCAAGATATACAATCAAAAACTTACCCAAGAATTTCTTTACAACTTCATTCATCAGCCTCATAAAAGTACTCGGTGCATTAGTTAAACCAAAAGGCATAACCAACCACTCATACAAACCTTCTTTTGTCTTGAAAGTTGTCTTCCACTCATCACCTTCTCTAATTCTAATCTAATGATACCCAATTTTCAAATCAATCTTTGTAAAATACTTTTCTCCAGTCAAACTATCCATTATATCATCCATTCTCAGTATAGGAAACCTATACTTCACTATTATCTTATTGATTACTCTGGAATCAGTACACATTCACCATTCTTCATTCTTTTAAGGTGCCAATACTATAGGTATTGCACAAGGACTCAAACTTTCTTTGATCAAACCTTTCTCTAGTAGCTCTTGAATCTATCAATTCAATTCCTAACTTTTAGTAGGTGTCAACCAATGAGGTGCCTTATTCAATAAACTAGCTCCAGGGATTAGATCCATGCAATGATCAATACTTCTCTTCTATTGAAAACCATCAGGTACATTATTAGAAATGATATCACTGTACTCTTTGAGTAAATTATCAATCTCCTTAGGGACATTATCCTCTATTTTCTTACTCAGTTTGTTAGGAATCACAACAAAACTACTAGAAAGTAAAGTCTAGCAAGATAAATGAGAGAGGGGGGGGGGGGGGGTGAATCAGTTATTAGATAATTATAACTTTTATCATCTTCAAAATCATTAAACCATATAAGCAATATAATTACCAACCATAGAAAGATATTCATACATAATAACACAATGAAACAAGATATGTTGACTAGGGAACCTCTTGATCAAAGAGTAAACCCAGGTGGGAATGATGCCCACAAAAGATGCACTAATATTAATATTCATTGTGAAAGGATGGACTCTATTAGGAGTCTTATGAAATATATTTAGTACATATGAATCCCTGTTAGGATATTTTGAATCCCTATTAAAATATTCTAACCCTGTTAAGAGTTATGGAAGACAAAAGGACCCACTGCCCAAATAGCTTCAGGGTAAGATCACTGAACACATTATCCAAATAATCTTTAAATTAATCAATAGAATAATATGTTACCTCTTCTCTAACTATGCCAAACTACCCTCACTATTACATCGGATCTCAATTTTAGATCTTTGTACTTCACATGTCTTCCTTCACAAATTCACTTTCATACTTAGCTCTTTTCTTCACTTCATGCATACAACATCACACACAACCACTACTTCCATATCACAACTAAATACTACACACTACAACAAAGAAATATATTCCTTCCTTTATACCACACTCAAATAATTACAAATGAGTCGGCATATAATTATAAAATAAAAGTTTCCACACACTACACCAAAATTACACAAAACTGTCAGCTTCCAAATACAATAAATCTTTACTCATGGGACCTCAAAGTCTTCACTATCATTAATGTCACTATCAATGTGTCTTCAAGTTTCAATGTGTCTTCAACTTCCCTTTAACTGCACAAAACCAGATTCCATCCCGATTAGGAGATATCATCCGATTTCCACAAACCGCTACTCAGGAACACTGCCTGAATATTGCTTCCACCAAAATGATCATAACTTCTATGAATAAATGAATTACTATTTGTTCTCTTAACCATAGAAATATAACATATCAAAGAGTATATCCTCAACATCACATAGCTCCAATTGCAATAACCCACGTGCGCTAATCCAAACTCTATTTTCTTCTCTGCAAGTCTTCGGTAAGTCACTGCGTTGACATCAATGATAATCATAGTCATGAATGCAACAACAACTACTACTGAATGGATTCCAAACATTTGGAATTCATTCCTAACAATCTTCTCCATTGGAATTGATGGCAACATAGATGAAAAACATCCAATGTTCCAAAAATTCAATACTGCAACACTGCTTCTTCAAATCCTCTTCATTAATCAAATCTTGCTTCGTTATCCTAATAAGTTCTTTCCAACAGATGTGTCAAATTTTTTTTCATGTATACTTCTACCCCATTGACATCAATGAAAAAAATTTCATCACTATGTCAACAACAACTCAATGTCAAAGGACACTTTTTAGAAAATACATTTACTAGAGTCCTCATGACTTAGCTCAGATACACATACTCTCCCATAGAGGAAGTACCAACATCCAGTCTAGAAGAAAGATAAGGCTCATATACCACTAGACAGATGCAACCAACTACACCACTTCTCAAAAGTAGGTTGGGGCATAACCCCAAGCATACCTCTCAGATACTCAAATGTATCCTTAGGCAAAGGCTTTGTGAATATATCTGCTATCTTCTCCTTTGTACTCATGTACTCAATTCTAACTTCTTTCTCAGCAACTTTCTCTCTTACAACATGATACTTAATCTCTATATGCTTTTTCTTAGAATGTAATATAGGATTCTTAGACATACTAACCGTACTAGTGTTGTCACAATGTATGACAATAGGTTCAACAAATTTTATTCCAATATGCTTCAGCATTTGCTTCATCCAAATTATATGGTTACAATTGTTTGTTGTTGCTACATATTCTGCTTCTGCTATGCTTTGTGAGATACAATTCTACTTCTTGCTTAGCCAAGAAACTAATCTTCCTCCAAGGAAAAATGCTCCACCATTGGTGCTTTTCTTGTCATCAACATTGCCTCCTCAATCAGCATCTGTATATGCACATAGGGTAAAATCATCAGATTTTTCATACCATAGTCCATAGTATATTGTGCCTCTTGAATATATCAGTATCCTCTTTACTGCTGCATAATGTGATTCTCTAGGTTCAGCTTGAAATCTTGCTACAATTCCAACTGAATGTGCTATATTAGGTCATGTATGAGTCAAATACTGCAATCCTCCAATCATAGATCTGTATTTCTTTTGTTCTACTATAGGAGTCTCATCTATGCTAGATAACTTATGTCTAGTCACCATGGGTGTTCCAATTGGTTTACAATTCTCCATTCCAAATATTTTCAACAAGTCATTCAAGTACTTTGTCTGACTTACAAAGATACCATCATTGTTTTGAGTTATCTGTAATCTCAAAAAGTATTTCATCTCACCAATCATACTCATTTCAAATTCAATCTTCATTTCATCAACAAATTTGTCACTAGCTTTAGCTTCTCCTCCAAAGATAATGTCATCAACAAAAATAACTATAACTAACAAACCATTTTCAATTTCTTTTGTGTATAGATTGCTATCAGTTGTTCCTTTTGTAAATCTCAATTTTAACAAATACTTATCTAGTCTTGCATACCAAGTTCTAGGTGCTTGTTTAAGTCCATATAAAGCTTTCTTCAATTTACATACCATGTCTCCTTCTTGAGTTAAAGGAAAACCTTCAGGCTACTCAATGTAGACTTCTTCTTCCAATTCTCTATTCAGAAATGCTAACTTCACATCCATCTGATATACTTTGAATTTCTTGTAAGCTGCATATGCCAAAAACATTCTTACCGCTTCAATTCTTGCAAGAGGTGCAAAGGTTTCTTTATAGTCAATTCCTTCTTGTTGTGAGTAACCCTTACATACCAGTCTTGCTTTGTTTCTTACTACTTTTCCTTTTTCATTCATCTTGTTTCTGAATACCCATTTAGTTCCAATAACATTCTTGTCTTTAGGTGTAGGGACCAATTCCCATGTCTTGTTCTTTTCAATCTGATCTAGTTCTTCTTTCATAGCATTAGTCCAACTTTCATCTTCACAAGCTTCATTAGTAGTCTTAGGTTCAATTTGAGAAATCAAACATAACTATTCTTGTACCTTATTTCAAGTTAGAACTCCTCTTTTGATGCTCCCAATAATTTGTCCAATAGGATGATTTCTTAACAAACTCTTGCTAGGTGTCACTGTCTCAGATCTCTCTTCAGATGTAGGTTCCTCAATGACTTCAATGTGGCTTTCATTCAACAAATCACTATCAGTTTCATAAAATAATTCAGTAGATCCAGTGTTAGGTTTAGGATGAGCTTCTTCATTAGATTCATAATCAAGCATTCTTTCCTGAATTTTGAACTTTTCATCAACTTTAACATTTGTGCTTTCAATAATAGTCTTAGTTCATTTATTGAAACATCTATATGTTTTTCATTTCAAATAATATCCAAGAAATATACCTTCATCACTTCTAGGATCAAACTTTCCAATATCATCATCTCTCTTTATATAACATTTGCTTCCAAAAATTCTAAAATACTTAACTGAGGGTGCATGTCCAAACCATAATTCATAAGGTGTCTTGTTCGTGTCTGCTCTGATTTGTACTCTGTTCATTGTATATACTGCTATGTTCATTGCTTCTCTCTAGAATATCTTCGCCAAATCATTTTCAAATAACATAGCTCTTGCTACTTCAGTCACTGATCTGTTCTTTTTTTTTTCTGCAATGCTATTTTGTTCAGGTGTTCTAGGGGTTGAATACTGTCTCTTAATGCCATTTTCTTCACAAAAGGTGTTAAACTCTCTAGAATTAAATTCTCCACCTCTATCAGATCTCAAACATTTAATCTTCATTCCAGATTCATTTTCAACTTTATTCTTAACAATCTTAAACTTATCAAATGCTTTAGATTTTTCTTTAAGAAATGCAATCCACATAATTCTTGTAAAATTATCAACAAGAATCATAAAATATCTTTCTCCATAAAATCCTCTAGTCCTGGTAGGACCACTCAAATCTATATGAGCTATCTCCAGCTTCTCTGTAGATGTAAACTTCTTATTGGGAAAAGAACTTCTCTTATGTTTAGCCATTACACATCCTTTGCAAATCATGTTAGTAGGCTTCATAATTTTTGGTAAATCTCTTACTGCAAGTGTAGTACTTACTTTCACAATGTTATCAAAGTTTATATGACAAAATCTTCTATGCCATAACCAACTATCATGAATCTTAGTAATCAAACATGTCATCTCAGTAGGATTCAACTAAAATACATTACATCTAGTTCTAGATCCAGTTCCAATCAGATTTTCATCTTTATCCTTTATCACACAAGTTTTCTCAGTAAACCAAACTTGATATCCCTTATCAACTAACTATCCAACACTCAAAAGATTATGTTTCAATCTATCCACAAAATAAACATCATCAATATTAGTCTTTCCATCAAGAGTAATAGATCCTATACCTTTAATCAAACAAGGTGCATTGTTTTCAACTCTAACAACTCCATCATATTCATTCAACTTTATGAACTTTTTCATGTCTCCAGTCATATGATGTGAACAACCACTATCTATAATCCAATCAACTTTCTTTTCTACTTGAGAAACTAAAGCTTTTTCTTCCTTAACATCAGTTTCAGGATTCTCTTCTTTAATTGCTACAAATCCTATGTCATCATTTATCATGCCCAAAATTAGGGCAAAACACACACAACAAATTTTTTTTTTAAAACTCACCCTACAAGGTTGAAAATAGTGACATAGAATCGTATCATCAACCTATACACTTAAATCTTGAGGGAATTGGAGGCATGCGCTGCTTGCCATCATTCCCTAATTCGTCAAGTGCACAAGGTCAAAGAATACACTGACTAGGGTCAAGTTATAACTAGGAATATTTTCCCTAGGGTGATTAATGTCTAATGTACAAATGATTAGTACATTAAGTATAACACTATATATGCATATAATATCATATATGTGTATATGTGTGTGTGTGTGTGTGTGTGTGTATGATAATATATTACATAGCCAGTTTAAAACAAGGGTCAAAAATTTATTTTCGTTTCAATAGGAAATTGATCCGACATTATTTACTATAGTTAGGAGAATACAATTATTGGTTGAGAACACAACAATACCAAAGGTAAAATTAATACTTAAATTGGGAATTAATACTATAAGGTGATCACAACCTTCCTAGGTCCACATAGTGATACTTGATTATTCACATTCATGTGAATTGCTGATCATGTTTATATTAATATGGTAAGGAACCATAAATTTAAAATTAATAAGAGGAAGATAGTAATAAAAGTTATATCTTCTCCAGCCACATTATTTAATAAATAACTAAAAATAATTTGATATCAACATACTAAAATAGAAATGAAATAACTAAAGAGTATCTAAATTCAAAAAGGTCGATCTCATAATTCCTCAATAATAGGGGTTACCTAATAAATAAAAAGACAATATTAAAATGAAATAAAAAGTTGAGGAGATTTCAATAGTCATCAATTAATTAATACTATTGATTCAAAAGAAAATAAATTCAAAAACATTTAAAAGAGAAAAGCTTCTAGCCCTAACCCTAGTCCAAATTTGGGTTTTAAGTCTATTATTTCCTGGTTTGAGTCTCAGTCTTGTTGAAGGTTCTAGCAGGTTGCAACAGAGACCATGAAGACTCTATAATCCAGGTGGGTATTCACCCAAGCATGCACAAGTGTGTATATACACAAGTGTACTTACACTCTTGTGCAGGCTTGAGTAAATACCTGGGGGTTACTTCAAGAAGGGATCAAACATCCAAAGGCAAGGAGACAACAAGATCAGATGGTAAAAATGTTATGCTTCTAGGCTTCCGTCTTGGTTTGTCTAATTTTATCCAGAAGTTTTTTTTTCTTTTAATCTGGTAGATGTAGCAAATAGGATTGATGTTACAAATCCTAGTACAATTATTGGTTCTCATTTGAAGATCATTATATTTATTTATTCTTGTTAAATTTTCAGATTAAAAAATGCCAATGTAATTTAATCATATGTAAACACAAATCAAGTTTCAAGAACAAACTATGGGTTGCATGCATAGAGAGGATACATTAGGCTACATAAATAAAGCTTTTTGATGAAATGCACTATTTCTAAGTGATGCTCCTAATTAAAAAAAAAGAAGCTATTGTATCGCATACAATAGTGGGTATGCGATCCTAAGACATCTTTTGTTGCGGTAAATTATATTTATGCGAAAAAAAACCATTACCGATCATGCTACTAAACATTTGAGCTCGGCTTAACCCGTAATACCCCGAAATGGCGGTAGCAGGTGTTAACAGAAGCTAGTATACCATCGTCGAAAATAAAATGGAGGATCTATGGTTCCTTCTACTCTCGGGGCTATCAATCGATGGTGGCCATACCACTGCTGCGGCGGCCCACCGTCGCAATAGTGGTGGCTCTGGTGGCGGCAAGGGCACAGTGCGGCTAGGGCACGCCAAACCTTAAGGCTACTTGGTGACAGTGAAGATACCTTCACTTGTAATTAGGGATGTTAAGATAAGTCCCGAAGTTACACGACAATTCGAGCATTAACATAATGATACACTTAGCCAGACTATTATTCATATTCGAAGCAATCTTCGTTCAATGTTTTAATTAAGAAAACTAAGATATGAAAGGGGTTTAAGAGATGCGACTCATATTATTACTGATGCATAAGGACGAATATACATAAGTAATAATAAAGGAACCGATACCTTAAAAAAGACCAAGTTTTAATATATTTATATATATCTTTGAAAATATATATATATATATATATATCTGATATATATATAACAGATGATTGAAAAAGCTTGTGTATTTATATCATAATTTATATATATATATATATATATATATGAGTGCTTTAATATACTTCTCAAGATACAAAAAAAACATGAAAATTTATAAACAAATCTGAGAGCAGTCTATACTAGTTTATAAACATCATAACATTGAACATATAACTATTATCTCTTTTAGAGGAAATGAGAGAACTAAAAAAAAAGGACCATAGCCCAAGAGTATAAAATAAATCTAAAATTCTACGTAAATTATGCTAAACAAATTCCTTTCTTTTTTTTTTGTTCCTTTATAATTACAATATACAATAAGATCAATTCTAGGGCATCTTAAGTCAACTATTATTCATAATAAAGATAAAGCATTTATTTCGATTTGTAACTCTATTCATCTATACTAGCATGTCAATGTAAACATGAATATACCACAACATACTTTCATCCCTCTCGTTATTATAACCTTAAGCAACAACCTCCTTTCACTATTTCATACATATAATTTTACATTTAAATGAATTCTCCACTAAATTTTTTTTTACAAGAATTCAATATGCTTAGGCTTTTCAACATAGCCTCGAATAAACAAAATACACAAGGCTCTAGGCCATTTATCCTATATCATAAAAGAGGTATCTCCAAATTTCCGTTTAGCTCCAATAAAACTAGCAAGATGGGCTCTTTCCAAACCTGCAAAGAAAACCAAACAAGCGGACCATGGAGGCTCACCTCCCAACCTAGGCCATTTCATGGCCACCCTCGAGCTAGGGGAAATAAAGATGGATAGGGTTTACATGCATTCAACAAATACATAAACAAACATAAAACCAACAACAAACATAAACATCAAATTCCCAATCCCAAGGCTTAGGACAACCCGAGTCACTTTAAACCCATGGTAGGGGTGAAGGTGGAAGATACTCAACTAGGAGATTGCCAAAGTACAAAAGAAAACCAGCCTTCAACAAGGCTTTGAAATCTACACAATATGCCTTCACAAGGCCATAGAAACAACCAGCCACCCTTCTCATACTCTTCACCATATCCACACCCTTATGACTCCCAAAAGTATACACAAAAACAAAGGCACATGGATGCCCATATTGTGCCATAGTCATATTCCTCTGTTGGAGGTCATGGAACTCATCTATGCGATGCTGTCTAAAATGCTCTGACATGTATCAGGCCTTGAATCTCTCCAGAAAACCTCCCATGAGAGGGTGTCTAAAGTCAAGTGATGTTTATATTCTTCATGTCTCCACCAAGTAGAGGCATTACCTCTAAGAATATGTACTACCAAACGTGCCTTTAGGTTTCTCTCATAAGGGCGCAACCCAAAGCAGTGCTCAAGGCTCAAAAGCCATGCCTCTGCCTGTATACCATCTGTAGATCTTGAAAAGGGTTGAGGCTAAAGGTGTAGGAGCTCTTTGATTTGATCTCTTGTATCACAAGGTGCTTTGTGCACTATCTCAGGTGGTGGTGGTGGCTCTGGCATATGTACTGACTCATCCTCTAAATCTTCCTATCCCTCAACCTACCTCAAGTGGGGGCTCCTACTCCTCTCTCAGGCACCATTCTACTGAACTCATAATGGCAATCTGTCCATAATGATACCAGCAAGATTCTCAAGGCATTCAGAATATCCTAATTAGGGTTCAGTGGCGGTCTAGGAGGTGGTTCTGGCTCATCACCTACATCCTCTACTGGCTGCTCAACATCCAATGAAGCCTCACTAGCAGTCCTAGCATCTCGCCCACAATGATGACCTCTACATGTAACTGGAGGCATCCTACACAAGTGAAAGACAAGACATAAGTTGAAAATGCAATGGGTTTAGGTTCCCAGAGTTGAAACTGGGCTCTGATACCAAAATGTCATGTCCAAAATTAGGGCAAAACACACACAATAATATTTTTTTTTAAAACTCACCCTACAAGGTTGAAAATAATGACATAGAATCATATCATCAACCTATACACTTAACTCTTGAGGGAATTGGAGGCATGCGATGCTTGTTGTCATTCCCTAATTCATCAGGTGCACAAGGTTAAAGAATACACTAACTAGGGTCAAGTTATAACTAAGAATATTTTCCCTAGGGTGATTAACATCTAATGTACATCTAGGGTGATTTTTAGTATCACTTTCACTTAAAGTTCTTTCTATACTAGCTTCAAGATCTTCATCATTAGCATAATAACATTCCTTAGATCTTCTAGGTTTGAAATTGTTTCTGTACTTTTTAAGTCTCTTAGGACATTTAGATGCAAAATGACCATATTCTTGAAAAGTCCAACATTTAAATATTTTCTTACCGTTTGGTTCTCTTTTCACAAGAAAGGCAATACCTTCTTCAATCTTTTATCTTCTTCATTTCTAGATCTCCTTCTACCAGCATAATCTCCACTCACACTAATGCTTCTTGACAAAGTAGGGCAAACACTAAGAGAACTGAATGCTATCTCCATTCTAGGTAAGTCTCCTGATAATCTCAAGTTCATTTCTACTGCTTCCAATCTTTCAAGAAGAGTCTCTCTTGTAAAGTTTGTTGTACAAGGTATCACTTGTTCAATCATCTATGTTTTCTGCTTAAATACAAGAGTCAATGTCCTCAGAATTTTCCATATCACTTCATTCTTTGTCTTTGTTCCTCCACAAGATTTTATACCTGTAATGATTTCTGACATTCTACCAATATAACTTCTAATAGATTCATCTTCTAACATTCTTATATCTTCAAATGCACATATCCAATTATGTAATCTAACTCTTTTTGCATGTTCATCACCTTCAAAAGTAGAGTGTAAAGCTTTCCAAATTTCATGAGACTTTTTCTAACATTTTACCTGACTGTACTCATTCTCCGGAAGTGTTGTCAAAAGTACTTCTCTTGCAAGTATATGACACATGAATAGATCTCTCTCATTAGCAGTACATGTTTCAAGATTGTCCTCTTCAATGATAGTATTATCTTTCTTTGTAATCAACCAATAACCTGGTCCTAAACATAGTAGGTGTGTCTTCATCTTTTCTTTCCAGTTGTCAAAATTTACTCCATCAAACTTAGGGCTTTCTTTCCTGAAATTCTCCATGGATCTCCTTAAGTTGTTAAACTTCTTTTTCTAGGACCTGCTGCTCTGATACCAATTGTTAGAAAGTAAAGTCCACCAAGATAACTGAGAGGGGGGAGTGATTTATTTATCAGATAATTATAAATTTTATCATCTTCAACAACATTAAACCATATAAGCAATATAATTACCAACCATAGAAAGATAT
Organism: Chamaecyparis obtusa; assembly: GCA_027943335.1. NCBI lineage: Eukaryota > Viridiplantae > Streptophyta > Pinopsida > Cupressales > Cupressaceae > Chamaecyparis > Chamaecyparis obtusa. Next base: position 799,497 of record BSBK01005659.1, read on the forward strand.
TCATACACAATAACACAATGACACAAGATATGTTGACTAGGGAACCTCTTGATCAAAGAGTAAACACCAGTGGGAATGATGCCCACAAAAGATGCACTAATATGAATATTCCTTGTGAAAGGATGGACTTTGTTAGGAGTCTTATGAAATACATTAAGTACATATGAATCCATGTTAGGAGATTTTGAATCCCTGTTAAAAGATTCTAACCTTGTTAAGAGTTATGGAAGATAGAAGGACCCATTGCCCAAATAGCTTCAGGGTAAGATCACTGAACACACTATCCAAATAATCTTTACATTACTCAATAGAATAATATGTTACCTCTTCTCTAACTATGCCAAACCACACTCACTATTACATTAGATCTCAATTTCAGATCTTTGTACTTCGCATGTCTTCCTTCATAAATTCGCTTTCATACTTAGCTCTTTTCTTCACTTCATGCATACAGAATCACACACAACCACTACTTCCATATCAAATACATACTACACACTAAAAAAATAAAATACACTCCTTCCTTTATACCACACTCAAATAATTACAAATGAGTCAGGATACAATTATAAAATAAAAGTTTCCACATGCTACACCAAAATTACACAAAATTGTTAGCTTCCAAATACAATAAATCTTCACTCATGAAACCTCAAAGTCTGTGCTATCATCCATATCACTATCAATGTGTCTTCAACTTTCCTTTAACTTTGCAAAACTAGATTCCATCTCGATTAGGAGATATCATCCGATTTCCACAAACCTCTACTCAGGAACACTACCTGAATACTGCTTCCACCAAAATGATCATAACTTCCATGAATAAATGAATTAATACATGTGCTCTTAACCATATACATATAACATATCAAAGAGTATATCCTCAACATCACATAGCTCCAACTACAATAACCCACGTGCGCTAATCCAAACTCTATCTGCTTCTCTGCAAGTCTTCGGTAAGTCACTGTGTTGACATCAATGACAATCATAGTCATTAATGCAATAAAAATTACTACATAATGGCTTCCAAACATTTGGCATTCATTCCTAACAAAAACATACATCATTCTTCTTTAAATCCTTAACAAACTTTCTTCCTTCCATCAAGAAAACTTTCACAAATGTGCAAACATTACTAACAGGTTCTTCTATCAAATGTAACAAGATTTTTTTTCTTCCATTAGCCACAATAGTATACTTATGCAATCTCTCATCATATATATCATGTCTATCATATTGCAGGGGTCTACCCAACAAAATATGACAACAATCCATAGGCATGATATCACACAACACCTTATCATAGTACTTTCCAATTTTCAAATTCACATAATATTGTTCATTTACCAAGAGTGTATGCTCATCTTTGATCCATGAAATTTGATAAGGCTTCAGATGTTTCAATCTTTCCAACTGCAACTTTCTTACCATCTCTTTAGATGCCAGATTCTCCAAGCTACCATTGTTAATGATTACCTTCCAAACTTTGTCAGAAACTCTACATCTAATCTTGAATAAAATTTTCCTTGTCGGATCTTCCCTTTTACTTTCATTCTACAGTGCTCTTCTTACCATCAATTTATTTTCCTTCTCAGGTTCATTCGGTGACTCCTCTTGCACCAAAGCATTTCTACTACTACTGGCCTTCTTACTAGCATGTGTACATTCAAAAGATCTATGTCCTTCTTCTCCACAATTGTAACAAGTTCCTCAGAAATTACCTCTACTATAACTACCTTGGTAGTTACTACCTCTGCCTCTAGATGAATTTTCACCTTTCCACTTGGTCTTTGCATTTTTCTAGATTTGTCTTTTCAGGTTCAGATCTACTATTTTCACCATAAGATCTACCTCTTCCTCTAGTGAATCTACCACCTCGACCTCTTTGTCTCAGCTCATGTCTCTTGTTCAATTTATCCTTGGCCTTCAATGCAAATTGATAAGCCTCTTCAATGTTCTCTAACTTGACCAAACTTATTTCCTCTTGGATGGAAACTCTCAAACCATTCAGGTACCTAGAAATTCTTTCCACATCATCCTCATCATGTCTAGATCTGATATCTAATATATAGAATTCCTCAGTATACTCTTTTACCAAGCTATCTTTTTGCCTTAGACTTTGCATTTGCCTAACTAGGTTAATCTAATAATCACAAGGTAAGAACTTTCCTTTCAATTTATTCACCATTTTATTCCATACTTTGATTTTGTCTTTGCCTTTCTTTTTCTGATCTAATTGCAGATGTTCCCACCATAAGGATGCATGACCTTTCAATTTTGTGCCTGCAATTTTTACCTTCTTCTCCTTAGATATATTTTCATATTCAAAATACTTTTCCATTTCAGTGATCCAGTCTATCAATTCATCATAATCCAATTTTCTACTATATTCAGGAGGATTGAAATGTGGTGTCGACTTCAAACTTGTTAACATCTTCAAGAATCTTTCCTCACCCTAATCCATCATAGGTGCAGGTTTTGCTTCACCTTGTTCCACTTCAATTTCATCATCACTAACATCTTCAAGATGTCTACCTCTTCTCTGGGCTATTTCAACAACTTCTAATCTAGCAGCAAGTTGTCACAACATGCCTACCAATCTTGGATCCACTTCTCTCTTCCCATGAACCATCTTGAGAACCCTCTACAATTGTAGGTTAGATCACTACCTGCTACCCCATAATAATTAAACTAGGGCTTCGCAAGAAGGAACCTACAAACCTAGATCTATAGACCTAGATCCAAATCTCACCTCACTCCGATACCACCTGATGCAAGATAAGTACCTTAGGGGCCAAATGATGGTACACCCTATAGATCTAGCCTTTCTCAACAACACACAAAAGAAACAAAAACACAATGAGAGAGATAAAGTAGGATCATAGATATATTAGCTTCATTCAAATTGATTCATACATATTGAGCTGTAAGGCCTTCCTGGTTAGGGCTAGAAATTGAAATGAATTACAAAAGTCCTCAAACATGTGAGGATCTGCCAACAATCTTGATTCTACTATCTCCTATCTTCTACCAAAAATTGACTCCCAAAACTCTAACCAAACAACTATACTTATACAAGAGGTTAGCAAATTGAGTCGGCCTTTAGATCCACAACCAATGGAAGGAATGGTCATATCTAGGACCACACCCTTCCCAGTGATGGATACCAACATTAAATATGTGACCCATAATCAATGCACAAGTCAGCCAAAATAGAAACTCAAAATAAACTACTCAGTAAGAAAGGATGACTAAGCAACAGACAAGCATCGCCAAGCACTAGTGAAACAACTGACCACCTAGGAGATAACTAACCACACTTGGTAACCAAAGGAAACTAACTAACTACTGACTAACTCAATCAAAGAAGGAACTGAGCAACATAGAAAAAGTTCAAATATATTTTTGGTGACACAGGATTGCCAAGGACCCGAGATGCTCCTGCATCAAAATTTCCCTTTTCCTTTCATTTCTTTCTTAGCAATCAAAGCAATGAAATCATTTAGTTCTTTCTCTTCATCATCATCATCAAAATTGACAGAAGTGTTTAAGGACTTCTTACCATGGATTGAAGCTTTGAATGTTGTTTCACTTTTATGCTCTATCTTCAATCTTGATATCTCAAAGGCTAAAAGCTTGCTGATCAAGGTCTCTCTTTTAAAGTATTTTTTGGACTGCATAGTTTCATCTAGGATGCATATCTTGCTATCATATTCTAGTGTCAAGGTAGTCATCAATTTATCCATTATGTCTTCTTCTGAAATTTCTCCACCATTATTTCTGATTCATGCAACTGCTTCATTAATCCTTTGATTATAGTCTCTGACATTATCATCAGGTAGCATCTCTAATGTATTTTATCTTTTCTTCCATGTCTTCTTGTGTGCATTCTTGGCTTGAATATCTCCTTCAAACATCTCATCTAGATACTTCCATATCTTATAGGCTTTGTCCATTTTCTTGATCTCTAAAAACTCATTGTCAAATAGGGTGCTGATAAGGGCTTCTTTGGCAATAGAATTTGAAGTGAACATCTCCTTTTACTTCAAGGTTGCATCATCTTTTGCAAGATCTGGTAGAGAGGGAATTTGAACTTCTTTGGTAGCTACTTCAAAAATCTCAAATGCAATGCACTGCAAATATTTCATCATTTTGTTGTGTTAGGAATAGTCCCAAGAGATAACTGAGAGGGGGGGGGGAGGTGAATTAGTTATCTACAAGTTTCAATTCTTTATCTAATTAAGTATACTTAAACATAAATCATAAACAAAATTAAAGAACACTTGAACACAACACCAATATTTTGGTTATGGGGAAACCCAAATAGGTAAAAACCCAGGTGGGAATTGACACCCACTAATAATTTGCACTAATGTTTTATGATCCTTGTTAGAAGATCCTTAACCTTGTTAGGCTTTTCTTTATAATATATTTAGTACAGTGACCTGGTCAAGGATCAGACCTTGTTAGGAGTCTTTTACAATTAAACCTATTAGGGGTGAGGATACACTGTCCGAGAGCACACTACTCAAAGGGGTGAAGGCTACAACCTTCTAAATAATAGATACACACTATATCTGGATCTTGGTGAACTATGCTTTGAAGTTCTATTAGGATCAGTTCCAATGTATAGAAAAAATACTTTACTTGGTCACATAGACCTTTTGTTGATGGCTTAACACTTCGCACACTCTGCTTTACTCTTCACAATTAACTCTGAACCATACTTAGCAATCACAAATGACTGCCTATAAATATCTTTCCTCCAAATGATATAATCAAGTTGGCCTATTAGAACCACCTTGAAATCATATTGGAGAAATCATAGCATACTTCAATAATAATTCTGTCAGCTCTACTAAGCACACAACACATTCTAGGACCTGTCCAATATTAACAAATGTAGACACATGCTACACACTGTCGGCTCTACCAAAATGACTGAAACTTTCTCCTCAAGATGAATTACATCATGCACTATTAACCAAACATTACTAACTCTTCTCCAAGAACTAATCTAAAGGCACATATTGAAATGATAGGCGCAACTCCTAGACCAATATAATCTATGTCGACTCTTCTAAATAAACATAGGAAACTGCTATTACTAAATAACGACTACATAACTTCATGTCTACTAATCATCAGACTCTATTTCCATGAATGTAACATCACTAACATGTCTCCATCACATATCCAAATGCCTAGGGCTCCATGATAACTATACGGACAATCATTCACCTAACACTACCTGTAACTCTATCAGGAACACTGCTGACACAAGCTGCTATATAACTATCTGTACTAATAGTTAACCTTTGTGTCCATGATATCATGCTGATAACATGTTTGTGTTGTATATATGATAATCTTACTACACAAGTCTTCCATGTATGCTACTTACCATATGTTGTCATCAATTACAAACATACAATCAACACTGACTTGCTGGCAAATCTCCAACAATCTCCCCCTTTGGCATTGATGGCAACATATGGAATGAAAAACACCACCAACCCAAATGAACATTTATTTTATAACATTCTCCATTTCCTCTTCAAAACTCCCCCAAGGATGAATCCTCCATCTGCTGCAATATTCTTCAACATTCTCCATTTCCTCAACTGAATTGCTTCCATAACTAAATACTACTCCCCCTTAGTATATTACTCCTTCTTTTACTTATGTTTTTCATGAATATTTATTACTCCCCCTTTGACATCAATGGAAAAGGGTGCCAAATAGTTGAAGCACCAATACTACTCCCGAGGTAGAGTAGTCAACCATCCATTAGTCCTTGAGGACTGATGCTCTTTCTTCTTTTTTCTAAGTAGAATTAGGGAAGGGAATTACTTGCAACTTTTCCCTGAGATACTCAAAAGTATCCTTTGGCAAGGGCTTTGTGAATATGTCTTCTAGATAATCTTTAGTGCTCACATATTCCAACTTAACTTCTTTCTCTACTACTTTCTCTCTTAGGAAGTGATACTTTATCTCAATGTGTTTTTTCTTTGCATGCATCACAAGGTTCTTTGACATATTAATAGTGCTAGTGTTATCACAATGTATAACAATAGGATAGTCAATCTGAATTCCAAAGTCCTTTATCATTTTCTTGATCCAAACAATTGAAGAACACTCAAGTCTACTACAACATACTCCTCTTCTTCTATTAACTGAGAGATACAATTTTACTTCTTGCTTGTCCAAGTGACAAGTCTGTCACCAAGAAACATTGCTCCTCCTAATGTACTCTTTCTATCATCAATGCTGTTAGGAATGAATGCAAAGTATTTTGGTATTCATTCTGTAGCAGTTGTTGTTACATTCATGACTTGGATTGTCATTGATGTCAACATAGTGATATTCTGGATATCAACAGGAAAGTAGGTACAGTTTTGTTTTGCACACATGTTGTATTGTAGATTGGCTTTTGCAAAATTGATGATATGTTCTTTGGTGTGTTATTAGCCTATGGTTAATAGTGCAAAAATAAATTCATTCATTCATGAGAGTTATGAGCATTTTGGTGAAAGCAGTGTTTAGACAGTGTTTCTGTGTAGCGATTTTAAAAAATCAGAGGATATCTCTTAGCTAGGATGGAATCTAATTTTGCGCAGTTAAAGGGATGTTGGAGACTCATTAATGATGACATGGTTCATAGTGAAAACTTTGAGGATATGTTTGGAGAAAGTTACAGTATCTGGAAGCTGACAGTTTTATGTGAATTTTTTGTGTAGCGTGTAGAAATTATTATTTTGTAATTGAGGACCGACTCATTTGTAATTATTTGAGTTTGGCATATAAGAAGGAATGTTTTCCTTGTTGTAAAGAGAATTGAGAAAAAGAGAATTGAGAAAAAGAGAATTGAGTAGAGAGGATTGAATTGTGAAAGTTGAGATGCGAATATATGCATGAAGTGAAGAAAAGAGCTAATTCAGTGATGAAGGAAGACTTGTGAGTACAGAGATCTGGAATTGTGATCTTGTGTAGTAGACAGTGAAATTTTGGCATAGTGTGAAGGAGGTAATATATTTCATATTATTCTATTGAATAATTCTAAGATCTTTTGGACAGTGGGTTCAGAGATCTTTCCTTGAAGCTGTTTGGGCAGTGGGTTCTTCTGTCTTCCATAAACTCTTAACCGGGTTAGAATCTTTTAAAAGGGATTAAAAATATCCTAATAGGGATTTATATGTACTGAATGTATTTCATAAGACTCCTAACAGGGTCCATCCTCTAACAAGGAACTTTCATTTTAGTGCATCATTTTGTGGGCATCATTCCCACCGAGGTTTACTCTTTTCAAGAGGTTCCCTAGTCAACATATCTTGTGTTATTGTGCAATTATGTATGGTTATCTTTCTATGGTTGATTACTACATTGATTATATTATTTAAAGTAGTTGAATGGTTAAATTATCAGATAACTAATTCACCCCTCCTCCTCTCAGTTATCTTGGGGATCTTTACTTTCTAACAATTGGTATTAGAGCAGTAGGTCCTTGAAAGAAAAGTTTAACTTAAGAAGATCCATGGTGAATTTTAGGAAAGAAAGCCCTAAGTTTGATGGAGTAAATTTTGATAGCTAGAAAGAAAATATGAAGACACATTTATTGTGTTTAGGACCAAGTTATTGTTTGATTACAAAGAATGAGAAGACTATCATTGAGGAAGACAATCTAGAGGCAGGAACTAAAGATGAGCTAGATTTATTCATGTGTAACATACTTACAAGAGAAGCACTTTTGTCAGCACTACCAGAGAATGAATACAGTCAGGTAAGATGTTTGAAAACATCTCATGCAATTTGGAAAGCTTTACATTCTACTTTTGAAGGTGATGAACATGCAAAGAAGGCTAGATTACATAATTGGATTTGTGCATTTGAAGATATCAAACTGATGGAAGATGAATCTATTAGAAGCTATATTGGTAGGATGTCTAAGATTTTTATAGGAATAAAGTCTTGTGGAGGTGATAAGGTAGAGAATGAAGTGATATGGAAAATTCTGAGAACTTTGACACCAGTATTCAAGCAGACAACACAGATGATTGAACAAGTGATACCTTGTACACCAAACTTTTCAAGAGAGACTCTTCTTGGAAGATTAGAAACAACAGAGATGAATTTGAGATTATCAGGAGAGCTACCTAGAATGGAGATAGCATTCAGTGCTCTTAACATTAGACCTACATTATCAAGAAGTACTAGTGTGAATGGAGATTATGCTAGTAGTAGTAGATCTAAATCTGAGGAAGATAAGAAGATTGAAGAAGGTATTGCATTACTTGTAAAAAGAGAACCAAAAGGTAAGAAAATCTTTAAATGTTGGACTTGTCAAGAATATGGTCATTTTGAATCTAAATGTCCTAAGAGAGTTAAGAAGTATAGAAGCAACTTTAAACCTAGGAGATCTAAAGAATGTTATTATGCAAATGATGAAGATCTTGAAGCAAGAATTGAAAGACATTTAAGTGACAGTGATAATGATAACTTTGAGGAAACATGATTTGTAGCAATTAAAGAAGAAAGTTTTGAATATGATGAAACAAAAGAAAAAGCATTAGTTTCTCAAGTTGAAAATAAATCTGATTGGATTATAGATAGTGGTTGTTCACATCATATGACTGGAGATAAAAGAAAGTTTGTTAAGTTAGACAATTATGATGGAGGAATTGTTAGAGTTGGTAATAATGCACCTTGTTTGATTAAGGGTATAGGATCTATTACTCTTGATGGAAAGACTAATAGTGATGATGTTTACTTTGTTGATGGATTGAGACATAATCTACTAAGCATTGGACAATTGGTTGATAAGAGTTATCAAGTTTGGTTTGCTGAGAAAACTTGTGTGATAAAAGATAAAGATGGAAATCTGATTGGAAAAGGATCCAGAACCAGAGGTAATGTATTTCAGTTGAATCATATAGAGATGACATGTTTGTTAACTAAGATTGATGACAGTTGGTTATGGCATAAAAGTTTTTGTCATATAAAATTTGATAATATTGTCAAAGTGAGTACTACACCTGGGATAAGAGATTTACCTAGAATTATGAAACCTACTAACATGATTTGCAAAGAATGTATGATGGAAAAGTAGAAAAGGAGTTCATTTCCTAGCAAGAAGTTCGCATCGGCAGAGAAGCTGGAGATTGTTCATACAGACTTGAGTGGTCCTACGAGGACTAGAGGATTCTATGGAGAAAGGTATTTTATGATTCTTGTTGATGATTTTACAAGAATGATGTGGATTTCATTTTTGAAAGAAAAATCTGAAGCATTTGATAAATTTAAGATCATGAAAAGCAAAATTGAGAATGAATCTAGAATGAAGATTAAGTGTCTAAGATCTGATAGAGATGGTGAATTTACATCTAGAGAGTTTAATACTTTTTGTGAAATGAATGGTATTAAGAGACAACTTTCAGCCCCTAGAACACCAGACCAAAATGGTATTGCAGAAAGAAGGAGAAGGTCAATAACTGAAGCAGCAAGAGCTATGTTGTTTGAGAATGATTTGGCTAAGACCTTTTGGAGAGAAGCAATGAACATAGTAGTATACACTATGAAAAGGGTACAAATCAGAGCAGATACAAATAAGACACCTTATGAATTATGGTTTGGACATGCACCCTCAGTTAAGTATTTTAGAATTTTTGGAAGTAAATGTTATATTAAGAGAGATGATGATATAGGAAAGTTTGATCCTAGAAGTGATGAAGGAATATTTCTTGGATATTCTTTGAAAAGCAAAGCATATAGATGTTATAACAAAAGAACTAAGACTATTGTTGAAAGTGCAAATGTCCAAGTTGATGAGAAATTTAAAATTTAGGAAAGAATGCTTGATTATGAATCTAATGGAGAAGCACAACCTCAACCTAACATTAAAAATACAGAATTATTTTTTGAAACTAACATCATATTGAAGAAAATAGAGAAGAAAATAGAGAAGAAAATAGAGAAGAAAACAAAGAAGAAAGCAGAGAAGAATCTACAGTTGGAACAAGATCAGTAACTATGACACCTAACAGGTATATTTCAAGACATCACCCTGCTGAGCAAGTTATTGGAAGTTTAGACAAAGGAGTTTTGACTCGAAATAAGGTACATTTATGTTTGATTTATCAAATTGAACCTAAGACTACTAATGAAGCTTGTGAATATGAACATTGGATTAATGCTATGAAAGAAGAACTGGAGCAGATTGAAGAAAACAAGACATGGGAATTGGTCCCTAGACCTAAAGACAAGAATGTGATTGGAACAAAATGGGTATTCAGAAACAAGATGAATGAACAAGGAGAAGTGATAAGAAACAAAGCAAGATTGGTATGTAAAGGATATTCACAACAAGAAGGAATTGACTATGAAGAAACTTTTGCACCTGTGGCCAGACTTGAAGTAGTGAGAATGTTTCTAGCATATGCAGCTTACAAGAAATTCAAAGTGTATCAGATGGATGTGAAGTCAGCATTTCTGAATGGTGAATTAGAAGAAGAAGTCTACATTGAGCAGCCTGAAGGTTTTCATTTGACACAAGAAGGAGATATGGTATGTAAGTTAAAGAAAGCTTTATATGGATTAAAACAAGTACCTAGAACCTGGTATGTAAGATTGGATAAGTATTTATTGAAATTGGGATTTATAAAAGGAACAACAAATAGTAACTTATACACAAAATAAATTGAGAATGGTTTGTTGGTTATAGTTATATTTGTTGATGATATTATCTTTGGAGGAGAAGATGAAGCCAATGATAAATTTGTAGATGAAATTAAGATTGAATTTGAAATGAGCATGATTGGAGAAATGAAATATTTTTTGGGATTACAGATAACACAAAGCAAGGAAGGTATATTTGTAAGCTAGACTAAGTATTTGAATTTCTTATTGAAAATATTTGGAATGGAAGATTCTAAACCTGTTGGAACACCTATGGTAACTAGACATAAGTTATCTAGCAAAGATGAGACACCAGCAGTTGAGTAGAAAAGTATAGATCTATGATTGGAGGATTGCAGTACTTGACACATACAAGACCTGATATAGCACGTTCAATTAGGATTATAGCAAGATTTCAAGTAGAACCTAGAGAATCACATTATGCAGTAGTAAAAAGGATACTAAGATATCTGAAAGGAACAATGGATTATGGATTATGGTATGAGAATTCTAATGATTTTACTTTATGTGCCTATACTGATGCAGATTGGGGAGGTAGTGTTGATGAAAAGACAAGCACCAGTGGTGGAGCCTTTTTTCTTGGAGGAAAATTAGTCTCTTGGTTAAGTAAGAAGTAGAATTGTATTTCACAAAGTATAGTAGAAGCAGAATATGTTGCAGCAGCAAACAATTGTAATCAGATTACTTGGATGAAGCAGTTGTTGAAGTATATTGGAATAAAGTTTGATGAGCCTATTATTATACATTGTGATAACACCAGTATAGTGATTATGTCTAAAAATCCTATTTTACATTCTAATACTAAACATATTGAGATCAAGTATCATGTTGTAAGAGAGAAAGTTGTAGAAAAAGAAGTAAGATTGGAGTACATAAGCACAAAGGAACAGATAGCGGATATATTTACAAAACCTTTACCTAAGGATACATTTTTGTATTTGAGAGGTATGCTTGGGGTTATGCCCCAACCTATTTTTGAGAATTGATGCTGATGATTGCATCTGTCCAGTGGTATATGAGCCCTATCTTTCTTCTGGATTGGATGTTGAAACTTCCTCTATGGGGGAGTTTATGAGCTGAGTCATGAGGACTCTTGTTATTGTATTTTTCTGAACAGTGTCTATTAACATTAAGTTTTTGTTGACTTAGTGATGGAATTTCTATCTTTGATGTCAATGGGGGAGAGATATACATGAAAAACATTGTGGATTGTATGAGAGAGCTGAATGGGAGAGCGAAGCAAGATTTAATTTGATATTTTGCAGTGATGTTGCAGTATTGGGATTTTGGAACATTGGATATTTTTCATCTATGTTTCCATCAATGCCAATGGGGGAGATTGTTAGGAATGAATGCAAAGTATTTTGGCAGTCATTCTGTAGCAGTTGTTGTTGCATTCATGACTTGGATTGTCATTGATGTCAACATAGTGATATTCTGGATTTCAGTAAGAAAGTAGGTATAGTTTTGTTTTGCACACATGTTGTATTGTAGATTGAATTTTGTGTAGTTGATGGTATGTTCTTTAGTGTGTTATTAACCTATGGTTAACATTGCAAAAAGAAATTCATTCATTCATGAGAGTTATGAGCATTTTGGTGAAAGCAGTGTTTCTGTGTAGCGATTTTCAGAAATCAGAGGATATCCCTTAGCTGGGATGGAATATGATTTTGCACATTTAAAGGGATGTTGGAGACTCATTAATGATGATTTATTTCATAGAACAAGATTCAAGGATATGTTTGGAGAAAGTTACAGTATTTGGAAGCTGACAGTTTTATGTGAATTTTGTGTGTAGCGTGTAGAAATTATTATTTTGTAATTGAGGACCGACTCATTTGTAATTATTTGAGTTTGGTATATAAGAAGGAATGTTTTCCTTGTTGTAAAGAGAATTGATAAAATGAGAATTGAGAAAAAGAGAATTGAGTAGAGAGGATTGGATTGTGAAAGTTGAGATGCGAATATATGCATGAAGTGAAGAAAAGAGCTAATTCAGCGATGAAGAAAGACTTGTGAGTACAAAGATCTGGAATTGTGATCTTGTGTAGTAGAGAGTGAAATTTTGGCACAGTGTGAAGGAGGTAATATATTTCATATTATTCTATTGAATAATTCTAAGATCTTTTGGACAGTGGGTTCAGAGATCTTGCCTTGAAGCTGTTTGGGCAGTGGGTCCTTCTGTCTTACATAAACTCTTAATTGGGTTAGAATCTTTTAACAGGGATTAAAAATCTCCTAACAAGGATTTATATGTACTGAAAGTATTTCATAAGACTCCTAACAGGGTCCATCCTCTAACAAGGAACTTTCATTTTAGTGCATCATTTTGTGGGCATCATTCCCACTGAGGTTTACTCTTTTCAAGAGCTTCCCTAGTCAACATATCTTGTTTTATTGTGCAATTGTGTATGGTTATCTTTCTATGGTTGATTAATACATTGATTATATTGTTTAAAGTAGTTGAATGGTTAAATTATCAGATAACTAATTCACCCCCCCCTCTCAGTTATCTTGGGGATCTTTACTTTCTAACAAACGCTTCCCACCCAATTTGCATGAGTATATACATGAAGCTCAATATTTTTTGAATTGGGATAACATAGACCATAATCTATAGTTCCTTGAAAGTATCTAAATTTTTTTTTACTACCATGAGGTGACTTTGTTTAGGCTCTGCTACAAATCTTCCAACTATGCCAACTACATTGGAAATATCAGGTCTAGTTTGAGTAAGATAAATGATTTTGCCAATCATAAACATGTACAATGTTATATCTACTACTAGCGAGTCATCTTCTTTATTAATCTTGCATCCAGTTATCATAGGTGTCCCTACTAGCTTGCAATCATCCATATTGAATTTCTTTAATATATCTTTCACACACTTGGACTGATTAATGAAAATACCTTTCTCTATCTATTGCACATTCAATCTCAAAAAGTATTTGATAGGTCTAATCATGCTCATCTCAAATTCACTCTGCATCTCCTTAGCAAATTCATCACTAAGTTTGTCATTACCTCCAAAGATAATGTCATCAACAAATATAGCTACAAGTAGTAAACCTTCAGATGTCTCTCTTATGAAGAGATTATAGTCTGCTACTCCTTTCTTGAATCCAATCTTTGTTAGATATCCATCCAGTCTCTCATACCATGCTCTAGGGGCTTGGTTAAGTCCATAGAAGGCCTTCTTCAATCTACATACCATATCAGGTCTATCTAATAAGGTGAATCCTTCTGGCTGCTCAATGTATACTTCTTCTTTCAATTCTCCTTTCAAGAATGCTGACTTGACATCCATCTGATTGACTTTGAAGTTTTTAATTGTTGCATAAGCTAGAAACAACTTAATAGCTTCTAATCTTCTCACAAGTGAAAATGTGTTTGAATAATCAATGCCTTCTCTTTGTGCATATCCCTTACATACTAACCTTGCTTTGTTTCTTACTATTGTACCATCTTCATTCATCTTGTTTTTGAATATCCATTTTCTTCCAATCACATTCTTATCACTTGGTCTTGGGACTAGTTCCCAAGTATCATTCTTGATAATCTGATCCAGTTCCTCTTTCATAGCATCATGCCAATCTAAATCATTACATGCATCTTCAACACTTAAAGGCTCAATTTGAGATAGTAAACATACCACCTCATTGCTTGTTGAATTCTTTGTTTTTTATCTTCTTGTGACTTTTTTTCTCTAATCTCCAGTGATGTCATCCTTAGAGTGATATCTACCTGTATACTTTGGAGGTTTATGTGAAACTAACTCATCTTCCTTCTGAGTTTCTTCTTCACTTGTTTCAGGGTCATTGAACAATACATTGTTACTGTCAAATATTTCTTCAACAACTGTCTCGCTAGTGGAAGGTCTAGGTTCTTCTTCAATCATAGGTGAGTAATCATGATATCTTTCTTTAACCATAAAATTTTCATCAATCTTAACATGAGCACTTTCAATGATTTTCTTCAATCTCAAGTTAAAACATCTATAAGCTTTACTTTTAGTAGGGTAACCAAGAAAAATACCTTCATCACTTCTTACATCAAACTTGCCTACTGCTTCATCCCTCTTGATGTAGCACTTGCTTCCAGATATTTTGAAGTATGTCACTTTGGGAACATTACCAAACCATAGCTCATAAGGTATCTTGTCTGCGCTAGGCTTTAATTGTATTCTATTGATTGTATAGACTATTGTATTGACTGCATCTCTCCAATAGGTGTGTGCAACTTTTCCTTCAATCATGATGGTGCGTATTGTATCAAGGATAATCCTGTTCCTTCTCTCTGCAATCTCATTTTCTGCGGGGTTCTAGGTGCACTTAACTATCTTTTTATGCCATATTCTTCACAGTACTCATAGAATCTGTCAAAGGTGAATTCTCCTCCTCTATCTGATCTTAGAACCTTTATCTTTAGTCCAGATTCATTCTCAACCTTAGCTTTGAATATTTTGAACTTCTCAAATGCTTCTGACTTATCTTTCAAGAATGCAACCCACATCATTCTAGAATAATCATCTACAAACAAAATGAAATACCTTTCACCATAGTATGATCTTGTTTGAGTTGGTCCACATAGGTCTATATGAATTAGATCCAACTTGTTCTCTGTTGAATTATGCTTGCTCTTGAATGAATTCCTCACATGCTTTCCCATTACACATTCCCTGCAAATGGTATTAACCTGCTTTGCTATGCTAGGTAGGTCTCTTACTACCTTAACATTACTTATCTTTACTATGTTATCAAAATTGATATGACAATCTTTTTTGCCACAACCAACTTTTATCTACTTTAGCAACAAAACAACTTGCTTCTAGATTAAGCTGAAAAACATTACCTTTAGTCTTTGATCCTAATACAATTATTTCTCCTTCCTTGTTGTTAATGGTACACTTGTTTCCATTGAACTCCAATTTGTAGTCTTTGTCAATAAATTGCCCAACACTGAGTAGGTTATGTTTCAAACCATCAACATAAAGAACATCATCAATACTATTCTTTCCATCCAAGGTGATGGATCCTCTACCAATGATAGGTTTGGGAGTGTTATCTCCAAATCTAACCATGCCTCCTTTTTATTTGTCCAAATGAACAAATCTATCTTTGTCTCCTGTCATGTGATGTGAGCAACCACTATCAATGATCCAATCTATCCTGATGTCAGCTTGTGAAATCAGAGCTAATTCTTGTGAATTATTTTCATCTTCAAGAGCAATAAATCTAATTTCTTCTTCTCTTGATTCTTCATATGATACTCCATCTCCAGCATAATAGCATTCCTTTGTATACTTAGGCTTGTAGTTATTCTGATATCTTTTATTTCTTGTAGGACACTTAGATGCAAAATGACCAATCTTATTACAAGAAAATAATTTAAATGGAAATTGACCTTCATATTTCCCTTTTTCTTTCTTTTCACTTTTAAAAATCATAGCAATGAAATCATCTAATGTTTTCTCTTCATCATCATCATCAAAATTACCAGAGGTGTTTACAGATTTCTTACCATGGATTGATGCTTTGAATGCCATTTCACTTTTAGGTTCTATCTTCAATCTTGAAATCTCAAAAGCTGAAATTTTGTTGATCAAGGTCTCTCTTTTGAAATTTAATGTAAGTTGCATGGTCTCATCAAGCATGTTGATCTTGTTTTCATATTATACTATGAGAGTGGTCATCAATTCATCCATAATGTCTTCTTCTGAGATCTCTCCCCATTGTTCCTGATTCCTGTAACTACTTCATTAATCCTTTGGTTGTAAGCTCTGATGTTCTCTTCAAGTAGAATCTCTAATGTATTGTATATTTTCTTCCAATTTTTTCTACGTGCATCCTTTGCTTGTTTATCTCCTTCAAACATGTCTTCTAGGTGCTTCCATATCTTGTAGGCTATGTCTATTTTCTTTATATCTAAAAACTCACTTTCATCCTAATAAGGGCTTCTTTTTCTATTGCATCCTAATGGAACAAATCCTTATTCTTTCTTGTAGCATCATCCTTTGCAAGATCTTCTAGAGAGGGGATCTCAACTTCTTTGATAGCCACTTCAAAAACTTCAAAAGCAATGCACTGCAAATGTGTCATCATCTTGTTCTTCCAATCAAGATAATTCTCTCCATCAAACTTATGATTGTCTTTTCTAAAGAATGTAATCTGATCAACCTCAATTTGTTAAACTTTCTCTCTGAGGTACTTGGCTCTGATACCAATTGTTAGGAATAGTCCCAAGAAATAGCTGAGAGGGGGGGTGAATCAGTTATCTACAAGTTTCAATTCTTTATCCAATTAAGTATACTTAAACATAAAGCATAAACACAATGAAAGAACACTTGAACATAGAACCAATATTTGTGTTACGGGGAAACCCAAATAGGTAAAAACCTTGGTGGGAATTGACACCCACTAATAATCTACACTAGTGTTTTATGATCATTGTTAGAAGATCCTTAACCATGTTAGGAGTTTCTTTACAATATATTTAGTCTAGTGACCTAGTCAAGGGTCAGGCTTGGTTATGAGTCTTTTACAATTAACCCTGTTAGGGGTGAGGATGCACTATCCAAGAGCATACTACTCAAAGGAGTGAAGGCTACAACCTTCTGAACAATAGATACACACTATATCTGGATCTTGGTGAACTACACTTTGACCTGCTATTAGGATCAGTTCCAATGTATAGCACAAAAAATTTACTTGGTCACATAGACCTTCTGCTGATGGGTCAACACTTCACACACTCTTCTCTGCTCTTCACAATTAACTCTGAACCATACTTAGCAATCACAAATAATTGCCTATAAATATCTTCCCTCCAAATGATATAATCAAGTCAGCCTATTAGAACCACCTTGAAATCATATTGGAGAAACCATAACATACTCCAATAATAATTTTGTTAGCTCTATTAAGCACGCAACACATTCTAGGACCTGTCCAATATTAACAAATGTAGACGCACACTACACACTGTTGGCTCTACCAAAATGACTGAAACTTTCTCCTCAAGCTGAATTACATCATGCTCTCTTAACCAAACATTACTAACTCTTCTCCAAGCACTAATCCAAGGGCACATACATAAATGATAGGCACAACTCTTGAACCAATATAATCTTTGTTGGCTCTTCTGAATAAACACAGGAAACTACTACTGTTGAATAGAGACTGCATAACTTCACTTCTACTAATCATGATACTCTACATCCATGAATGTAACATCACTAAAATGTCTCCATCACATATCCAAACATGCAAGGCTCCATGATAACTTTACAGATAATCATTCACCGAATACTTCTTATAACTCTATTAGGAACACTTTGACACAAGCTGCTATATAATTGTTTGTACTAACATGTCCATTACGTATATACCAGAAGCTTACTGCATAAGTCTTCCATGCATGGTACTTACCATATGTTGTCATCAATGATAAATATACAGTCTG
Source organism: Chamaecyparis obtusa (assembly GCA_027943335.1). Taxonomy (NCBI): domain Eukaryota; kingdom Viridiplantae; phylum Streptophyta; class Pinopsida; order Cupressales; family Cupressaceae; genus Chamaecyparis; species Chamaecyparis obtusa. The sequence continues at coordinate 817,653 of BSBK01005659.1, forward strand.
TACTAGCTTGCTGGAAAATCTCCAACATATATTTCTAGTCTAGATAGTTCTTTCCATCAAACTTAGGAATTTATTTTCTAAAGAATTCCATCTGATTAACCTCAAGCTGTTAAAATTTCTCTCCAAGGAACTTGACTCTGATACCAATTGTTAAGAATAGTCCCAAGAGATAACTGAGAGGCAGGGTGAATCAGTTACCTACAAGATTCAATTCTTTATCCAATTAAGTATAGATGAATATTAAGCATATACACAATGAAATAACACTTAAACACAACACCACAATTTTGGTTATGAGGAAACCCAAATAGGTAAAAACTCCGGTGGGAATTAACACCCACTATAAACTGCACTAGTGTATAATGATCCCTGTTAGAAGATCTTACAACCCTGTTAGGAGTTGATCTTTATAATGCAATAAGTACACTTACCTGGTCAGATCCTATTAGGAGTCTTTTACAATTAACCCTTTTAGGGGTGAGAAAATACTAGCCAAGAGCACACTTCTCAAAGGGGTGAAGGTTGCAACCTTTTTTTAATAGATACATACTATATCTGGCTCTTGGTGAACTATGAGGTAGAACTATTGTCTTGATTAGTTCCAATGAATAGAACACACTCTCTACTTTGTCACATAGAACTTCTACTAATGGCACAACACTTCACACCTTCTTCTCTGATCTTATCTTTCAACTAAATGCCATACTTAGTAATCACAAATGATTGCCTATAAATATCTTTCCTCTAAATAATATAATAAAGTCAGACTGTTAGAACCATCTTGAAATCATATTAGAGAGACAATAAAACTCTCTAATAATCTCTCAGTCAGCTATACTAAGCACGCAACACAAATTAAGACCACACAACTCCATATGAGTAGACGGGTTGCTTCACACTATCAGCTCCACCAAATTAATTGAATCTTTCTTCTGATGCTAAATTGTGTCATGCACTCTTAACCAAACATTCTTGACTCTTCTCTAAACATAATACTAAGTATGCATATCATAATTATAGGCACAACTAATGGAACATTTTGAACACTATCAGCTCCACCAAATAAACTCAAGAAACTATAACCAGAAACTATAGACATCACAACTCAGCATTTATTACACAAGTGACTCTATGTCCATGAACATAGCTTGTTTTTCATGTCTACAACACAAATGCAAATGTTCAAGGCTCCACCACTACCGTACTGCAAATCACATATAGAACTCTTCTTGGGACCTATCAGGAACACTTACTGAAATAATCAACTATATAACTGTCTACACTTAGAATCAACCTCTACACTTATGATATCATGTTGCTAATATATCTAGGAAAAATATTCTTAAGGATCTCTCCATCAAGCTTCTGTGCATGTTGTTTACCATATGTTGTCATCAATGACAAACATACAGTTAGCACTGGCTTGCTGGAAAATCTCCAACGCTCTCTTAGAACAATGTCACCAACCTAAAATTAGTGATGATGTACCTTCTTGTTATAGCCCTTAGACATTCTCTTTTGATATATCCTTAGATGTTCAAATGCTACCCTTCTGCATTCATCAAGTAGTTCTAGCAATTAAAGTCAAGAGATTCTGTAATCTTCATATGTGACATGTTCATGTAGTGATACCTTAAGTGATGCTATTTTGACTTTAATTGGTAAAAATACCTCATAATCATAGACCAATGAGAATTGCGTAGACCCCTTATGTGTTCTAATGCTTGTTCGGTAAGCCCATAAAGTTGGATTCAACTGCAAGTGCCAATCCTTTCTAGAATTATTAACTATTTTATGCAAGATCTTGAGGATTATTTTATTTGAAGCTTCCACCTGGCCATTCCCCTGAGGATAGTATATAGAGGAGGAATTATGTGTGATGTGAAACCTATCATAGAGCTCATCAATGTCACTATTTTTGAATTGTCCCCATGCTAGGTGCCAAAGATGTGTGGTTAAAAATTGGTATTCAATTGAAATGCAACCAACACTCAGTAAACCATTAACTCAAGAATTTAGCTACAAGAGTTCACATAAAATTAACAAAATTAAACCCTCAAAAGCATCTTATTTCTTCCTAGTTGAAGTGATTTTAATCCTTTTCAAATTTATCAATAAATTTGCCTAAAGAATTAGTGACTTGACTACTCCAAAATGGAAGATTTCAAATGTGGAGGAGATGCAATACTTGCATTCAACACTTTAAGATGATCATGAAAATGAAAATGCAAAGCTATAATGAAGCTGCAATGCAAGATTAATTTAACAAAAATGGTTCTTCTATGAAAGAAAACTAGATAAAAATTCAAGATTACACTAGAGAGTGAGCTAAGCTAATGATGCAAGAGAGATAGGAGAATATGAAACTATGAACTTAAGAAACTCAAAATAGAAAGATTACTCTAGATTGCACAAAGAGAGAATATTAGAATGAAAGAAGTCAAGAATTTTCTTAAGATCCTAAATGATCAAGATTGGGACCTTTGAGCCAAGGAAGAGCTTCCTTTTAAATAAATTCCCTCAAGAATGAAGGGTGGAGATTAAGATGCAAAAGTTGTTAGGTAGAGATGAGTGGTGAGAGATATAAATCCTTGTGAGAGGATTCAAGATTTTTAATTGGTAAAGCTTGATTAGAGAATAAGAAAAATAGAAAATATGCTTTTAATTTCCATTTAATCAAGATTAAGTTACACATTGCTCTTTTAATAAAAGTGTTAGGACTTTATATCAAAAGGAAGTTTTGACAATTAAATGATTTCTCAAGGTTTAATAATAGAAATTATTTGATTTAATTATGCAAGGGGGATTATTCAGGTTGCTTACATAATTATGTCTAGTAAATTATGCCTTTGAGATTTAGAATTTTTCTTGAGGCATATTTGATCGACATTAGGGGCTTAGGTTCTACTAGACACATTTTAGGTGATTACAATAACAAGAAACACATCACAAGGGAAGAAAATTACAATAAGAAAACACAAAGAATCCATCATATAAGAGGAGCTAGTCAAGCATATAGCCTACCCCCCATCTTAGTCTATAGTATTTAAGGAAGGTGAGAAACACAAAAGAGGAGAAACATCAAGCATGACAGATGAATCAATAGTCACTTCCAAACAAGGACAATGTTGTGAAGATGGATCACTAATTTGATCATCACTCGGACTAAGAGATAATTTATTTCTAAATCTAGCTGGTAAATCATGACTAACATCAATAAGTTCATACATATCATAAAAATAACTAGCATGAATATCATCATTTTCATTAGAAATATTACAATCATCATCATTATGAAGATTATCTTCTTCATCCAACTTAATTGTATTATAATATAATATATGAATAAAATTATCATGTTTGTTCAATTTCATCTTTTTTCAAATTATATTCCTTCCTTTGGCTATGCATAGGTTGGTAATAGGGAATCAAAGAATTAGAATGTGTCTTAGGAGAGGAAATATTTTGGGAAGCATGCTCATGGGCTCTAGCACAACATTTATGGTGGCGGTCATGAGTACAATGGTTACATTTGGTTTTTCTTAAGGTTTGGTTTGGTTTACGTTCAATCAACATCAAGTCATTTTCTTCTTTAAGGGGGAGAATGGAAGGCACCACACTAAATTGAGGGATAACATCAGTACACATTTATAGGATATAGGAGGTGGAATGAAATCATATAGAGGAGTTGTGGAAGGTGTAGAAAGAAGTCTGAGTCTAGGGAAAGGATATGGATTGTCCTTAGGATTGCTAAACATGCAAATATTTTGGATTTTAAATTTATGATAGGATCAAAATATATTGTCTTTGCAAGGTTGAATTGGTTGTGACATGAAAGTACAAAAGAAGCCAAGCTAAAATTTCCCTCAAGGCTATAAAGGCTGATTTAGAGACTATAATTAATCATGATTATTTCTCCATCATGGAGAAATTTCAAACACTTGTGAATAAGAAAAACTACAAAATGATGGAGGTGACCCTAGGAATATTAAGTCTAATTTGAAACTGATTGGAAGTTGGGATGAAAACAAAGGTGACATCTAGTGTTTTACTACAAACTTTTATAGAGAAAGTAATAGAACCATGGGTAGGATAAGTGAAACCATTGAAAGTTTGGATCATCACACTACATTTATCATATAAATCTAATTGAAATTATCTAGTGTAAAGATGTTCTTCAGTTATAAAAATCACCATGTAAGTACAATCTATAAGGACACCATGAGAGAGAAGACCATTAAACTTTTCTACAATGTAAAGAGGACCATTATGTGATTTAATCATCTCTTTAGGATCAAATGTAATGAAAAGATCAAGATCAGGTTTGCGTTTGGGTTTTGATTGATCAATAAGGTTAACAAAATTATTGGCTTCAGTACACTCAATGTCATAGTCATCAACATGGGTGGAAGGAGAAGGTAAATTTTGAGTAGAATCAACTATATTGGTCAGATGAGAAAGAAAAGGATTGGTGTAAATTTGCAATTTTTGGTTGGGAGGTGCTACTAACTTATTTCCTTAATCATTAAGACCCTCAATAGATATAACACTAGAATCAATAAGGTCTTGACTAATGGATTTCAAATGGAAACACTTCTTAGTATCATGGCCAGGTTGATGATGGTATTGACAAAAAGATTTTTGATCAATGGATTTGGGAATTTTTTAATGTTTTAATTAGTTTAATTGGAGAAAGATATTAAACATTAGCATTAATCAACTTCAATATCACATTATGTAAAGATTTAGAAAGAGGTGTAAAACTATGAGAAGGTCTAAAAATAGATGACAAAGGTGCCACACCTTTAGATGTTGTTCTCAATTGGTCATCAATAGAGTTTGATGAATTATTGATTTTGATGAAGATCTTAGTTTTTTGAAACTTTTGAAAGGACTAAAATTTGGCATCACTTTTATCAAATAGAACCATTGGAGGTGTGCTCTCAAATTGACTTACTTGTAGCTGATAATTATGAAGCACTGTACATAATTGAGTAAAAGAATAAAATTTAAAAAGTAATATCTCATTTTTAAAAGAAGAAAATTTAGAAAGTAATATCTCATATATAATGTCTTTTTGTAAATTAGAAATGAAAATACAATGTATATCAACATCAGGAACATGATAAGAAATATGAGAATGAAAATGCTTAAATATGTTGGCATAACTGATGCAGAGATTGATTGAGTGTTGACCGGAACATGTTTGATGACATGAAGATAATTTATTGTGTTGTCATTGATGTTAACTAAGTACTGTGTTGATTGACAATGAGATAATAAGTGTTTGAGTTGCTAAATCTAAAATAAGTATGCAGATAGTTATGATCGGTTGAAGTGAAAAAAGGAAGACAAAAGAGTAGACAATGAAAAATAGTGAATGATTTGATTGTTCTATCAAAATAGTTTAGATCCAAGTGTTTTGGTCATGATATGATTATCTTGACTAGGATATGGTATTGAAACTTTGATTGCTACAGGTTTAGAGTACTACAAGGCATCATTTCAGTTGACAAAAGATCATTATGTGTATGATAGAAAAATAATTGAACATGTTTGAATAGTTGGTGTTAGATTGGTGAGCAGTGATGATGTCATTAGTTGTGGTGGATATCTTCATGATCTAGGTGTAATGGTGACATGGCATAGTAGATTTGTAATAATGACTTTTATTTTATTGTTTGAGATGATCATATCTATCAAGTTTTAGAAGCATTTTGGGGAAGTCAAATAAAATTTGATTGTTTTTATTTTAAATCAACGTGTGAAGAATCTTGTGACTAACCTGAACTTGTAATCAAATATTCCAGATTATCAATACATTTTAGGGTTCAAATGTAATATGTTTTATAAGGAAACTTGGTGGAACCAAAATCTGCAGACACAAATTTGCATCATGAGATCCAAATGGCTCAGGGAACTACAAATTTCATTTCTTAATATTTTCATCATTTTCTTCTTGATTGTAGTTATAAAAATGTCAATATTGAATATATGATTAAATACTATAAATCAATTCATTCAAAACATATTTTTAAGGGAAAATCCATATTTAAAGCTCTTTAGAATAAATGAAAATACATTTATATTATTTCTACATAATTTCCCTAAATTGAAAACTTATGAGAAAAATGAATATTTTGCATGTACCAAAGGTATGTCCAAAATAATTAAATTGTCATATTACTACCAAAGACATTTTACATGGAAGTCCAAAGAACACTATTCAATCAAAATTTTATTGGATAGGGAGTGCTTCTAACCTAATTATTTTGAAATTTAATTATTATATTGTCTAATAATATTATTAAAGAGATTATTTTATGAAACATCACTCCCCTCACAAATATTTTGTTGATTCAATAGTTCCTTAAGGGATGGTTTCTCTAAGAAAAAATATTTATTTTATTAACACCCTACATTAATACTTGAAAATTCTATGAGAATATATAGTTACCCTAAAGATGTGAAAATGCCTTATGTTGATGATATCATGTTTTTCCCATTATTTTGCAAAGGGAAAATACATTCTTTTACCATTTATTTTACCCTACGTTGATTCTTGAAAATCCTCATTGGGGTAAAGTATATATTACTAGAACACTTTTAGGGTTATCATTTTTAAAAGATGTATGCTTTTAATTATAATACCTTTTCCCTATATTAGTACTTGATTAATTTTAATTAGGACAATTTTCATTCGAGAATGGTATGTATGTAAATATTAAATTTTTCATCCTTGTATATATATGACCAAAGTGAATGAATATTTCCAATGCAATTTTGATTGTCTTGGAATGCAGAAATGCATTTTTATAATGTTATTTGAATATTTTTCTTTTGAGATTATATTATTAATTTTTGAAAGGAGAAATGTTCTTTTATATGCTTTTATCCTTAGATAAAATTTTGAAAATCAATTACAAGAGTAAAAAGTGTAGAATAAATAAGCATTCTTGATTAAATATTATATATATTGAATTTTGAATAAGTTTCTCTAATGAAGGTATGTTTTTGTCATGATATATTTTAAGGTTATTTTCATTTACACATTTTGGTATCATATTAATTAAGGAATGCTTTTCAAATGCATAATGACTAATGTTGGATTTATTCTTACAAATACATATATCCAAATGATTAAATTGTCTTTAACAAAATTAAAGTTGGATACATGTATTTATATTTAAGAGGGAATACTTAATATTTTATGTGCTTTTAGTAATGTTTTCCTATGTAAATTTTTGAAATATGTTATTAGGGAAAGTTTTATTGAAAGTACATTAATTAAAATATATTAATGATATATCTTGTGGAGATTATTTTGGCGGAGTGTGTAAATATATTTTATTATGTTAAGACCCTAATTTAACTGGAACCTTAATTTACTAACTTTATGTGCAGGGCTTTTATATCTTATTTGCAAAGGAAAGATTATTCAAATGCGGCAAGATGATTTACGGGAATGAAGTAAATAAAAATATTTTACAAGAGATACAAGGAGATATTTGATAGTTTAATTGATTCATTATTTTAGTTAGATTACAGACTAGACAAATCAGAAATAAAGTGTTCATTGTTTGACCTTTATATTCTGTCTTATTAGTCTTTCAAAGGAAAGTTAAATTCAATGGGACTATTTTGAGTTTATTCTAAAATATTTGAATCAATTCATGTATCATTAAGGTGATAGTAAAATATCTTAAAAGGGTTTCTACTATCTCTAGATTTATAATAACAAACATAGAATTTGAGATCATAAGAAATCATTTAAAAGGATAAGACACTGGTCTAATTAATTGTGTTGAAGAATTTATGTTGATTGCAGACAGGGTATAGTTTCTAGATTAATGAGATAACTCATCAAATATTTCAAAGATTCCTGAACAAATACTACACATTTTCGATCCTTTAAATTAATCAATTATCAATAAAGCAACAATGATCTTCTCTAAAAAGTCTTAAAGCATCTTGAGGTGTAGGCCTACTAGCCTTGGTCCTACAAAGCCAGAATTGGAGAAGTTCACTCTGGATAGAGTAGAACTTGTTGTTTGGCCAAATTACTTTGGTTTTCTAAGAATTGGAAGTAGAAGTGCATAGGAAATCCAATTTGTTGATTTGAGCACCAACAAATTGGTGACTCTATAGGGGAGTTGTCTATAAAATAGCTTGAAGAGATCTCAGAAATCTCTGGTTGTATTTGAAATTTTTTATTTTCCCTTTAAGAATAAGGGTGGTGACTCTATATAATTTTTTTTTCATATTTCTGCTTAAGACAAGCAGGAAAAAAATATTTTCCTCAAGACACTTGAGATGGTGACTCTGCAAAAATATTTTTAGAAAGTGATTCTATTGGGAATTAAGAACTTAGGGGTAGTTTATATTCTCCTTCTGATAATAACATGGTGACTCTATGTGTCAAAAAATTTTATTTTCTCCATTGAGGGAGAGAACCAAGAAGGAATGAATATTTGCCCTTCAGTTATAAATAGAAGATCTATTACATAATGCTTAAACATTTGTTCAGAAAAATTTTGAATCTGAGTGAGCCTTTGGATCTTAGAAAAATTCATTATAGTACTAATGAATTATTTTCAAAGATTTCATAGAGGGTGCCTAAGTTTTATGGAGATGAATCAGCTCTAGTTCATTTAGATTCTTTTCATGAATTCCTTGATGATTATGAAGTTGGTGCAGAAGGTGATGCCATGAGGTTGTTTTCCTCTTTATTAAGGGATAATGCAAGAAAAGTATATCAATCATTACCTACACATTGTATTTCATCATGGAGGCATTTTGAGCAGTGGTTCCTGAATGAGTTCTATGATGTAGAGGATGAAGACAGGTCCTGTGAATAATAAGAGAGCTGCTATATGGAGGAAGAATCATATATATCCTCTATGGATAAATTTCTCATTTTGGAAAGACAAGAAGGTGAGTCCATAGTTTGTTTCTTCATAAGGATGATGTGTTTCTATTTGGAGATACCATCAAATATCACACCTTCAAGAAAGGAATTTATAAGAAGGCTTTGTGATTTAGGATTTTCATTAGATGACCCAGATTTGGAGCTTCTTTATCATAAAGTAAAATAATATCATGAAGATAATAGATTTATCATGATAACTATAGAAGAAACACACAACCCTAATGAAGATTTGAATTCAATCAAAGAAGTAATTTTGGATCAAATGGAGGGAGAATCCATCCAAGAAGAGACTTGTATAAAAATGAATGTAAATGAATTCAGTAATGAAGAAGAACCCTCTCTTAGCATGGAAGAAATTTCAAATGTATTAGTTGAGGAATATAAAAAGTATACTAAAAAATTGGGTTACATTCCTTTTTCTAATTATCAAAATGAACAGGTTCAAGTGGTGTTTGATGAAATAGAAAAAGTCCTTGGAGGGAAAAAAAATTGAGGAAGAAAATATGTTCATCGATGGTTTTGAAAAAATTTCAAATTCCCAAGCTAATAGTATTTTGGAAAAACATAAAAATTTATTTTTGGGATATGAACCACCCATTAATTCATTTTGTGACATCTCTCTAGATGAATTGGATATAGTATATGAGTAGGAAGAATTTGTATCAGAGATGATTGATGAAGACATTCTTCATGAAGATGATGGTAATTCTCGTAAAGATTATTTTTATAAAGATATGCATTATGATATCTGAGATAATATCTCATGTGATGGATCACAAATTTTTTTTCAAGAAAGGTGATATGTGTCCAAAAATATTATGTGAAAAAGAAAAGGAGGAAATTGCAATGAATAATATTCGTGAAGATGATGATTCTCAAAAAAATTGGTTTGGGAAACACTATGATACACTTGGAAATGAAGTCAAATATGATGGAACACTTAAGGAACTAGAGGTAAGTATTTATAGAGGTACGTATAACTACATTTCTAAATATTTTATCTGAGAAAGTAGAAGAAAAGTTAATTGAAAATTATTCAGATTTTTATAAATATGAAAATTTGGTAAGGCCAAATTTATATACTATATTTCAAGAGACAAACAATTTAAAGGAAATGAGGCATGATGAATTCTTAGATGTACAAAGGATATACTAGACTAATAATTACATAATTGGAAATCTTTGAATCAAATACAGAGGAAGTTACAATAGTGTATTTCCAATTCAAATGACACCAATGAGATTTGTCCATAAAGGAATTCATGACCAATTGGTTCAAAATAATGATCAAAATAGTAATTTGACCAACAATGTTACTTCTAGAAGATACATGTTATTACATGACCAGAATCAAATTTATGATAGAGGTAAAAGTTTCATTTTTAAGTATTAGGGCAGGTAAGTGTGTTTTTTACCATGTTTTTTCTCTCTATTTATGTTATGTTCTATAGATCATTTATGTTTTTTCTTTTTATTTGATGTCATATTAATAGATTGGAATCCCTCGATTTATATTTTTTTATTGGATTTATTTATCATTCTATTATATGTTGCCACTAAATTTCCTAACTAATTGTTTTGATTTCCTAAAAAAAAAAAAAATCTTGTGAATACTTTAATCCTGTGAATAGTTACTATGTGTATTTGAATATGCAAGATAGAAGGATTCATTATGTACAGATACATTACATCATTCAAACCTTTCTAGTAAGATAGAATCAAGATCATTAGCATTAAAGTTCCATGCTGTGGTTGCTCTAGATTAAAATGAAAGCTAATACACAAAAATCTCTCATGCTAAAAATTACATAGAAAATATATTACATGATATTGAGAATGGAATTTATGGAGCCAACATGATAAGTATACAAGAATATGAGTTGTCTTTTAAATCATGGGCCCAAGAAGACATAAAAATTATATATGTGGACAACATGAGAAGGTTTCTCCATCACAGTTTTAAAATAAAAGGAAATAACCATGTGTAATTTCTATATATCAATATTAACATGTGTGTGAGGTGATCGACTTCTAGGTAAGTATGTATTCACAATGCTACATGTATACACTCTTGAACCTAAATATTCTACACTATAGTATTTCTATATTTCATGCATATTGAAATATCCCTTTCCAAATTTTCAATTTAAAAAAATACTATTTGTTATTTTATTTAGAAATAATCCATTTCTATAGTATTGGATGGTGAATAAATTAAATTAGATCACAGACAATACTTTCTAGGGGGTATATAAATAATTATTTTGTATTGGTGAATTGGTATTTCAAACCAAAAGATTATTATTATAAATATGGCCACCTTATGAATAATATTTATGTGCCTTCATGATAGGAGTTTGGCTGATAACGATATAAAAAAAATATTATTTGATATAAAACCTGAATTTAAAAATCACACTAGTAATTTATATGGGTGAGGGATTAATCAATTCAATAATGAGCTTTCTTGAATACACCACTCCCTCTTGAATCTACTTGCTAGAATAAGGAGGGTATCTCACCCTCTATCTATATGGGGATTATGTGTTTTACTCTATTGGTTATGCAGTTAGCTCAGTAGTTGGTTCAACAGCGGATCCATAAGACTCAAAGGAAATTGTTGATCCCATGCACAATGAGACTGTTTCAAATGTAGCACAAGTTGGAGAAAGAGAAGTGATCTCCTAGCAAAAACTATTGTAACCTCTTGATGTCATAGTGTGTATACCTAACCCTAAATCCATCAGGAATTGGTGTGGTGGGCATTTGGCTATACCGATGTCCGATGAGACCTATTGATTGATGCCATCAAACATTGAGATAACTAAAAATATGGCTTTCTCGATTAGCTAGAGATCCTAATCCATATGTTGGAAAGTGGTGTTTTAGGGCACTATGGATCACTTGAGGGTTGTCATTTATGGAAACACTTATGCTGGAGTGATCAAATGCAAAGAGTTTTTATAATGGAGTCACAATCATGAAAATGACTAAGTACAAAATTAGGACATCAATGTACTGGTGTACAGTTTTGGACAGCCATGACAATACATGATGTATTATGGCTTGTGAAGTTAGTAGAAGGTATTTTGGGGTATATATATGCTTTGGTTAAGTTTTCATGTATTTTAGTGATCAGATCAGATAGATACAATGATTTGAAGGTATGCGAAGATAGAGAATCAGTGTAATGGGGCACATAAGAAGTTACAAAGATTAAGGAAAGATTAGTGGATATGGTAACATGCTAATTTAGATGGATAAATTATATTGTCAACACTTGGGTAATATAAGATCACTGACTCCATACTTATCATTTTGATGCAGGAGCATCTCGGGTCCTTGGCAATCCTGTGTCACCAAAATAATTTGGAGTTTGTCTATGTTTCTTGGTTTCTTCTTTGACTGAGTTGGTTGGTAGTTGGTCGGTTTCCTTTGGTTACCAAGTATGGTTAGTTCTCTCCTAGGTGGTTGGTTATTTCACTAGCGCTTGGCATTGTATGTCTATTGCTTGGTTATCTTGCTTACCGATGGGTCTAGTTTTGTTTCCTTTTGTGGCTGACTTGTGAATTTATATTGCATCATGGAATTAATGTTGGTATCCATCATTGGGAAGCATGTGGTCCCAGATTTGACTGTTACTTTCATTAATTATGGATCTGAAGGCTGACTCAGCTCGGTAGCTTCTTGTATAGATGTAGATGTTTGGTGGTAGTTTTAGGAGGTAGTTTTTGATAGAAGATAGGAGGCATTAGATTAGAGATTGGTAGTAGATCCTCACATGTTTGAGGACTTCTATAATTCATTGTAATATCAGGCCCTAACTAGGAAGGCCTTACAGCCTGGCATGTGTAATTCAAATTGATGAAAGTTAATGAAAGATTTGGCATTCTCTCTCTCACTCTTGTTGTTTGTTGCTTCCACATGTGTGTTGCAGGCTTGGATCCTTAGGGTGTGCCATCCTTTAGCCCCTCTTGCTCTAGGCCCTTGCATCAGGTGGTATTAAAGAGAGGTTAGATCTTGATCTAGGTCTACGAATCTAGGTTTGCAGGTTCCTCTTGAAGCCTTGGTTGAATTGTTGTGGGGTAGTAGATTGCGATCTCACCTACAATTGTAGAAGATTGTCAAGATGGTTCATGGGAGGTGAGATGTAGATCTAGGATTGGTAGATATGCTAAGGTAGATTGCTACTAGATTAGAAGCAGTGGAAACAACCCAAAGAAGAGGTAGACATCTTGAAGATGTTAGCGATGATGAAATTGAAGAAGAACAGGTGAATGCAGAACCTGCTCCTTTTATGGATCAAGGTGAAGAAAGATTTTTGAAGGCTTTGACAAATCTGAAATCAACACCACATTTCAATCCCCTTAAGTATGGTGGAAAGCTAGATTCTGATGAATTGGTGGACTGGATCATCGAGATTGAAAAGTATTTTGAATATGAAAGTATCCCTAAGGATAAGAAGGTGAAGATTGCAAGCACAAAGTTGAAAATTCATGCATCCCTATGGTGGGAACATCTGTAATTGGATCAGAAGAGGAAAGGAAAAGAAAAAATCAAGGTATGGAGTAAAATGGTCAATAAGTTGAAAGGAAAGTTCTTACCCTGTGATTATAAGATTAGCCTAGTTCAGTGAATGCAAAGTCTGAGATAGAAGGAAAGCTGGGTAAAGGAGTATATTGAGGAATTCTATAGATTAGATATTAGATATGGACATGATGAAGATGATGTGGAAAGAATTGGTAGATACCTAAATGATTTGAGGGTTTCCATCCAAGAGGAGATTAGGATGGTCAAGCTGGAGAACATTGAGGAGGCTTATCAATTTTCTTTGAAAGCCAATTAGAAATTGAAGAAAAGTCATGAGCAAAGATAGAGAGGTCGAGGTGGTAGATTCCCTAGAGGAAGAGGTAGATCTAATGGTGAAAATGGTAGATCTGAACTAGAAAAGACAAATCTGGACAAAGGAAAGACCGAGTGGAAAGGTGAAAGTTCTAGAGGTAGAGGCAGTAACTATCGAGGTGGTTATAGCAGAGGAAGTTTCTGAGGAACTTGTTATAATTTTGGAGAAGGACATAGATCTTTTGAATGTACACAGGCTAGGAAGAAGGTTGGTAGCAGTAGAAATGCTTTGGTGCAAGAAGAGTCACCAAATGAACCTGAGAAAGAAAATAACTTGATGTTAAGAAGAGCACTATGGAATGAAAGAAAGAAGGAAAAGTCGATAAGAAAAACTTTTTTCAAGACTAGATGTAGAGTTTCTGACAATGTTTGGAAGGTAATCATTGACAGTGGTAGCTCAGAGAACCTAGCATCTGAAGAGATGGTCACAAAACTGTAGTTTGAGAGGTTAGTACATTCGAAGCCCTATCAGATTTCATGGATCAAGGATAAGCATACACTCCTAGTAAGTGAAAAATGTTATGTGAATTTTAAGATTGGAAAATACTATGATAAGGTGTTATGTGATATCATGCCTATGGACTATTGTCATATTTTGTTGGGTAGACCTTGGCAATATGATAGACATGCTATATATGATGGGAGATTGCATAAGTATACTATTGTGGTTGATGGAAAGAAAAAAATCTTGTTACCATTGATGGAAGAACCTATTAGTAATGTTTGCACATCTGTGAAAGTTTTCTTGATGGAAGGAAGGAAGTTTGTTAACTCTTTGAAGAGGGATGATGTATGTTTTTTTGTGATTCCTAATAAACTAAGTAAGAAAATAGAAGATAATGTCCCTGAGGAGATTGATAAGTTACTCACTGAGTACAGTGATGTCATTTTTGATAATGTACCTGATGGTTTGCCATCGAAAAGAAGTATTGATCATTGTATGGATCTAATCCCTGGAGCTATTTTACCGAATAAGGCACCTCATCAGTTGACACCTACTGAGAATCAGGAATTGAACCGACAGATTCAAGAGTTGTTGGAGAAAGGTTTGATTAGAGAAAGTTTGAGTCCTTGTGTAGTACCTATTGTATTGGCACTGAAGAAGAAAGGAGAATGGAGAATGTGTACTAATTCTAGAGAAATCAATAAGATAATAGTGAAGTATAGGTTTCCTATATTGAGAATGGATGACATAATGGACAGTTTGACTAGAGAAAAGTATTTCAAAAAGATTGATTTGAAAAGTGGGTATCATCAGATCAGAATCAAAGAAGGTGATGAATGGAAGACTTATTTCAAGGAAAAGGAAGGTTTGTATGAGTTGTTGGTTATGCCTTTTGGTTTAACTAATGTACTGAGTACTTTTATGAGGTTGATGAATGAATTTTTTAATAAATTATTGGGTAAGTTTGTGATTGTATATCTTGATGATATTCTGATATTTAGTAAGACTAGAGAAGAACATTTGTTGCATGTAAGACAAGTTTTGCAAAGATTGAAAGAAGAAAAGTTGCTGATAAATCTGAAAAAATGTTCATTCATGCAAGAAGAGATTGTGTATTTGTGATTTTTTATTTCAGCTGATGGTTTGAAGATGGATCTTGAAAAGGTTGAAGCTATTCTAAATTGGCCTACACCTATGAATGCTACTAAGGTAAGATCAATTCATAGTTTGGCAAGTATTTATAGAAAGTTCATAAGGAATTTCAGTTTAATTTGTAATGCTATGACTGAGACTATGAGAGGAGGCAAAAGAGAATTCAAGTGGACACATGGAGCTGATAAAAGTTTTGGGACCCTGGAGCAGAAGGTTGCTGAATTAATTATTTTGGCATTACCCAATTTCAGTAAAGTATTTCAAGTATAATGTGATGAAAGTGGAAGTGCAATTGGAGCTATGTTGAGTCAAGAAGGAGAAGATCTTTGATGACCAAGATGAAAATTAAAGTTCTTGGTTTTGATGAGATGAGAGGTTTGTATGAAAATGACCCTAATTTTTTTGAGCCATGGAGAAAGTGCAGAGCACCTATTCAAGATCAACAAGATACTAAATGGGATGAATATTTCATTTAGGAAGGCATGTTGTTTAAAGGTATTCAGTTATGTATACCAAGAGGAGTAATGAGATCTAATTTGATAAAGGAGAAACATAGTAGTGGTTTGGCTAGACACTTTGGCATTGATAAAAAATGGAATTTGTTGAAGGAAAATTTCTTTTGGTCATAGTTGTATAGAGATGTTTAAAAATTTGTGAAAAGTTGTGGTATTTTTCAAGTTGCAAAAGGAGTAAGCCAGAATACTGGATTGTATACACTGATTGTTGTACCTGAGAAACCTTGGATTGATATTAGTATGGATTTTGTTCTTGGCTTACCAAAGACAGTAAGAGGTAATGATTCAATATTTGTTGTTGCGGATAGATTTTCAAAGATGGCACATTTCATACCTTGTAGAAAGACATCAGATGTAGTACATATAGCAGATCTTTTCTTTAAGGAAATTGTCAGACTGCATGGATTATCGAGGAGTATTATCTCTGATCGAGATAGTAAATTTGTTGGATACTTTTGAAAAACACTTTGGAAGAAATTTGGCACTGAATTGAAATATACTTCTACATTTCACCCACAAATCGATGGACAGATTAAAGTTGTGAATAGAAGTTTGGGAAATCTTTTGAGATGTTTAGTTGGGCACACACCAAGTAATTGGGATTCTATGTTAGCACAAGAAAAGTTTTCATATAATAATTCAATGAATAGGAGTACTAGAAAGACACCATTTGAGATTGTGAATGGCACACAACCGAGAGGAATATCTAACTTGAGAGACATTGCTGATGAGAATAAGAGAAGTGCTGAAGGAGTAAAGTTTTCTGAATACATGAAGATATTGCATGAAGATGTGAAGCTAAAGCTAGAAGATAGTAATCAAAAATACAAAGACAAAGTTGATAGATCAAGAAGACAAAAGACTTTTGATATTGGTGATGAAGTCATGGTTCATTTGAAGAAAGGCTGATTTCCTGTTGGCACATATGGAAAACTGAAAATGAAGAAGTTTGGACCTTGCAAGATTTTGAGGAAGTTTGACAGTGGAAATGCATATGAGATAGAGTTACCTGATGACATGGACATATCACCAATTTTCAATATTGCTGATTTATATGAGTATCATGAACCTAATGAAGAAATGACAATACCAAAATATTATCCTAAGAAGCAGAATGATGAAGTTGAATAGATTCTAAAGGAAAGAGCTGGAAAGAGCACAAGGAAAATAGTATATGGAATATCTGGTTAAGTGGAAGAATAGACTGATGGAAGATAGTTCATGGATTTCACAATCTGAGTTGGATGTAGCTTAGACTAGACCTACCAAGTGATTCAGAGAATCATTTCAAAATAACCCTAGGTGTTTGATGCAGGAGCATCTTGGGTCCTTGGCAATCCTGTGTCACCATAAAGAATTTGGAGTTTGTCTATGTTGCTCAGTTTCTTCTTTGAATGAGTTGGTCGGTAGTTGGTTGGTTTCCTTTGGTTACCGAGTATGGTTGGTTCTCTCCTGGGTGGTCGGTTATTTCACTGGTGCTCAACATTGTCTGTCTGTTGCTCCATTATCTTGCTTACCGATGGGTCTAGCTTTGTTTCCTATTGTGGCTGACTTGTGGATTTATATTGGATCATAGAATTAATGTTGGTATCCATCATTGGGAAGCATGTGGTCCTAGATTTGATCATTACTTCTATTAATTATGGATCTGAAGGCTGACTCAGCTCAGTAGCTTCTTGTATAAATGTAGATGTTTGGTGGTAGTTTTAGGAGGTAGTTTTTGATAGAAGATAGGAGGCATTAGATTAGAGATTGGTAGAAGATCCTCACATGTTTGAGGACTTATGTAATTTATTGTAATATTAGGCCCTAACTGGGAAGGCCTTATAGCCTAACATGTGTAATTCAAATTGATGAAAGTTAATGAAAGATCTAGCATTCTCTCTCTCACTCTTGTTGTTTGTTTCTTTTGCATGTGTGTTGGAGGCTTGGATCCTTAGGGTGTGCCATCCTTTTTCCCCTTTTGCTCCAAGCCCTTGTGTCATATTTACATAATTAATTATTATGTTTTGTATGGTATTTGTGAAGCTGACTGGATGGAAAATTTTGTATAAGTATGGAATGATTTTGTGGAAGTGAATGTATGTAAGAGATGTGATGATGATGCAAGGTTGTGAATTTGTGAGTAGATAGAAGATGTGAGATCAGTATTTGATAGAGCTATAACTAGAACTATCTAAGCAAGGAAGTGCTTGTATTGTTCACATTTTGGAGAACTCTTGAGATAGTTTTTTCATTGTAAGAGCAGTTTTCTCACCACCTTTAACTAGGTGTTTTGTATACCCCTAATAGGGTTTTTTATTCCTCTAACAAGGAAATGTACTATGTAAAAAATAAATCCTAACAGGGCTCGATCTCCTAGTAGGGATATAATATTTTAGTGCATAGTTATGAGTACCATCCCCACTGGGGTTTTCCTTTGGCTAGGGTTTCCTTCAGAACAAATCATGGTGTCATGAGTTATGTGTTGTTCTTATATGTTCTTTTCATTTTAGCATTTCTTTGGTCTATTTATAATTGGTAGAAGTTAAAATAAAGTGTAGTAATAATGATTTACCCCCCCTCTTAGTTTTACATAATCCTATCAATTTCTATCAGAGCTATTGGCCCTTGGAGAGAAAGCCTAACAGCTTAAGGGAGATCAGAATGGATTCAAAAAATTTGCAAGATAAATTTCAAGCAGCACTTGAAGATTTGGACAAAGAGAATGCTGAGAATGGTATACTGAAATTCAAATTGAGAAGAGCAGAAGGTTTCATCAGGAAACTAAAGGAACAACTTGAAGCTTCAAGAAATTAGAAACAAGACCTTATGGACAAGATCTAAGAAGATTCAAACAATGATACATCAGATCAAGTGAAGAGGATGGAGCAAGAAAAAGAGGAAATCAATCTTTTGATGATAAAAGAGATTCAACATGAAAAGGATGCAAAGAACAAAGTTGAAGAGTCATTGAAAGAAGAAAATGGGTAGATAGGAAAAATGAAGACTGATCCTGATCAGTACAAGGATAAATATCAGGAATTGGAGAAGTACAATTATATCATTAAAGGAGAACTCACTCAATCTAAATTACACATTGAGAAGTTGCACATGAGCAGTGACAAAATTGATGAGAAAATAGAAAGATAGAAAATGGTGTAGGAGCACCCCTGGGAAGAAGGTTGGCTATCCCATTTTGGTGTGTAAGACCCTCTTGAAGGGTAGTGTAAATAGATAAGGTCATGTTGACCAAGTTTGGTGTGGTGTGAGTCTAGTTTAGTGGTTCTTTCTAGGCCAAAGGCTCAAATTAGCTTCATTAGTGCACTATACTTGATGATGTCATCAAGAGGAAAAATGATGTTATTAATGTTTTTAGGGTCCTTTGATGCCCTAGGAGGTCTAACTAAGGTTAGATAGGTTTGTTTAAAGTTAAATCACCTCAATGGTGAAAGAAATGTAAAAAAAATGTTGTAAATGTTGCTCGACAACATTTGTAACTTTTCAAAAGTTGTTGTCAACAAAGACTAACTTTAAGGTTAGGGTTTCCTAAAAGGCCTAAATACATGAAGTATGAGTATTTAAGGTGAGAGAAACCTAATTTAGGGGGTTGGAGGTCATTTTGTATGGTCGACATATTGAGAAACAAAGGTTTTTACTATAACATTGTTGAAGCTTTGATTAACAGTGATAGTTTTGGCTATGTATGGATTCATTTTAGGAATGTAACATTTGAAATTAATTTCTCAATATTTATTAGTGTGTTTCCAACTTCTAGTTTGTTTCTTAGTTTAGGTTTTACAACATTTTGTAAATTTTTTAATCTTACATAGTTTACTATCCTGTTTTGACAGTGTTAGGAAGATGCAGACCTAGCTCCATTTCCCATCATAGTTTCTATATGGAATTTTTGGGATGGATAATAGGGTTAGTTTTCTTCAAGATGCCACAAGATTGGGCCCTGAAAATGCATGCAATGATTTTTGGGGTCTTTCCCTAGGCAAGATGTGAATGAAGTCTAGCTAGGAAGACTACGAAGAAGAGCTTAGAAATTGCAAGAGGGATGAGTTCATGAGCCAAGAAGGCCATGGATGTATTTTTCTATGATGTAAAGGTACTCAAGAACTAGGAGGAGAACCCAAGAAGTCATTTTTCCAAGTTTTGAAGCCAAAACCCAAAGGCTAGTCTAAAACCAAGCCAAAAGCCCTAAATCTGAAATAGGGTGTACGAACAGAGTTGGGACCTAAAACCAAGAAAATCTTGGAGGTATAGTGGAATATTTTTGAATTTAAAAAACATATTTGGGGGTTCTTTTGAGAAGATTTTTCTAAAATGGAGATTCCTATGTTTTAGGAGGCCTAATTGGGGCAAAAGGCTACAAGGCCTAAAACCTAGGAAACTAGTGAGTGATGGAGAAATGATTGTACTTGGCAAGAAGAGACCCAAGTTGGGAGTCTAGAATGGATTTAATAGAATCCCTTAGCCTCCTTCAAATCAAACCATTGGTTAGGGCTTGAGGAACATGGATTAATAGTAATCCTTTGAAAGATAAAAGTGAGTAACCTGAGAAGATAGGAAGATCCTTGGAAGAGGGAAAGAATTGGTTGTCTCCAAGTGTGTGGGGGGTGGATTGAGGAAACCCTAAGAGGTCCTAAGAGTGACCTAGGAAGAGTTTAAAGAAGCTCAAGTTGAATCAAGGGGTCTCCCTATCAGAGTGGTATCAGAGTAGGTTAAAGATTTGGGATAAGAAGTGTTGCAAGAAGTGACTGTTGCAACCTACTAAATCAAGTGAAGAATTAAGTACATCTAACAAGATGGTGACTAATGATGAACTAGATAAAAAGGTTGATGAGAAAGAAGAGGATAATTGATTTCTCAGAGAGAGATTGGCTCAATTGGAGCAGCTCTTGGGTGAAGTCCAAGACAAGGTAGATAAAGTGAAGGATAAGGTAGACCAAAAAGAAGAACAAGAAGCCAAGGAGGAGTTAGACTTGGAGGAAGAAGCTCCAACTCTTGACCCTATCATACCAGAAGAACCCTTCTTGAAGGCACTCAAGGCCTTAAGTGGAAAAGCTTTGGAGGGTGTACCACTTTTTAGTGGACAAATGGATCCTGATCTAGTCATGGATTGGATTGACAACATTGAAAATCACTTTGAATGTGATAACATAATAGATGCTCAAAAGGAAAAGGTGGCTAAGTCTAGGTTGAGTGGATCAACACTCGCCTGGTGGAAGTTTGTCCAGACTAAGAGAGAGAAAGAGGGAAAGAGTCTCATTGTTACATAGAAAGCCATGTTGACTCAGCTAAAGAAGACTTATTGACCTGATGACTATGAGGTTCAGTTGCATAGAAGGGGAAAAAACCTTAGGTAGAAAGACTTAGATGTCCAAGCATATACTGAAGAGTTCCAAAAATTGTGTCTAAGGTCAAAGGTAGTAGAAGATGAAAGCATAAGATTGGCTAGGTAACAAAATGGACTCAAATGTTCTATCCAAGAAGACATGAGTCTTGTTACCTTCAAGAGTGTTAGACAATGCTATCAAATAGCCTTGAAAATTGAGGAGAGAGGCAAAAGGAAGCATGACCAGACCTCAAAGGGAAGTAGAGGAAAAGAAAATAGAGAACATAGAGGTAGCTTTACAGGTAGGAGTAGAGAGTTTAGAGCTCAAGGAGAGTCCAAATTGATAGAGATAGTCAATGAATCTAGTGGAAGAGGAAGTATGAATAGAGGTAGAGGCTTCCAATGTGAAGGAAGAGGTAGGTTCAAAGGTTTAGGTAGAGCCTCATACTTTGTAACTATGAAATGTTTTCATTGCAATCAACTAGGCCATCTGGCCTATAGATGTCCTAAGAAGGCTTCTAGTTCACATGGTGAGAAAAAGGTAAACTATATTTCCCAAGAAGAGACTAGTAGTATTAAAGCTCCTAAAATTAACCTTGATTCAGAGAGTGGGGAGAATCTAATGATTAGGAGGATTCTCATTAAAGAGCCTGTCAAAGAGGAAGCTAAACAAAGGAGGGCACTTTTTAAAGTGAAGTGCAAGATACTTGGTAAAGTCTACAAGATGATCATAGAATCAAGGTCTACTGACAACATCATCTAAGAGGAGGTACTTAGTAAACTTGGATTGACCAAAATACCTCATACAAACCCTTATAGAGTTACATGGTTGAATAAGGGACAACATGTCCTTGTAAATGAACAAGCATGGGTTGATTTCTTAATAGGGAAATATGTGGACAAAATCTTGTGTGATATACTTCCAATGGATGCATGCCACCTACTCTTAGGTAGGCCATGGAAATTTGATAGAAAGACAATTCATGATGGAGAGAGGAACTCCTATTCTTTCAAGAGAGATGGGATCACATATAGAATTCAGTCACTCATGGATGATGAGGGGTCTACATCAGCAGGACCTAACATCTTATTACAAGGAGGTAAAGAGTACATCTAAGATGTAAATAATGGAGAAGGGAAACACTATGTTGTCATGGTTAAGCTTAGTGAAGAGAAGAAGGTGGAACAAGACCATTACCAAAGGAAGTGCATGAGATATTGAAAGAGTGTAAGGACATAGTTAGTGATGGGTCACCTAAAATGTTCCCACCTCCTAGAGCCATAAGTCATCAGATTGACGTCATACCTAGAGCATCTCTACCAAATAAATCAGCATACAAGATGACTCCTGATAAAAAAAAGGAGATAGCTAGACAAGTGCAAGAGCTTTTGGACCAAGGACTAATCAGGAAAAGCATTAGCCCATGTGTAGTGCCAGTAGTCCTAGCATAAAAGAAAGGAAGTGAGTGGAGGCTTTGTACAAAGTCAAGAGAAATTAATAGGATCACTATAAGGTACATATTTCCCATTCCTAGGATTGAAGATCTTATGGACTATTTGGGAGGAGCAAGGAACTACACCAAGTTGGATTTGAAGAGTGGGTACCATCAAATTAGGATTAAGGAGGGAGATGAGTGGAAGAATAAATTCAAGACCATAGAAGGGCTCTATGAATGGTTGGTCATGCCCTTTGAGCTTAGTAATGCTCCAAGAACCTTCATGAGGTTGATGAATGAGGTGTTGAAAGACTACATAGGCAGATTTGTAGTAGTGTACCTGGATGATATCCTAATTTTTAGCAAGACTAAAGAAGAACACCTCCAACATTTGTAGTTTGTGATGAAGAGACTCCATGAGGAGAATTTATCCATTAACTTGGAAAAGTATGAATTTATGAAGAAAGATTTGATATATCTTAGCTTTGTGGTGTCCCAAGGAACCTTAAAGATGGATCCTAGCAAGGTAGAAGAAATACTCAACTGGCCTACTCCTACAAGAAGCACTAAGGTAAGGAGTTTTCATACTTGCCCAATTTTATAGGAAGTTCATTAAAGGTTTTAGTGAAATATGTGCACCATTCTTAGATATAATCAAAGGTGGAGTAAAAACTAAATTCAAGTGGACTCTAGAGGCTAGAAAAGGTTTTGAGTTGTTGAAGAAGAGAGTGGCTACACAACCTATATTTGTTTTTCCAAACTTTGATAAGTTATTCACCTTATAATGTGATGCAAGTGGCATAGTAGTTGGGTTAGTGTTGAATCAAGAGAATAGGCTAGTAGAATGAGGCTTAGAAGAGATATTATTCTTATGACCTAGAGTTATATGCATTGGTATAGTCATTAAGGAAATGGAGACATTACCTTTTTCCAAAAGAATTTGTGGTATATACTGATAACAAAGCTTTGAGTTTCATTAATTCTCAGGAGAAGTTGAGCAATAGACATCTCAAATGGATGGAATATTTACAATCCTATACATTCACTATAAAACATAAGAAGGGACAATTGAACAAGGTGGTTGATGCCTTGAGTAGGAGACTTTTGACAATCCATGAGGTACAACTACAAAGCATAGGCATAGAGAAATTTAAAGAACATTATGAAGGGGATGAGGACTTCTCAGAAGCATACAAGGTGTGTATGGAGTTCAAGAACCATTTACATAGCCAATTTGCAGACTATATAATTTAGAATGATCTCTTTTTTAGGGGAGGATAGCTATGTGTTCCTAAGGGATCTATGAGGGATAATGTGATACAAGAGAAGCACAATGGGAGCTTGAGTGGGCACTTTGGCCTAAACAAAATACTAGAACTAGTGCAAAGGTTCTATTATTGGCATAGGATGCAGAAGGATATTAGGAAGTATGTGGAGCAATGCTTAGTTTTAAAAATAGCTAAAGGCAACTCATCTAATGTAGGTTTGTATCAACCTTTACCAATTCCTATCAGGCCTTGGGAATGCATTTTTATGGATTTTATAGTTGGATTGCCTAGGACCAAGACTATTTTAGATAGTATATTTGTTGTTTTAGATAGGTTTAGCAAGATGAGCCACTTTATTGCTTGCAAAACCACACATGATGCTAGCCATATTTCACATTTGTTCTTTAAAGAGGTGGTACACATTCATGGCTTACCACTAAGCATAGTATCAAACAGAGATGTGAAATTTATGGGTCATTTTTGGAAGACCCTATGGAAAAGGTTAGGTACTAATATTTCATTTGGATCAGCCTACCATCCCCAAACTGATGGTTAGATTGAGTTCATCAATAGAGTGGTAGGTAATCTCCTTAGATCT
The DNA here is from genome assembly GCA_027943335.1 of Chamaecyparis obtusa. Classification (NCBI taxonomy): domain Eukaryota; kingdom Viridiplantae; phylum Streptophyta; class Pinopsida; order Cupressales; family Cupressaceae; genus Chamaecyparis; species Chamaecyparis obtusa. The sequence continues at coordinate 842,221 of BSBK01005659.1, forward strand.
TTGACAAAGGAGTATGGAGTGATGTGGGATCAACTATTACCATAGGAAGAGTATGCCTACAATGACATTGTTAACCAGACAATAGGGAAGAGCCCCTTTGAAATACTTTATGAGCTACATCCTAGAGGTGTATGTGAGTTAAGGCACCTAGAAAATGAAGAGGGAAGGAGTGGATATGCAAAAGACTTCACTCAATCAATGAAGGAAGTTCATGACCAAGTGAAGCAGTAGCTCCAAGAGGCTACACAAAGGTTGAAAGCCAAAGTTGATGAAAGAAGGAAAGACATTTAGTTTTCTATGGGAGATCTTGTGATGGTACATCTTAACAAATCTAGGTTGAACAAGGGCATTCCCACCAAACTACAGATGACATGGATAGGTCCTTGCAAAATCCTTTCAAAGCATGGCCAAAATGCCTATAAAATAGACTTACCATCAGACTTGGCAATGTATCCTATATTTAATGTGCAGGATTTGGTAGTGTATAAAGGGCCTACACTAGTACATTCTAAAACACAGTCAGATAGTAAAGGAATCATCCAAGATGTTCATATTTCCAACACACCTACACAAATGGTAGTGAATATTTTGGACTCCAGAGTGACTAAAAATACTAGGAAGGGAACCTATAAGGAACATTTGATTCAGTGGAAAAAAATAGAGGCTGAAGCTACTTGGGTGGCTGAGAATGAATTCAAGAAGTATGGAGTTGATCCTAAACTCTTGTCACCAGAGGTGACTTAAGTTCTTAGCCTAGGTAGCATGGTCTAGGAGCACCCCTAGAAAATAGATTGGCTATCCCATTTTGGTCTGTAAGACCCTCTTGAAGGGTAGTGTAAATAGATAAGGTCATGTTGACCAAGTGTGGTGTGGTGTGAGTCTAGTTTAGTGGTTCTTTCTAGGCTAAAGGCTCAAATTAGCTTCATTAGTGCAATGTACTTGATGATGTCATCAAGTGAAAAAATGATGTTATTAAAATTTTTAGGGTCCTTTGATGCCCTATGAGGTATAACTAAGGTTAGATAGGTTGGGTTGAAGTTAAATCACCTCAAAGGTGAAAGAGATGTAAAAAAATGTTGTAAATGTTGCTCGACAACATTTGTAACTTTTCAAAAGTTGTTTTCAACAAAGGCCTTAGTAAGGTTAGGGTTTCCTAAAAGGCCTAAATAAATGAAGTATGAGTATTTAAGGTGAGAGAACCCTAATTTAGGGGGTTGGAGGTCATTTTGTACGCCTGGCATATTGAGAAATAGAGGTTTTTACTATAACAGTGTTGAAGCTTTGATTAACAGTGATAGTTTTGGCCTTGCATAGATTATTTTTAGGATTATAACATTTGAATTTAATTTCTCAACATGTATTAGTGTGTTTCCAACTTCTAGTTTATTTCTTGGTTTAGGTTTACAACAATTTGTAAATTCTTTTAGCTTGCACAATTTACTGTCATGTTTTGAGAGTGTTAGGAAGATGTGGACCTAGCTCCATTTCCCTTTGTAGTTTCTATATGGAATTTTGGGGATGGAGACTAGGGTCATTGTGATTCAAGATGCCACAATATTGGGCCCTTCAAATGCATGCAGTGATTTTTGGGATCTTTCCCTAGGTGAGCTATGAATGAAGCCCGACTAGGAAGACTGAGAAGAAGAGCTTAGAAATTGTAGGAGAGATGAGTTCATGAGCCAAGAAGGACATGGATGTATTGGTATATGATGTGAAGGTACTCAAGAACTAGGAGGAGCACCCAAGAAGTCATTTTTCCAAGTTTTGAAGCCAAAACCCAAGGGCTAGTCTAAAACCAAGCAAAAAGCCCTAAATCTGAAACAGGGTGTACGAACAGAGTTTGGATGTGAAACCAAGAAAATATTGGAGGTATAGTGGAATATGTTTTAATTTCCAAAACATATTTGGGAGTCCTCTTGAGAATATTTTTTTGAAATGGAGATTCCTATGTTTTAGGAGGCCTAATTGGGGCAAAAGGCTACAAGGCCTAAAACCTAGGAAACTAGTGAGAGATGGAGAAATGATTTTACTTGGCAAGAAGAGACCCAAGTTGGGAGTCTAGAATGGAGTTAATAGAAGACCTTATCCTCCTAAAAATCAAACCATTGGTTAGGGCTTGAGGAACATGGATTAATAGTAATCCTTTGAAAGACAAAAGTGAGTAACCTGAGAAGATAGGAAGATCCTTGGAAGAGGGAAATAATTGGTTCTTTCCAAGTGTGTGGGGTATGGATTGAGGAAACCCTAAGAGGTCCTAAGAGTGACCTAGGAATATTTTTAAGAAACTCAAGGTGAATCAAGGTGTCTCCAAATCAAAACCTAAAGGAGACATGAATGGAGTTGGATTCAATGAAGCAGAATGTTCTAAAACCAATGAAGAAGCAAGTGAAGTGAAGATTGAAGAAAGACCTACTCATGAAGAACCTAAAGAATAGATTAGACCTTTCAGAGGTATATTCTTTGGATGAAACAAAGTTGGACACATGAAAAGAGATTACAAAAGTAAAGGTACCTCTAAACCCTTTTCCAGTCACTATTATAATTGTTATGATTATGGACACAAGAAAGAAGATTATAGAAAACTAGATCAGTCAAGGTATAAATAAGATTATGTTAGAGAAGAGTTAGCATCCAAGGTTACATGTCTTAAATGAAATAAATTCAAACATACTATAAGATATTGTAAGCTACAAGTAAATTAGGAAAGAAGAAGACCACCTACATGTTACAAATGCAACAACCTTGGAAACATAGCGAAGTTTTGCTGATACAATGGAGAGAACATTAAAAGAGGACCAAGAGAAAAAAGAGGAACACCTCCTATGGTTATAAGGAAGAATGTTGGTGATAGTGGTAAAAGTCTTAATGAATACATGAATGAATTTGAAAATCATTTCAAGAAATCAAAAAGTAAAGAGGATGACAAGATATGGAACATGAAATAATTCAATAATAAATTATTTCAAGGAGAGATAATAGATGATACTATGTCTTCTCATGATGAATTCTTTGAGACATTGACCTAGAAGGCCTCATGGCCTTAGGGGGAGCATTGGATACAGATAAAAAAATATATCCAGCCCCTGTATGTGTGGAGTAAGCTCATGTGAGCTTAGGTATGGTGTGTATAGACACTGTTAAGTCTTTGGTTGAGAGCGCAACACTTGGAGAGCCATTTTCCATGTTTGTGAGTTTTGTGTTGACTGGACAACATGCAAAGTTGACCTACTAGTGTTTAACTCACTTACTCAACTTGTGAAGGATAAAAGATCTTTGAGAATATCATTTCAGTATCATTTAATAATCAACAAATAAGGAGAGAAGAGCATTCCAAAGAAAAAAGAGGCTGAAGTTTAAAAGAAGAAGAAAGAAGAGAAAGTTGCTGAGAAAGAAGAGGAAAAAGTAGCACAGAAGGATCCACAAACCTTCTGGAAACCATACCTCAAATCATTATAGAAAAGAGTCATAAAAGATGGAAACTTAAAGACAATGGATAGATACTATGAGAGGTATGATTCAGAGAATCAGTCAATCATAGAAGATACTATCATTGAGTATCTATTGATATTTAAAAAAAATCTATTGGAGATTAAAGGAAGTATCTTTAAGGAGCTATATAGTAAGTTAGAGATTAGAAATTAGTTGGCACAGTCAAAAGATGAGAATATAAGAAACAAATCTATAGAAGACATGATGCCTATTGTATCTATACAAGAAAGGGAGAGAATAATAAATGAATTAAAACCCTTGCTGAGAACAAAGGCCAGACTAGTAAAAATCATGGCTAGAAAGTATGATGAAGTGATTGAGGACACTCAAAAAGCATTGGATTAGATCCTAATGAGTGATATGCCAAAGAAGATATCACCTCCTAAGGTCACCAAGCCTACATCTCTAGGATTAGGAGAAATTTCTAAGGCGGTAGAAGGAAGTGAGAAAAATAGCATGCAACTAGATTTCTTTGTCTCTGGTGTGCCTGTGACCCTTGACAATTTGCATGAAATAAATGATCCTTTTTGGATAATTGGATAGTGCAATGGAAGTTGAAGTCCAAGGAAAGAAAGAGGAAGAGAAAACAAAGGATAAATAGGAAGAGAAGTCACAAGAAAAAGAATTCAGAAAAGGAAGGAAGAAGAGACTAGAATAGAAAAAGCAGCTAAGGTGCGAATGGAATTAAAATAGGAATCTAACACCTCTTTATTGTTGGCAAGCATGGCCAAACCACTGAGTGTTGATGTAGATAGTATGGATGAGGATGTGCTTATGAGGCTATCCTTCATGGCCTTCACTAAGGCTAAGGAAAGGTCAGTGAAGAAAGTGGATAAAATAGTAAAGGTAATGCCCAGGGCTTTAGAGACAATAAATAAACTACTTCCTACACCTATTATCTTTCAAGAAAAGGATAAAGCTGAGAATCTAGGTATGGTACTCGATAGTTTTGATAGTCACTTTGACTCATTGCTAAAGACTGCAGAAGATAAGGCAGAAAAGAACTTTTTGGAGAAGAAGTTGAGAGAAGTCTGTCAGTCCATCTCATGGGACTTAGACATTCTCAAGGCTACTACTCGTAAGGCCAAGAATTGCATAGCACAAGGTAGAAGGATTTATAGCTACTACATAAGTCTTTGCAGACATGTAAAGAATATTAAAGACATCATAGCCAAGGATAGGGCTACTCTGGACAGTCTGATGGATAGTTGTGAAATATCTTCACTAATTGTGGGTGAAATAGATAAAGAGGCATCCAGGCTATTGGACAAAATCAATGTTTTGGAAATAGATAAAGGGAGAGTTGTAGATAGATTTTTCTTGTTAAAGAGTTTTATAACCCCTAAGCTTTCAATACTTGAGACTCATCTATTATAGATCAAAAAGTTTGAAGGTTCAATGACTATGTCTACACCTACTAAGCTTAAGGTAGCAAAAACATCATATGCACCAAATGGATTAATCCATGTCAGTGAGATTTTGCTCAAATCATGGGCAGAGGAAGTAAAGACCTTGGAAAACTCTTTCCCAAATATCTTAAAGATGGTGAGTAAGCACTAAGTCCTTTTTGTGCTTAAGCTTTGATATTTTGAATGCACCTTTTCCATTGATGTCAAAGGGAGAGGAAGAGAAAGAGAAAAATGTGAAGAGTAAAAGGAAGAGAATAAAAATAATAAGTAGAAATAAAACGATGTAAATAAAAAAAAGTAGAAAAGAGGAAAAGAGAAAGAGATATGTATAGTTAGTGCTTTAACACTTAGTCATTTTTCTAAGTGTTGCCATCGATGCCAAAGGGAGAGATTGTTGGAAAGTGGTGTTTTAGGGCACTAAGGATCTCTTGAGGGTTATCATTTATGACAAAACTTATGCTGGAGTGATCGGATGTAGAGAGTTTTGATAATGGAGTCACAGTCATGAAAATGGCTAAGTATAGAATCAGGACAACAGTGTACTGGTGTAAATTTTTGGTCAGTGATGATAGTACATGATGTATTATGGCTTACAAAGTTAGTAGAAGGTATTTTGGTGTATATATACATTTCGGTTAAGTTTTCATGTGTTTTGATGATTAGATCAAAGAGATAAAGTCATCTGAAGGTATGCAAAGATAGAGAATTAGTGTAATAGGACACATAAGAAGTTGCAAAGATTAAGGCGGGATTAGTGGATATGGTAACATGCTAATTCAGATGGATAAAGTATATTTCTGACACTTGGGTAATATAAGATCATCGACTACATACTTATCATTTACATAATTAATTATTATGTTTTGAATGGTATTTGTGAAGCCAACTGGATGGCAGATTTTGTACAAGTATAGAATGATTTTGTGGAAGAGAATGTATGTATGAGATGTGATGATGAAGCAAGGTTATGAATTTGAGAGTAGATAGAAGATGCAAGATCATTATTTGATAGAACTATAACTGGAACTATCTAAGCAAGGAAGTGCTTGTATTGTTCACATTTTGGAGAACTCTTGAGATAGTTTTTTATTGTAAGCAGTTTGCTCACCACCTTTAATGAGGTGTTTTGTATACCCCTAACAAGGTTTTATATTCCTCTAACAAGGAAATGGACTATGTAAAAAATAGCTCCTAACAGGGCTAGATCTCCTAACAAGGATATAATATTTTAGTGCATAGTTGTGGGTACCATCCCTACCGGGGTTCTCCCTTGGCCAGGGTTTCCTCAAGAATAAATCATGGTGTCATGAGTTATGTGTTTTTATTATATGTTCTTTTCATCTCAACATTGCTTTGGTTTATTTATTATTGGTTGAAGTTTAAATTAAAGTGTAGTAATATTGATTCACCCCCCTCTCAATATTACCTAATCCTAACACCATATCGATAGGTGGATCATTCATATCACAAGCTAGCCCATATTCATCATATTTAATAGAAGATCATGTTGTTAAACCACTAGCAATGAGGGTATAATTTTATTTTTTATTAAAGGCAGAAAATTTTGTATTAGACTGGTGACAAGGTCTCTAGAAAAATGTGCCAACTTTGAAAAGTTGCCTGTTGATAGCCTAGTGTCTACACCGCTTCATCTAGATTTTTTAGTTATATTATCATTGGGGTCATTCCTCCTTTCCTGTCCTCCACCCATGGTTGAGTGAGCTCTATGGGGTCGCATGCTTGAGCTAGATGTCATTATAAATGAAATAAGATAGATTTTGTTATAGTCCTTCTAGTGTGCTGGTGCAGAGGGAAAATGATAGCCACGTAGCCCTTCATTTTCAAAGGACCACCTACCTAACTAGGGGGTAAAGTGTTTCCTTTATTGGTAGTGTTAGTGCTGATGATGGGTATCGATCTCAATTTGTGGGATCTTCTCTAGGTCAACCAGCATGTCTGGTGGTCATAAATTTTGGGAAATAAGTTAATGCTTGTTCAATTCTTTTAGTTGTTTGCTCATTATGTAGTGCTACTTTACTTGATTCTATTGAGGAGCTAGTTCAAACCATCATGCATGATCCAATTCAACTACTTATTGGTAGAAAAAATTTAGCTTCACAATTAATACAACAAAGACTGGTGTTTGTTGGAAGTGAGGAAGGGAAGCTTCTTTCCCTCAAGCAAATTTTCAAGGAGGGTTTGAGACCTCCTATATTGATATCTATCTATAATAAAGAATGAGAAAAAGAGCTTTACAAAGAGCTAGTATTTCATCAAATAAAAGTTGGCAGCATCCATGTTGATCTCACTCATGCACAATGTGAAAGCACAGTGGAGAAATTTTGCAAGGGAAAAATATGGGTTTAATTGCAACTGATGTCATTACTCGAGGAATGGACTTTAAGAGTATAATCTTGTGCATCCATTCATATCCTCCAAATCAAAATGAAGTAGTGATCATTTTATTTTTCACAACACAACCCTAATCCTATCGGTGATAATGTAGGATCATCAGTGTCAGAGTGATATTTAGAATGTTGCCCTTGTTTTGCTAAGTTATGCCGAGATGTTATCGGTTATTTGGAAAACCATATTTTCATTTTCCCGATGAATAGTACTTATGCCAATAAGAAAGGCTAGGAATATATTTAATTTTCATTAATGCTATTAGGCATCAAAAAAATGAATTTTATGTTCTCCCGAGAAGCTAAAGTCATGCCGATAAGGAGGAGTTTAGAGCTTGAATAAAGGCTATATCAAATATTTTCATTATTTATTTCTTTGATCACCGACAAAAAGTAATTACACAATTTGAAATTTGGAAAAATAAAGATATTTTAAGAGGATAAAATTATATATTGTATTATTCTCCAAAGGAAGTCGTTTAAAGATGGTGTTGCCCTAAATGGACATAAAAATCATTTTGGAGGAATACTCAAGCTTGAGGGTATTTTGGAGTTGAGTCAAAGGATCTATTGTAGGGATTTATTCTTCCTTCTTGTATTATATTTTATTTATTTCTCTTAGTAAATTTAATTCTTCATATTTTTCATTTCTAATTATTATGTTTTATGTTGATGTTCTTGTTGGAGATTTTCCAACAAGCCAGATTGATGACTGTATGTTTGTCATTGATGACAACATATGGTAAGTAGTATGCATGGAAGCCCGATGGAGAGAGATTTGTGCACATGTTTCATGTATATATTATCAGCATGATATCATAGATGCAGAGGTTGATTCTGAGTAAAGACATTAGTACAATTGTGTATATCAGTGAGTGTTCCTAATAGGTCCCAGGAACAGTTATGTATATGATTTGCAGTATGGTTATAGTAGAGCCTTGTGCATTTATATTTATGTTTTAGACATATTTATGATGTTATGTTCATGGACATAGAGTTAGATATGTAGTACAAGTTGAGTTATGAAGTCTCCAGTTGACAGTCATAGTTTCCTAAGTCTACTTGGAAGAGCTGATAGTGTTTATATGATTACAGTAGTTGAGCCTATTATCTTAGTATGCATGCTTTGATTTATATTAAGAAGTGAATTAAGAATGTTTGGTTAAGATCACATAGCGTAATGGATCATGAGAAGTAATTTGGAGTTAATTTAGTAGAGCTGACTATGTGTAGCGTTGCGTCTACTGACATGGAATTGTATAGTCCTAATTTATGTTGCATGCTTAGTAGAGCTGATTGAGATGCTATTAGAGAGTTGTATTATTTATCTAATATTATTTTAAGATGGTTCTAATAGGATTGACTTGTTTATATCATTTAGAGAAAGATATTTATAGGCAATCATTTGTGATTACTAAGCATGGCATATAGTTAAAAAGACAAGAGCAGAGTAGAGACTGTGAAGTATTGTGCCATTAGTAGAAGGTCTATGTGACTTAGAAGAAAGTATATACTACTCATTGGAACTAATCAAGATAGCAGGTCTATGCACAATTCACCAAGATCTAGATATAGTGTGTATATGTTAAATAGAAGGTTGTAGCCTTCACCCCTTTGAGAAGTGAGCTCTCAGATAGTGCGTCCTCACCCCTAAAAAGGTTAATTGTAAAAGACTCCTAACAGGGTCTAACCCTTGACCATGTTACTATACTTATTTCATTGTAAAGAACAAATCCTAATAGGGTTTCAAGATCTTCTAACAGGGATCATAAAACACTAGTGTAGTTCTGAGTGGGTGTCAATTACCACTGGGGTTTTTACCTATTTGGATTTCCCTGTAACCAAAATTGTGGTGTTTCTTTAAGTGCTCTTTCATTATATTTATGCTTAATGTTCTTATATAATTAATTGGATAAAGAATTGAATCTTGTAGATAACTGATTCACCCCCCCCCCCCACCTCTCAATTATCTCTTGGGACTATTCCTAACAATTAGTATTAGAGCTAAGTACCTCAAAGAGAAAGTTTTATAGCTTGAGGTTGATTAGATGGAATTCTTTAGAAAAGAAATTCCTAAGTTTGATGAAGAGAACTATCTAGCCTAGAAGAACAAAATGATGACACATTTGCAGTGCATTGCATTTGAGATTTTTGAAGTATCTACCAAAGAGGTTGAGATTCCTTCACTAGAAGATCTTGCAAAAGAAGATGCAACCTTGAAGAAAAAGAGATGTTCACTTCAAATGCTATTACCAAAGAATCCCTTATCAGCGCCCTATCTAAAAGTGAGTTTTCAGAGATCAAGAAGATGGACAAAGCCTATAAGATATGGAAGTACCTAGAAGACATGTTTGAAGGAGATAATCAAGCCAAGAATGCATGCAAAAAGACATGGAAGAAAAGATACAATACATTAGAGATTCTACTTGATGAGAATGTCAAAGCTTACAATCAAAGGATCAATGAAGAAGTTGTAGGAATAAAAAACAATGGCCGAGAAATCTCAGAAAAAGACATAATGGATAAATTGATGACTACCTTGAGACCAGAATATGACAACAAGATATGCATCCTAGATAAAACTATGAAGTCCACAAAAGACTTTAAAAGAGAGACTTTAATCAGAAAGCTTTCAGCCTTTGAGATATCAAGATTGAAGACAAAGCCTAAAAGTGAAACAACATTCAAAGCTTCAGTACATGGTGATAAATCCTTGAAAACCTCTCATAATTTTGATGATGATAATGAAGAGAAAACACTAGATGATTTCATTTCTATGATTTCTAAAAGAGAAAAGAAAGGAAAAGGAAAATATGAAGGTCAATTTCCATTCAAATGTTTTTCATGTAATAAGATTGGTCACTTTGCATCCAAGTTTCCTACAAGAGTTAAGAAGTTCAAAAAGAGCTACAAGCCCAAGTATAGAAATGAATGTTACTTGTTAGGAATGGGAACACTAAGGGGGGGTGAATCAGTGTTCACTTATATCTTATTAATTTCTTAACTCTTGAATCTTAATTTGATTTCTTAAGTACTGATATGAACATCAAAGTAAACAAGATAAACAATAACAACACATAACACCAATATGGTTATGGGGAAACCCAAATAGGTAAAAACCTTAGTGGGAATCGACACCCACTAAGAAATGCACTAGTATTTTATTATCCTTGTTAGAAGATCTGCAACCCTGTTAGGAGTTGTTCTTTACAATGCTTTTAGTATAGTGACCCAATCAAAGGTCGGACCCTTTTAGGAGTCTTTTACAATAACCCTGTTAGGGGTGGGGACACACTATCCTAGAGCTCACTACTTAAGTGGTGAAGGATACAACCTTCTGATCTCAGATACACACTATATCTGTTGAATGAACTATTGTTATGACACTTCTTGTCTGATCAGTTCCTTTTGTACATTGATGATTTAGCCACTTGTAAAGATCTAACTCATTCTATCCTTACTTTGCATGTCTCTACTCTTCTTATCTTGACTCTTTATTCACTTCCATACTTTATTACAAAGGTGCATCTTATATTTATATGTGCTAGCAAAACAAATAACTAGGTCAGCCTATAACCAATTACATACAACGCTTCCAAGTGAATTGGCTCAAGTGTGTTTACAAACAAAGATGTTTACATTTCTATGACCTAATTACAATAGGTACATAGCCTTTACAAAACATTATTATAACCACTAATCAAAATAGTAACAGTTGGCTGCATACTCTGTTCTGTTCTGGTGATCATTGGTTGTACCTCTTCAACTATTTGTATCTTCATCATATTATCTCATCTGATCAAGCACTCTTAGACTTAGCATGAATAAACACTTACCATCTTATCTTCAAGGGAACATACCATAACTCGGTCATACGCACATGTGCAGATGCTCTGATCTATTGGTGCTCTACTAACTATCTAGTCTTCTATACATAGCCATATTCTAACCTTATGATAATGTGCGCTGACTCCAAAACTCTATATGACTTTGTTGCCATAATGAAAACACTATATCTAGTCATAGACAATAGTATATTCAACTTTCCAACATTACTATGCTAGAGATGGAGTATCAGATGAAGAATTGGTAGAGGATGAAATTAGATTTATTTCTCTTGAAGATGAAAAGAATGCACAAGAGTTAGCATTGATTTCACAAGCTGACATCAAGATAGATTGGATCATTGATAGTGGTTTCTCACACCACATGATAGGAGACAAAGATAGATTTGTACATTTGGATAGTTACAAAGGAGGCATGGTTAGATTTGGAGACAACACTCCCAAACCTATCATTGGTAGAGGAGGCATCACCCTGGATGGAAAGAACAACACTGAAGAAGTTCTATATGTTGATGGTTTGAAACATAACCTACTAAGTGTTGGATAGTTTCTTGACAAAGGTTACTGATTGGAGTTCAAAGATAACAAATGCATCATTGATAAAAAAGAAGGAGAAATGATTGTATCAGGTTCAAAGACTAAAGGTAATATTTTTCAGCTTAATCCTGAAACAAGTTGTTCTATTCCTAAAGTAGATGACAGTTGGTTATGGCACAAAAGACTATTTCATATCAATTTTGATAACATAGTAAAGATAAGTGATGTAAAGGAAGTAAGAGATCTTCCTATCATTGCAAAACTAGTTAATACAATATGTAGGGAGTGTGTGATGGGAAAGAATGTAAGAAATTCATTCAAAAGAAAGCATAACTTAGTAAAGAACAAGTTGGATCTAATACATATAGACCTATGTGGACCAACTCAAACAAGATCATACTATGGTGAAAGGTATTTCATTTTATTTTTTTATGATTATTCTAGAATGATGTGGGTTACGTTCTTAAAGGATAAATTAGAAGCATTTGACAAGTTCAAAATATTTAAAGCTAAGGTTGAAAATGAGTCTGGATTGAAGATTAAATGTCTAAGATTAGACAGAGGAGGAGAATTCACCTCTGACCGATTTTATAAGTGCAACAAAGAACATGGGATAAATAGATAGCTAAGTGCCCCTAGAACACCTTAGTAGAATGGAATTGTAGAGAGAAGGAGTAGGATCATTCTTGACATAGCATGCACCATCATGATTGAAGGAAAGGTCGCACATACCTATTGGAGAGATGTGGTCAATACTATAGTCTATACTATCAATAAAATTTAATTAAGGCTAGGTGCAAACAAAACACCTTATGAGCTATGGTTTAGGAATGTACCTATTGTAAAATACTTCATAATCTTTGGAAGAAAGTGCTACATCAAGAGAGATGAAGCAATTGGCAAATTTGATGCAAGAAGTGATGAAGGTATTTTCCTTGGTTACCCTACTAAAAGAAAAGCTTATAGATGTTTTAATCTAAGATTAAAGAAGATCATTGAAAGTGCTCATGTTAAGATTTATGATAATTTTATGATTCAAGAGAGATACCATGATTATGCACCTATGATTAAAGAAGAACCTAGACCTACTAGTAGTGAAGCAGTTGTTGAAGAAATGTTTGACAACATTAATGTGTTATTCAATTACCCTGAAACAAGTGAAGAAGAATATCAAAAGTTAGATGAGAAAGTCACTCCTAATATTCCAAAATTCACATCCAGATATCATTCAAAGAAAGACATCATTGGAGATCAGAGCAGTAAAGTCATGACAAGATCAAAAGAAAAAAGTTCCATAGAAAATGAAGAGGTATGTTTACTATCACATATTGAACTGTCAAGTGTTGAAGATGCATGTATTGATTCAAATTGGCATGAAGCAATGAAAGAAGAGCTATATCAGATAATTAATAATGATACATGGGAATTGGTCCCTAGGCCTAGTGATAAGAATGTGATTGGAACCAAGTGGATATTTAGAAATAAGATGAATGAAGATGGAATAGTAGTAAGAAACAAAGCTAGATTAGTATGTAAAGGGTATGCGCAAAGAGAAGGAATTGATTATTTAGATACATTTTCCATTGTAAGAATATTGGAAGCCATAAAGTTGTTTCTAGCTTATGCTACATTCAAGAACTTCAAGGTATACTAGATGGATGTTAAGTCAGCATTCCTGAATGGAGAGTTGAAGGAAGAAGTATACATTGAGCAGCCAGAAGGATTTAATTTATCACAAAAACTTGATATGGTATGTAGATTGAAGAAAGCCCCTAGAGCATGGTATGAAAGACTTGATGGTTACTTGACTAAGATTGGATTCAAAAAAGGAGAAGCAGATTGTAACTTATTTATAAGAGAGACATCTGATGGACTATTGTTAGTTTCTATATTTGTTGATGACATGATATTTGGTGGTAATGATAAGCTTAGTGCAAAATTTTCTAAGATGCAAAGTGAATTTGAAATGAGCATGATTGGTCCTATTAAGTAATTTTTCGGATTGAATGTGCAATAGATAGACAAAGGTATATTCATAAATCGGACTAAGTATGTGGAAGAGATCTTGAAGACATTAAAGATGGATGATTGCAAGCCAATAAGTACTCCTATGATAACATGATGCAAGCTTTCAAAAGAAGATGATTCAATAGTAGTAGACATAACCTTGTATAAGTCTATGATTGGTAAACTTATATATCTTACTCAAACCAGACCAGACATTTCCAATGTAGTTGGTATTGTTGGAAGATTTGTAGAAAAACCTAAACAAAGTCATCTCATGGTAGTAAAAAGAATATTTAGATATTTTAATGGAACCCTAGACTATGGTTTATGGTATCCTAATTTAGAGAATGTAAAGATTCATGTATATACAGATGCAGATTGGGAAGGATGTGTGGATGATAGAAAGAGTACCTCTGGAGGAGCTATATTCCTTGGAGATAGACTTGTTACTTGGACAAGTAAAAAGCATAATTATATCTCTCAGTCAACAGAAGAAGCAGAGTATGCTGCAGCAATATTAAATTGTTCTACAATTGCGTGGATCAAGTAGATGATAAAATATTTTGGTATTAAGATTGACTACCCTATTGTTATTCATTATGATAACACTAGAACTATCAATATGTCAAAGAACCCTGTGATGCATGCAAAGAAAAAACATATTGAGATAAAATATCACTTCCTAAGAGAGAAAGTAGTAGAGAAAGAAGTAATGGTGGACTATGTGAGTACAAAAGATCAGCTAGCAGATATATTCACAAATCCTTTACCTAAGGATACTTTTGAGTATCTCAGGGAGAAGCTGGGAGTAATTCCCTTCCCTGAATCTGATTAGAGATAGCAGGAGTGCATCAGTCCTCAGTGACTGATGAAAGGTTGACTACTCTACCTTAGGAGTAGTACTAGTGCTTAATTTTTTCGGCACCCTTTGCCATTGATGTCAAAGGGGGAGTAGTATAGAGTCATGAAAAACATAAAAAAAGAAGGAATATATAGTAATAAAAAACAAGTAGAAAGGGGGAGTAAAAATATAGTTATGGGAAGTAGTACAGTTGAGGAAATGGAGAATGTTATAAAAGAATTGGACATTTGGATTGGTGGTATTTTTCACTCCACATGTTTCCATCAATGCCAAAGGGGGAGATTGTTGTAGATTTTCCAGCAAGCCAAATTTTTGACTGTATGTTTGTCATTGATGACAACATATGGTAACTAGCATGCATGGAAGACTAATGGAGAGATATTTGTGCATATGTCACATGTATATGTTATTAGCATGATATCATAAACATAGAGGTTGATTCTGAGTAAAGACATTAGTACAGTTGTGTATATCAGTGAGTGTTCCTGATAGGTCATAGGAATAGTTCTTTATATGATTTTTAGTACAGTTGTAGTAGAGCCTTGCACATTTATATTTATGTTTTAGACATATGTATGATTTTATGTTCATGGATGTGGAGTCAGATATGCAGTACATGTTGAGTTATGAAATCTCTAGTTGACAGTCATAGTTTCCTGAGTCTACCTGGAAGAGCCAACAGTGTTTATATGATTGCGGTAGCTGCACCTATCATCTCAATATGTGCACTTGGATTTATGTTAAGAAGTGAGTTAATAATGTTTGATTAAGAGTGTATAACATAATTTAGCATGAGAAGAAAGTTAGAGTTAATTTAGTAGAGTCGACTATGTGTAGCATTGCGTCTACTCACATGGAATTGTATAGTCCTAATTTATGTTGTGTGCTTAGTAGAGCCAATTGAGATGTTATTGGAGAGCTTTATTTTATCTCTAATATTATTTCAAGATGGTTCTAACAGGCTGACTTGATTATATCATTTAGAGAAAGATATTTATAGGTAGTCATTTGTGATTGCTAAGCATGGCAGATAGTTAAAAAGACAAGAGCAGAGCAGAGAGTGAAAAGTATCATACCATCAGCAGAAGGTCTATGTGACTTAGATAAAAATATATGCTACTCATTGGAACTAATCAAGACAATAGGTCTATGTGCAGTTCACCAAGATCTAGATATAGTGTGTATATGTTAAATAAAAGGTTTCAGCCTTCACCCTTTTGAGCAGTGAGCTCTCAGATGGTGCGTCCTCACCCCTAACAAGGTTAATTGTAAAAGACTCTTCACAGGGTCTAACCCTTGAATAGGTCACTATACTTATTGCATTGTAAAGAAAAATTCCTAACATGGTTGCAAGATCTTCTAACAGGGATCATAAAATGCTAGTACACTTATTAGTGGGTGTCAATTCCCACTGGGGTTTTTACCTATTTGGGTTTCCCCGTAACCAAAATTGTGGTGTTGTGTTAAGTTCTCTTTCATTTTTTTTATGCTTAACATTCTTATATACTTAATTAGATAAAGAATTGAATCTTGTAGATAACTGATTCACCCCCCCCTCTCAGTTATCTCTTGGGACTATTCCTAATAGTTCTACGCTTTCTATTCAATGGTCTACTTCTCCAGAGAAAGTTGGATTCTCATTGCATCCAAGTATGAATGTACATCCCCAAGTTGATCCACTAGTGGAACCAAAATTTGCAAACACAAATTTGCGTCATGAGATCCAAATGGCTCAGGGAAGTACAAATTTTATTTCTTAATATTTTCATCATTTTATTCTTGACTATAGTTATATTAATGTCAATAATAAATATCTAATTAAATACTATAGCATCAGTTCATTCAAAATGTATTTTTAAGGGAAAATTCATATTTAAAGTTCTTTAGAATAAATAAAAATGTATTTATATTATTTCTACATGATTGTCCTAAATTGAAAATTTATGAGAAAAATGAATATTTTGCATGTACCAAAGGTATGTCCAAAAGAATTAAATTGTCATATTACTTCCAAAGACATTATACATGGAAGTCCAAAGAACTTTGATTCAATCAAAATGTCATCGGAAGGGAGTGCTTCTCACCTAAATATTTTAAAATTTAATTATTACATTGTCTAATAATATTATTAAAGAGATTATTTTATGAAACATCACTTCCCTCACAATTTTTTTTTGATTGAATAGTTCCTTAAGGAATGGTTTCTCTAACATAAAATATTTATTTCATTGACACCCTACATTAATACTTGAAAATTCTATGAGAATATATAGTTACCCTAAAGATGTGAAAATGCCTTAAGTTTATGATATCATGTTTTTCTCGTTATTTTGCGAAGGGAAAATACATTCTTTTACCATTTATTTTACCCTATGTTGATTCTTGAAAATCCTCATTGGGATAAAGTATATATTACTAGAACACTTTCAGGGTTATCATTTTTAAAAGATGTATGCTTTTAATTATAATTCTTTTTCCCTATGTTAGTACTTGATTAATTTTAATTAGGGCAATTTTCATTAAAGAATGTTATGTATGTAAATATTTTTTTATATTAAGCTTATTTAAGCTCCCATTTCAGGAATAAAACACAACATCTGGCTATTACAAAGAGAAGCAACAACCATTGCATTGCATATATATGACCAAAGTGAATGAATATTTCCAATGCAATTTTGATTGCCTTGTAATGCAGAAATGCATTTTTATAATGTTATTTGAATATTTTTCTTTTGAGATTATGTTATAAAATTTTGAAAATAAATTAGAAGAGTAAAAAGTGTAGAATAAATAAGAATTCTTAATTAAATATTGTATATATTGAATTTTGATTGAGTTGCCCTAATGAAGGTATATTTTTGTCATGTTATATTTTAAGGCTATTTTGATATGATATTAATTAAGGAATTCTTTTCAAATGCATAGTGACTAATGTTGGATTTATTCTTACAAATATATATATCCAAATGATTAAATTGTCTTTAATGAAATTAAAGTTGGATATGTATTTATATTTAAGAGGGGATACATAATATTTTATGTGATTCCAATAATGTTTTTCCTATGTAAATTTTTAAAATATGTTATAAGGGAAAGTTTTATTGAAAGTGCATTAATTGAAATATATTAATGATATATCCTATGGATACTATTTTGGGGGAGTATGTAAAGATATTTTATTATGTTAAGAACCTAATTTAACTAGAAGCTTAATTTATTAACTTTATGTGTAGGGTTTTTATATCTTATTTGCAAAGGAAATATTATTCAAATGCGGCAAGATGCTTTACGGGAATGAAGTAAAGAAAAGCATTTTTACTAGATCCACAAGGAGAGATTTGATTTATTAAACATATTAACCTTTTAACAGTTAATAATATAATTGTAACTGTATACTTAATGTTGTAGTTATTTATTAGGTTTTGGTCATTAAACGACACATTGGTTTGAGGCTTGTACGCATCCTTTGGTTATTTATAAAAAAGATACCAGGACCAACATAAAAGGAGACCATACAGACAATATTCGATAGCAATGCAAGTTTTTCTATTCTCAAGAAATATACACTTAATGTACCAACAACACTCTATCTGGTGATGAACTTATTTTAAATGCAATTTCAAGACTCGGTTGTTCTTCATAACCTTGGTGATATTAGTATGTTTCTCATCTCTATTTGAGTTCTCTAGATTAAATCTATTTTGATTTACCTTAATTGATAGTTCAATTGATTCATTATTTTAGTTAGATTATAGACTAGAAAAATCATAAATAAAGTGTTGATTGTTTGACCTTTATATTCTATCTTATCAGTCTTTCAAAAGAAAGTTAAATTCAATGGGACCGATTTGAGTTTATTCTAAAATATCTAAATCAATTCATGCATCATTAAGGTAATAGTAAAATATCTTAAAGGGGTTTTCTACTATCTCTAGATTTATACTAACAAACATAGAATTTGAGATCATAAGAAATCATTTAAAAGGATAAGGCACTGGTCTAATTAATTGTGTTGAAGAATTTATGTTGATTGCAGAAAGGGTATAGTTTCTAGATTAATGAGATAACTCATCACATATTTCAAACATTCTTGAAAAAAAAATACACATTTTCAATCCTTCAGATTAATCAATTATCAATAAAGCAACAATGATCTTCTCTAAAAAGCCTTAAAGCATCTTGAGGTGTAGGCCTACCAGCCTTGGTCCTGCAGAGCCAAAATTGGAGAAGTTCACTCTTGATAGAGTAGAACTTGTTAGTTAGCCAAATTACTCTAATTTTCCAAGCATTAGAAGTAGGAGTGCATAGGAAATCCAATTTGTTGATTTGAACACCAACATGACCAAGGCTCTATTGCACATGTAATGTATTTATATCTAAATCAATGAATTATGCAAGTGGAGATCATGGAAGTGAAGGTGTGGTTGAGTTAAGAGTGATGATTATCTGCAAGACAAGTAGTGTTTTTATGCTTAATTAGATCTCAACAAGAAAAGGAGAAGTTCTACATCCATATCATTGTACTTGTTGAATCCTAATAGGTTTTGCAAGAAAATCCCTTAACCGGGTAGATCCTAATAGGTATGAAATTGTAAATCCTTTAAACAAGTGGATATTTAATTAGGGTTTTAAATCCTTTAACAAGGTTACTCCTAATAGGGCTAGAGGTAAATACCTTAACTGGGTGACTCCTAATAGGGTCTTCTCCTAACTGGGCATTTTTAAAGCTCTTAATAGGGATAAGCCTTTAATAGGGTGTACTTCAGAAGAGTGAAAATTATTAGTTGGTGCTAATCCCACCATTTTTTTCCCTCTAGCCAAGGGTTTCTACGATAAAATATTGGCATTCTTGTGTTGCATGTTTGGATGGTTTGTTTCTTATTACTACACAAGTTATATGTTGATGAAAGTTATTTAAAGTTATTGAATGGTTGATAATTTTTTTGTTTTTGGTAGATTACTAATTCACCCCCCCCCCCCCCCCCCCCCCACCTCCTCTCTCAATAATCTTGGACCTTATAATACTAACAAAATCTACCAATGAAACCAGTCACTTTTTATTTAATGCCTTATTTACAATTCATCAAATCAGTCAAAGAAGTATTAAGACCAATATTATTTAAAAATAGTTAAATGAAATAATTAGCAAGATTTTGAAAGGGATAAATATATTAATGAGGAAAATAACAATACCATTGTAAAGATTTATCTCAAAAGGTTCTAGAAAATAGTTTATCCATTAACCTCTAATCATGAGAGAAGTCAATACACAATGTTTGAAAGGTTTTAACATGAGATAAAATATCACCCTTAGCATTGTAATTCTTTAAATGATGAATTTCCACGTATTGCAGGATAATTACACATGAGATGTCGAAGGACAAAGGACAAGCAATGTTAAACTCAGACTGAGTCATAGATATAATTTGTGTTTGTAAAGATTTAAAAATGTTTGAGCCAATCTAATGAGAGTATATTTGATAAAAAGAGTGGTAGGAGATATGTGTGAAAGTTTTTGACCATTATGAGAAATAGAAGAAATAGTAGAATATAAAAAATAAACACTACTGTAAGTGGGCATGGATGAAGGTAGGGAAATACATGTATCACTTGAAGAAGGAAAAACAATAGGATTAGGAATGCTAACATGTGTAGATTATTGTTTTGAATGGAAGTGGTTATGAGAGGTGGAGCATAAGTAGACAAACTAGGAATTGAGGTAGGAATAGGAATTGAGGTATCAACACTAGTGGTAAGTAAAATGAAACCTAATTTATGGGAAATATATCTAATAGGCTTGACATTGTTATCAATGAGATGAGAGATAATACACAATATTTTAACACCATGTTCAACATTATGAATTATCATCCTCAAAACCTCTACTATGGAGTTGACCTCGAGATTGGAGATTTCTTGTCTTAATCATTGCTCAATTTTTTCAAATTCATTTAAAATATTTTGGACTTGCATAGGAGGAACTCTTAAGGTCTCATCTTCATCATGAGAAGAGTAGGAAGAGATATTCTCAATAATAGGAGGAATGTCATTAGTAGGCATGTTGTTTTCATCAAGATTCCTAGGAAACATAGAGGACTTGGGATAAAAGAAACCCATAAGTCTATGATTTCTCCTAATCTGAATGCTATAAGTAGGACTCAATGTAATAGCACTCATGCACAATAAAATGAAACATAGACAAATCTAATGTAAATATGAATTTTGAAAGATATATACAAATTAACTAAGCATAATTGCACATTTAATGAAAAGTAGATCTAACCATCAAATCAAACATGAAGATCTAATGCATATAATATAGTAAATATTGATTGATGCAATGCATAGAAAGGAGATCTAACAAAAAAAAAATAGAAGAGGAAATGTCATAAGTGGGGTTCACCAAAGATGTACATGAGGAAAAGGGGATCAAAAGAAAAGGGGATTACTCATTTTTTGAATTACACAACCATAAGGAAGATCTCCCAATAGGCTCAAGTGAGGACCTAATCATTGAATGGGGTAGTGATCCTTCACTAAATATGTAATTTGAAGATAGAAAAGAGAAAAAATGCAATATAAATGACAAAATAGATGAATAGAGATAAAAATATAATAAATGATTGATAAATAACTACTAGAAACTAGATCTGAGCTAAATCAGGGTCTAAACTACTGTAGTGACTTGGGATTTTAGTTTGGATTAAAATTATTGGGTACAAAATGTTTCAGGCATTCTATACCTAGCACTTTTGACTAAAACTTCTGGGAGTCCTCTGACTATTCTTGATATACCCATAAAATATCTAACAACTCTATAACCTATTCTTGGAGACATAACATTGGAGAAAAGGTTAGGTTAAAGGGGGTTTCCTTTGTCAAACCCCTTTTTAGGAATCAACCTTGAAAATGAAAGGAAATTACAAAAAAGAAAGGATGTAAAAAGGTAAATGTTTAATTCATCTTGCATAAGCCCTCATGGATAGATTTATAAATTGTTCATACCCATAAATATGTTTGAGTGTGTTTGGAATCAAGGAGTTGACCTTGTAATGTGGAATATGAATCAAGGATGCCCTCATAAATGCATTGATTTATGGATGTCGTTCGTAGACCTTCAATATAGATATGCTTGAATTAATCACTTAGAATGAAGGAGAGATGAATGTGGATGGATAGAAGGATCTTCTTGCATGATTGAAAATTCCTCTACTTGGCCATCATGGGAGAGAAAATTTCTCCAATGGAGAATATTTCCTTGTAATTGACTTGAATGAATTTGGAAAAACTAGATCTTGGATGCTTTCCTTCAAATATTGAATCTAATTGCTCAATCACTCTTGATTTATTGAATGCTTCTTGATCATGAATTCTTGAGGATAGTAATTGATATAAAAATGAGGATAGATAGGGTGTTTGTATACTTCATCCATCATGTTGGATCATGGAGAGGGGGGGTGAATAAGTAATCCTGATCACAAAATACTTTAAAATAATTTCTTAAATTAACTTGGTAACTACTTGGTAGAAACACAGTTCTTTATTTACTAACAAAAGTAAATAAAATATATCAATCAGTAAATCATTCACACAAATCATTCACGATCTTTGACACCAATATTTAACATGGAAACCTAGCTTTGGGAAAAACCACTGTGGGAATTTTCACCCACTAAGAAATATACAAGTGTACTTGGATTAGTACCTTCATAGGGTTAGCTTTGTCAAATAAATCAAAATAAAAATTAAATTGTCACAAACTCAATCTAATTAAGCTATTTAAAAGATAGATAAGCACTCTATGGCTCTCTAATCAGGGATGATAATGAAGAGCTCTCACCAAGCTTCCATTAGTGATAATCCTAATATGAGAAAGTATTTTAAAATAAGATAAAACAAGTTAATTCCAAATGAAATAGACTAATTAGCTCCTAGATTTTCCTTCCTAGCTTAAAATTGCTAGAGGTTTGATGCTTTTCAAATAATTGTGGATGATTATTTCTTTAATTATGCCTTGGTTTTGTAGATTTAACAAGGGTAGGGGGTGGAGTTGATTTGATCATGGTTTGATTAGGGTTAAATCCATGGTTCCACCTATGGAGACCATTTAAATATTTTGTCCTCAAAGCTTGGGACAAGAGGACAAAATGGGGTGGACCATATTCTTTCTCCTTATGGGTGGTGGAGATTCGATGTGAGATTGATCCATGTGAGCTTGATTCTCAAATCCTATTGGTAGATGCAATTTTCCTCCCATTTTGTGGTTGAGGGAAAATAGGATTTATTTAACTAAATTTAATTAATATGTTTAGCCATGTGTACCCCTTAAATGGGTTGATTTGATTTAAATTAACTATGCAATTAATTAGATTAATTGCATAATTTATTGATTTATTTTATTTAAATTCATTTTATGGCTTTTGATTTTTAATTAAATTTGAATTATGTCTTGATTGCAATTTAGATTTGATTTTAGCTTGATTTGATTTTATTGCATTGATCTTTCCTTAGTTTCTCACTTAATTGATCTTGTCCATTTTTAGGTGCTTACAAATGCCCTCTTTGAATCGATGTGCAAAGTGTATCGATTCAAAGAATGTCCTAATCATTTCTGATCTGAAGTCCTGATTAGCTTTGATGTCTGACTCAATGTTTGATAGAAGATGAAGGTTCTAATGATGGGATTGATGTAGTTTTGATTGATTTACAGTCTGTGATGGTCGATTTGATGATAGGTTATGTGATATGTTGCCTGATTTGATATAATTTGATGTTTGATGCCCCTTTCGATACATAAGTGAAATTTTTTTGATGAAAGATTAAGCTTTGATTTGATAGTCATGCCCCTAATTTACTGATTCTAATGTCCTGATTGTCTGAGTGTATGCCCCCTTGGAAATGAAATGAAATTTGAGCATCGTTGAAAAATATTGCATTTTCGATCGATTTGCATGAATTAGGTCAATTAATAATGAATTTTGATTTTATTTTTGATAATGTATTCACAATTATTGGATGACAAATACCCTTGATTTGGCAGAATGGGTAAAAAACATTGGCCCCTAGTCATATTTTGGTAAAAAATGCCCCTTTTTAGGTCAAACTAGGCTATATATAGGGGTAAAAGGTGTTTTTACTATTCATTTTCACCTCTCCTTTTCACATTGTTTTTCTCTAACCCTCTCTAACCTTTCAATGATGGTGATCCCTATTCATGAGCATAGATTCGAGTGAGGGCATTGATATCAGTGCCCACCTAGCTATGGACCTCTGGTAGACAACTCGCTTTGTCCATTTTTGCATTTTTAATTTTAAAATTTTGGATTTTTCTAGGAAAAAACCCTCTTTTTTATTTTTCAAATTAAATAGTGCATTCAATAGTTTTAGCCATGCATATACCCATCCTATTGTGCATCCGTGGTTTTCT
Source organism: Chamaecyparis obtusa (assembly GCA_027943335.1). NCBI lineage: Eukaryota > Viridiplantae > Streptophyta > Pinopsida > Cupressales > Cupressaceae > Chamaecyparis > Chamaecyparis obtusa. The sequence goes on from BSBK01005659.1 coordinate 866,202, forward strand.
ATAGTGCGTACAATGCTTTTAGCAGTGCTTTTAAATGCTAGATCTAGGGCACAAAATACAATCTCCATTTCATATAGCCCATACAAATTAGAATGCGCATTTAAACTTTTTAGTAGCACGTACAGGGGTTTCCCATAGCATGTACTAATTTCCATAGTGCGTAGACTTTGTTGTAGTGCATTTGATATTTTTTATAGCACATTTGAAAGTTTTTGTTGTGCTTTTGAGTTTTAGCGCTTTTAAGCAATTTATTAGTGTGTAAACCCTACTTGGTGAAATTTGTTTTCCTTCAAGTCAATTTTAAATCTATTGGATGTCGTCAATTAGTTGATTGGTGTAGGTTTCAAGTTTGGTTGATAGAGAGTCATATGATGTCAGTTTTAGTCATGTCATTTTGAATATTTTATGGTCAATTTGGATTTAGATGGTGGATGATGATAAATTTTCCATCCTCTCTAAGTAGAATCAAGAAAATTGATTGTGGTTTGATAGGTTTTAATGTTTGATTGACTTATGATGATCCAAAATGCAATGATTTCAATTACTGATGTATTGAAACTTGCTTTTGCAGGTCGAGCTTAAAAACCTCAGTCTCCATGGCTTATATCCTTTACCATTCGAGATGATTGATGACCTGAGTGGTGTAGATCATCGAGTGATAGGCAGATGTGGCTTGAGCTTTCTTCTTTCTCTTCCTCAATTCTGAGTGAATGGAGGTTTACTTATAGTTGTGGTAGAGCGATGACACTCTAACCATAATACTTTCCATTTATCGATGGGGGAGATGACTATTACTCCTAAGGATGTGTATCATCTTTTGCACATCTTGAGTCATGGAAAAATATTAAATTATGATCAGGTCTATGATGGGACTATATGTCAACATTTTTTTGTAGATGAGACTATTGGAGATGATAGTATTCAATGGGTGTGGTATCCCTCTTTTCTTGTTCTTCCTACTATTTTGGGAGCACTTGTGGGTGGTTTCCTCATTCCTAATCAGTGCAGCCATGGCTTTGTCATGGGATGGGGTAGGATACTAGAGGATTTGATCGCACATTCTTGAAGATTTGATTGGGGCTCCTACATGTTAGCAAAGTTGTATCATGAGCTCCATGATGTTGTTTACCAGCACGGGGCCACTCTTTCTACTGGGGTGGTCCTATTATAGTTGTGGACCTGGGAGTACCTCCTTATTACTCAACCCATCTCTATTCATCACCATGATCTAGGATGGTGCTTCGCTTAGATGTACGAGGGCATGGTTATGCATGCCCACTTGGGAAAGTTAGACTATTGGTGTCACATTATTGATAATATTGATAAGGTTATATGGAGACCATACATTGGTTGTGAGGCCTAGCCAGAGGATGCAGTAGAGTTATCATATATGCACATGCCTCAATGGATGATATGACAGATGCCCTTAATCGTAGAGAGATTCTTCTTCCTGGGGGTTCTTTGCCAATTTGGTTAGACACAGGACATGCCATAGGGTTTGGCATTATATGCACAGGTACAGGTTGATAGGTCCTTATGGGGCCCTTAGATTGAGTTTCAGATAGCTCATCAAGAGTTATTGCAGCTTCCCCACCTTGCATGGGAGATGAGAGATTATATATTCAATGTAGGCATGATAGAGGATTATGTTGATTGGTTCTTGTGGAACCTATTTCCATGATTTATACATCCTGCTAAGCGGATGCCAGGTATTGAGGAGTCTGATGATGATGGCTGATGAGTCAAGTTCATGGGATGTTTTATTTATGATTTTCTAAGTTTAGACTTAAATATCTTATGGTTTTTCATAAAAATTATATAGACTTATGTTTCTAAGCTTTAGCCATATGTATATTTGATACTTTTAAAACAAAGGATAAGAATTAATATATATATAGATTAATGAATGTTATGATAAAATCTGGTATTTTTATTCTCTAGCTTTAATGGATAGACCTCCTACAGTCATGTGACAAGGCTATGTTGAAATAGGAAAACTTATTATAATCGCTGCCTTGGATTTTTATTGTGGATTGTGTTATGCTAACCTTTTGCAGGAGAAGAATAAGTCATCAAGGAGTGCAGACTCAAGGATGAGTGGGTCTTTTAAGGTGAATAACTATTTCAGATTTCATCATAGCTCCACTCCTTCCATAACTTTGTGGTTGCTGATTCAGACCAAGTCAATCTAGTTACCAAGTGTTCCTATATTCTCGAAGCACTAAATATGGCTTATCTTCTTGCATAAATGATGATGTCATTCCTATAACTGAAGGTGTTATGCTATGTAATGAAGGACCTAATTTGTAGGTGTTATGTTTTCTTAGTTTCTTTTAAATAATCTAGAACTTATGATTCCAGGGTAGTTAGATGTTTTGAGGAATTTCATACTATAATCCAGCAACAAAGTAAAATACTTTGATATCCTATATTGTATCTATGTTTTGTTAAATGAATATATGACAGTTCCAGATTTCAATCTCTGAGTTGTAATTCATTCATACTTTTGTGGGGACCCACATGGGAGGTGAATCACCTATTCATGTTTAAGTAGGATTTAGTTAAGTTTCTTTGAAGTTGTCAAGCACTATTGCTCCTGCAGCCACTGGTAATAGAACCACTGACTATTTCTTGCAGCATAGGATTACTTTTGAAGCATTATCTATTTACTACTAAGTTTTTCCTTCAAGTTATGAGTTAATCTATAGCTTCAGTTTCTAAGTATAAATCTCTTCTAGTAATAGCTTTTTCTTTATTAGTGATGACTCTTGAAGAGAACTAAAGCATAAACTTTGTAGCCATCATCTCAAGTGCACGTTCCCAGATTGATACATTTAATGAAGTCTACCATGATGTTCTAAGTAGATATGTGATGATTTTAAGTAATGAATCACTATCAAAGGATGTCCAATCCTTGAGTTATTAGGATATTATTTTGACTAGTCATTTTTTGGCACCATTGTCAAGGATGGTGTCAATTTAGTTTGACCCAGAAGTCATTAAGTTAGTTTGCAATCTGCATAGTTTTGCATGCATAGACATAGGGATCATCTTGGGTGATTCCTACCTAACCTTAATTAGGAAGAACCATTTGAGGTTTTCAATCCAATGCTTGAGGAACCCGAATTAGAGAACCCACAAGAAGAAGAACCATTTGAGAACGTCTTTGCTGATGCCTATGATCAATTGCCTTCACTGCCATCATCTTAAGAGTCTTACCATTTAAATTCCCTCTATACTTACCCAGAATATCTAGATAACATAATGGCTCATCCTACCTTCCCTTTTCCTATTCCTACTTGGCAAGGTAACCAAGATCTGAAGAACATTCATGCAGTCACACTTCCTAAATTCTATGGAATCATCATGGATGATCCAGAGAATTTCCTCTTTGAGTTTGATGTCCTCTACCAAAGCTATGACTACACCACTAATGGCCGTAAGCTCAAAATGTTTCCTTCCACTTTAACGGAGGCTACACTAAGATGGTTTATGAGTTTGGGTGCTGATGCTATAGAAAATTGGAATGCAATGTGCAACATGTTTCTTGATAAATACAAAGATTACTATAGAGGAGGGGACTTAAAAGGAGATGACATATTTAAAATGTCATAGAAGGAAGATGAAACCTTGGAAGATTATGTCTCCAAGTTCACGTTCAGCCTATAGTGTAACACACAACATGAGCTGAATGAAGAATCTCAAAAGCATCTATTTTTGAGAGGAGTGAATGATGGAAGCATAGAGGCCCTTGACCTAATGGTAGGAGAGGACATTACCTAGAAGACTTGGGATGACATAAAGAGTATATGTCTGAACTATTCTAGAGCTACTATTAAGAAAGGAAGAGGCTTGAGAACCTTGCCTCACAAGTCCAATGGCACGGGTGTGTCCAAAATGGAGCTATCCAATCTATTGTTAGATTTCAAGAAAGCCATTATTAATGATGTCGCTACTCAGTTGGACATAATGCAGGCAAGGAGAAAGAAAGATGAAGTTGATGCAATGTTAGTAGAGTATTGTCCACACTATAGGGAGAAGAAAAAGAATTTTCAGTGTAAGTCTATTGCAAGCTTGGAGTCCTGACCTATTCCTACCAAATTCAAAGCCATTGATGAGAATGGAGAGGTGCTCTACGTTGCCTAGTGAAGGCCATGGGCTCAGAAACTAGGTATTCCCCAAGATCCTCTTCAAAATTTTAATAATAATAATGCATGGAAAAATCAACAGCATAGTGGATTTAGTGGGTATAATAGTTGGTAGCAGCCTCAGCAAGGTTGGCAACAACCTTAGCAAGGTTGGCAGCAGGATCAGGCAAGATGGCAAAAATCTCAATAGGATTGGTCACAACCTCAGCAACCCTAGCAATAGCCCCAGCAGGGGTGGCAACAACCACATAATTGGATGAACCAATCAAACCAGCAAGCTTTAATGCCACCACCTCAGAAGTAGGCTTTGATGCCTCTTCCTATAGCCAACACTACTTCCCCTAAATAGACTCAATTGCCTGCTTAGCCTACTCCCAATCCCAACAATGCTAAACCAACAACACAGCAATAGAGCTATGCTATTTCCCTGAATAATATCCATTTAAGATCTAGCACAACCAACTAAGGTACTAGTCAAACCTATTGCGCCTACTGCACAAGAACCCCCATTTCCTCATAGGTTGGAGGACCAAGCTAAGCCAATAGAAAATCAAGTAGTGTTGGATTTTCTTGCCCAACTAAAGAAAATGATAGTAAAAATTCCCTTGTTAGATGCCATTAAGGAAGTGCCTGCATACACTAAAGAAATCAAGGAAGCTTGTATTAAATAGCCTGGGAGGAAGAAAAAGGATCCTAAAACCATACATGTCCTAGGCCAATTATCTAATCTAATGTTGGAGAAATTGATAGTTCCAAAGTATTCTGATCCTGGTAGCCCTGTGGTCACAGTCACTATTCAAGGAATGCATGTCCACAATGCTCTAGTTGACTTAGGTGCATCCATAAATGTCATGACCAAGGAATTAATGTCTCAGTTCCATATCATCAATCTTAGGGAAACCCCAACCATCCTTTAGCTTGCTGATAGTTCCACCATTACACCTGATGGAATGGTAGAGGATGTAATAGTCACCTTGAATTCTTGGGAATATCCAGTTGACTTTATTGTCCTTTCTCCAAAGGCTAACATGGGAGGGTATCCAATAATTCTAGGCAGGCCTTGGTTGGCTACTGTAGATGCCTATATAGCTTGTTAGTTAGGAAAAATCACTATATCCAATGGAGTCAACACTAAAAATTTGACTTTATATTCCCTAGCTTAACCTCTATTGTAGGATGACCAGATAATCTGGCCAGACTTGGATGATACTGAACCTGAGGTCAATTCCATTCACCAGTTAATGATGATATCCAGGGAACCTTTTGTAGCCTCTAGGGGAGAAGATGAGATCATTTCTTCAATTATAATGAATGAGTATAGAGTGCAATCCCAAGTGTGTTCCCAAGAGGACTGTGTTCCCAAGAGGACTGTGTTCTTGAAACTCTGTTACCACCTTCCGATGCTCTGCAGTATTCAAAAACTTAAAAATTCCTTCATACATTATTGCCTCATGAAATGGAGACTTACCTAATTGCTCAGTTTTCCATGGTAGAAAAGGTCACTGAGTTATAGGTTAGCCTAGGATGAGAGTTAAATGTAAATAGTGCTTTGACACTCTCTCAGTAGACAAATGTCTTGTAGCTTCTAAAAGACCATCAACAAGCCTTTGCTTGGGATTATACTAACATGAAAGGCCTAGACCCTAAGCTTTGCACTCACAAAATTTATATCAGCCCTAAATTTAGACCTATTCATCAACCTCAGCGAAGGGTTAATCCATCTCTAAGGGATATAGTTAAGAATGAGTTGCAGAAGTTGTTAAATGCTAGATTCATTTATCCCATTTTTGATAGTGAATGGGTCTCCCCTCTTGTTATAGTACCTAAGAAAGGAGGTAAGTGGAGAGTCTATGTTGACTATAGGGAGCTTAAAATAGCCACTAAGAATGACCACTTTCCATTACCATTCATAGATCAAGTCCTTGATAACTTGGCTAGAAAGAAATACTTCTCTTTTATGGATGGATTCAGTGGTTATAATTAGATACAAATAGCCCCTGAAGACTAGGAAAAGACAACATTCACCTGCCCATGGGGCACATTTGCCTATTCAGTACTACCTTTTGGGTTATGCAATGCCCGTGCTACTTTCCAGTGAGTTGTGATCAGTATATTCTTAGATATCTCTTCTGATTGCAAGGAGATTTACATGGACAACTTTACCACATATGGGCATACTTTTGATGAGGCCAAAGAAAATTTGGAGAAAGTTCTTTAGAGATGTCATGATTATAACCTCTCTCTCAATAGTGAAAAGTGTTTCATGCTGATGGAAGAAGGGGTTGTCTTAGGATATTTCATATCTTCAAAAGGTATTCAAGTGGACCCTGCCAAGATTGAAGTGATTAGCATATTACCTACTCTAGCAAAACAAAAAGATGTGCAAAGTTTTCTTGGACATGTCGGGTATTATAGAAGGTTTATAAAGGATTTTAGTCAGCTTGCAACACCAATGTATAACTTTCTCAAGAAGGATTCTAAATTTTCTTGGGACTCTAAGTGTGAAAAGTCTTTCCTTCATCTTAAAAAAGTTCTATCTACGGCATCGGTTTTGAGAGGACCTAATTGGGGCTTTCCTTTTCACATTCATACTGATGCCTCAGACTATGCTATTGGTGTTGTGCTTAGTCAGAAGGAGGACTCAGTTGAGCATGAAATTTACTTTATCAATAAAAATTTGTAGGGAGCTAAGTTTAATTACACTGTCACTGAAAAGAACTTCTTGAAATCATCTATGCCCTAAATAAATTCAAACACTACATTACTAGATATGAGATCTATGTGCATAGTGACCATTCTGCTATCAAGTATCTCATGAACAAGCCCACAATCTCTGGAAGATTGGCTTGCTGGTTGCTTCTTATGTAGGAATTTGACATTACCATAATAGATAAACCTGGTAAGACCAATGTGGTGGCTGATTTTCTTTCTAGGTTGCATGTACCTGATGATCCTGCAGCCATTGATGACAATTTTCCTAATGAACATCTTTTCTTGCTAATTGTACACAATCCTTGGTATGCCGATATTGAAATTATCTCACAACTGGTAAGACACCAACTCATTTCTCTGCTAAAGAAAGAAGATTGTTGACTGAAAAGAGATTTAATTATTCATGGATTTCTAGATTCATGTTTTATACTGGTCCTGATCAAGTAACTAGAAGATGCATAAGAGAGGATGAAACCTATGATATCCTCAAGGCATGTCATGATGAACCTTGTGGTGGACATTTTGCTGCCAAAAGGACAACATTGAAAATTTTGACTACAGGCTACTATTAGCCCAGTCTACACAAAGATGCTGCACAATACACCAAAAAGTGTGACAAATTCCAATGCATGGGATGACCTACAAAGATAGATGAAATTCCCCTACAGCCATAGGTAGTTGTTGCACCCTTTGACAAATGGGGGATTGACTTTGTTAGTCCCATTGAGCCCTCTTCCCAAGGTAAATCATATATCCTTGTCTGCACTAATTATGTTACAAAATGGGCTGAGGCTAAACCTATGAAGCACCCTAGGGATAACAATGTTGCAAAGTTCCTTTATGAATTCATCTTCACCAGATTTGGAGTACCAAGGGAGATGCAATCTGATCAAGGTCCTTAGTTTACTTCCAATTTGATTGCTGCTCTAATGGAGGAATATAACATCAAGCATGGTAAATCTTCACCCTATCACCCCCAAGCTAATGGGTAGGTGGAAGTTACCAATAGGGAGTTGGACTCTATTCTCACTAAAAAAGTCACCATCCATAAGAAAGATTGGGCTATCTAACTTCCTGAAGCACTTTGGGCATACCAAACTACATGGAAGTATACAACCACTTTCATGCCATTTGAGCTAGTATATGGTCACTCTGTAGTCATGCCTATAGAGTTTGAGCATAAAAATCTTAGGAAAGCTCTTAATCTTGGCATGGATCTCACTGTAGCTCAACAAGATAGGATTCTAAGTTTGAATGGCCTTGATGAGTGGTAAAAATCTACCTTGCACAACATCAAATTGATACAACACCAGCACAAGCAATAGCATGATAAGTATGTCAAGGAAAAATTATTTTTAGTAGGTGACTGGGCACTCCTCTATGACTCTCGGTATCAGCATAACCCATGGAAATTCCAAACTAGGTGGCTTGGACCATATGAGATTATTGTAGTCTTTCCAAATGGAGTGGTTCAGCTCTCCATAGTTGACCCCATTCATTTCAAACTATTGGTCAATGGTCATAGATTAAAGTTATATCACAAACCCCAGAGTAAGGATGAGTTCCTATAGCAATTCTCTTCTACCATTGGTGACACACTTCCTACAGCAACTCATAATGAGCTTTTTGCTCATTTGCCTTCCTCACTTTAAAAGATCTTGTCACTTTTATAATAAATAATTTCTTAATGAATGTCACTTCTCCATAATAAAATTCCATTTCATTTCTTATCTATCACCCATCCACCTCATTTCTTCTTTCATTCCTATATAGCAACAAGTGCCACCTTAGCAGCAATTTAGGTTAGCACACATTTCAAGGTCTATAATTTTAATTTGTTTTCCACTTATTTTTATCATATGCCTTGTCCCCACTACAAGTGTGGGACCACTTGCAATATTTTAGCTGGGGGGGATTTATATTAGTTTTTTTTTTCATTATGTTTATGCAATCTTTATATCTATTCCTTTCTCCCATTGTACTTGCATTTTCTACCATGATTAGACACTTTTGAAAATTATTATGCTGCATTATTATTTTTCACATGTATAAAGTAAGGTGGCAAGTTATGTTGAGTATGAATTATATGGAGAGTACTTATAAGTAATTATGAAACATTAATACAATAATTTTCATTTATGTTACTCATAATCTCATTTCTCAAGCTGCATTGCTAGAATTTCCAAATTTGAAATCATCATGCAACCTGCATTTTCAAGCTTTCTTGTTCAAAATTGTGGTTGTCTATTTTTATCTCCTACAACTCTATTTTAGGTATCTCAGGAACTAGATGATGGGAGGTGACCTCATTCGTAGGGAGCCCACTGTGCATAATGTTTTGCTAGAAGACTAGAATTATAGGCCATATTTTCAGGCAAGGGGTTGGATGGATTATATCCAGAAGCTAACTAGCTGGGATGATGAAGTTGCACTTTAGTTTCTTAACTCCTTAAAGGATGGAGTGGCTATAGTTAAAGGACTAAAGGTTCCATTTTCTCAGGAAATTTTGGCAGAGGTTATGGGGTTACCGTAGGAAGGTGAGGAATTTGTAGAAAATCTTGATCCAACTACTTGTAGAGCTTAGTTCAAGCTACATTTAGACCCACGGCTTGAAGTTGACTGAAAACAAGGTACATTTAGACTATCTCTTCCAGAGCCATTTAGGAAATGTGTAGTTCATATCATTAGATATTTTACCTGCAAAGGGTGGTACTCATTCCTACATTTTGTTCACTTTAAATTCTTGAGCTATTTAAGACATGACAATAGGCCTATCAATGTCCCTAGTTTTGTGTTTGGCATCTTGTCAAAGCACGCCACCCTAGTTCAAGAGGGTAGACAAAATTTTGTCTCTCACCACTATTTAATCAAATTAATAGTGGAAAAAGCCTTAAGGGAGCAGTCATAAATTTCTTGGGATGAATTTTTGCTGCAAGGGTTTAAGGAACCAACACTAGAACCAATTGGGCGTAGAGTGGGACAAAGGATTAAAATTGCTAAAGTGGTTAGGAAATTTTTTATTGAAATTAGACAATGTTCATCATCCAAAAAGGAAACTAGGGTTAGGACCCCTAATTCCCCTAATTCCTCTACTTCAAGATCAACTCATGAAGAGGAATTGGAGACTTTTGCAGAAAAGGCTGAAGTTGGTCCTGCAATACAAATGGTTTCCCCAAAGGACAAGAAAAATAAAATTAACCCTAGTACTAGTCGGTAGGCTAAGGTATCTCCTGTAGCCACAAGCACTTCTAGAAAAAGGAAAGCTCCAAAAAAGGAGGAAACTCCATTAAGGAGAAGTACTAGGAGGAGGTCAAAAACAACTGTAGAGATTCCAGTTGATGAGCCAAATGTAGAACAAGAATTTGAATGGAAGGAAGAAGAGGATAGAAACATTTAGCAAGAAGCTGAAATAAAGCCTGAAACTTCTCAGCAAGAGGAAAAATCAATTGAGATTATGGAGTAGGAAAAATTTGAGGGGTTTCCTGATATTGAAATAGAGTAGGATCCCGGTAAGCTAGTAAATGCAGAAGTCATTATAATTAGAGATGACTCCATCTTAGAAGAGAAAGCCTATGTGTTTCAAAGGAGAGGATCAACCTCTAGGAGTCCTCAAGAAGATGATTCAGATAGTGATGACTCTGATAGTTACACCAGGGAAGTAGATGACACAATGTTCTCTCTTACAACATGATTTCTTGTAGTAGAAAGGGGTCCCTATGAAGAAAATCTAGATATTGATGCAAACCTTGTGAATAAGGTAGTAGATTAAATTTTGAATGAAGGATTAGATACATTAGCTTCAGTGGATCAACAATGCTCTAACACTGAGAGGGCTATGATCATCTGGATAGACCCTTTGAATAGGACAAGTGTTAACAATGGTAAGTCATCTATTCCTCAAACAGTAGACAATTATTGCCTTAGTTCAATAACAGATCAATCTAGTTCAACATCTTTGTTATCTGTTATCTTCCAATTGTCTAAGCAATTAAATTTTGAGAGAGAGCAGCGGAAACAACAATAGAAAGAACTAAATAGGGTAGTAGACTATCATTATCAAGAAACACTTGTTCAAGAGGAAAAGATAGAACAACTAAGTGTGAAACTTACCAAAATCACATCTCTAATTCCTGGCTTGATGGGTTGTAGATCCTTATCACCTGTCTATGCCTTGTTTCTTAAAGGACATTTGTTAAACTATCAAATGACCTATATTATGTAGCACAAATCTCCCTCATTGCAAGAACCTACTCAATTTTCTCAAGCCTTCCATAACTCTCCTGCAGCCATTCAAAATCTATTATGTGAACTCTATCTTCACAACCTAGAAGTCCCTAATGACCAAGTTTGGAATCCTTTGCTTTATGTTGGGGATATTCAGCTCAGAGCCCTTATGTCCTGGGTACATAATGAAATTAGTTAGGACACTCAAGCCAAAGTATATAGGGATTTGGAGCCAAAAATTCCCCTATTTCTAAGGCCTGAAACCAAAGATCCTCGAACTTACTATTATAATTCATTAAGAATTGCCCCCTATGAATCAGGTAGCAATGTCATCTATCTAATGAGAAATGAAGCATTTAATGCATATGAACAAATGGTAGATTTTGAATTGCGTGAGGCTAGAAATGCCATTCAGTGGCACTGGAACAATTTATCTAGGGAGATGAGAAACAAAGAACCACATTCACCTCTCAACTTTGCTATGGAAACCCATCGCACACCTTGGTATATTTCTTTGGGAAGAGAGAGGGAAATTTTTTGGATTCCACTAACCTTTCAACCTCCATTACTGATGTCTCCTCTACTTGCAAACTCAAAAAATTTGGACAATTTTGATATGCAGAAGGAAAAGGATAGATGGAAGAAACACAGAGAAACAAAGGGATTCTATTGGAGTCTTGTGGAAGGAGGTACTGGATAGAGAACATCTGCTGATTATAGATTGACATCCAGGTTGAAGAATTTATTTTCTATGGGACCAGCTAATAGCTAAGCTTGGGGGAATCATGAGTCAAGTTTATGGGATGTTTTGTTTATGATTTTCTAAGTTGAGACTTAAATATCTTATGGTTTTTCATAAACATTATATAGAATTTTATGTTTCTAAGCTTTAGCCATATGTATATTTTATGCTTTTAAAACTAAAGGACAAGACTGAATATATATAGATTAATGAATGTTATGATAAAATCTGGTATTTTTCTTCTCTAGCTTTAATGGGTAGACTTCTTGTAGCTATGTGACAAGGCTACATTGAAATATGTAAACTTATTATAATCTCTACCTTGGATTTGTATTGTGGATTTTGTTATGCTAATCTTTTGTAGGAGAAGAATAAGTCACCAAGGAGCATGGACTCAAGGATGAGTGGGTCTTTTAAGGAAAATAACTATTTTAGATTTCATCATAGCTCCACTCCTTCCATAACTTTGTGGTTGCTGATTCAGACCAAGTCAATCTAGTTACCAAGTGTTCCTATATTCTCGAAGCACTAAATATGGCTTATCTTCTTGCATAAATGATGTTGATGTTCCTATAACTGAAGTTTTTATGCTATGTAATGAAGGACCTAGTTTGTAGGTGTTATGTTTTCTTAGTTTCTTTTAAATAAGCTAGAACTTATGATTCTAGGCTAGTTAGATGTTTTGAGGAATTTCATACTGTAATCCAGCAACAAAGTAAAATACTTTGATATCCTATATTGTATCTATGCTTTGTTAAATGAATATATGACAGTTCTAAATTTCAATCTTTGAGTTACAATTCATTCATACTTCCATGGGGGCCCACATGGGAGGTGAATCCTCTGTTCATGTTTAAGTAGGATTTAGTTAAGTTTCTTTGAAGTTGTCAAGCACTGTTGCTCCTGTAACCACTGGTAATAGAACCACTGATTGTTTCCTGTAGCATAGGATTACTTTTGAAGCATTATCTATTTACTGCTAAGTTTTTCCTTCAAGTTATGAGTTAATTTATAGCTTCAGTTTCTAATTATAAATCTCCTATAGCAATAGCTTTTACTTTATTAGTGATGACTCTTGAAGAGAACTAAAGCATAAAATTTGCAGCTATCATCTCAAGTTCATGTTCCTGGATTGATACATTTAATGAAGTCTAGCATGATGTTCTAAGTAGATATGTGATGATTTTAAGCAATGAATCATTGTCAAAGGATGTCCAATCCTTGATTTATTATGATATTATTTTGACTAGTCAATGGTAGGGATGGTGATGGTGGTGGTGGGAAGAGATGAGGTCAGTGGGGTGACATAGGAGGTAGGGCCATTATCCCAATGATTTTTTTTGTGCCTATTCCTCCTAGAGGTAGAGTATGGATGAGGGGTGGTCAGGTGAGAGTCATGGGTGGACTATTCAAATGTTTGCATCAGGTTGGTGTGGATCGACTAGCCAGATGGAGCCAACATAGGGCTAGTGTTTTTAGGTAGGTGGGTGCATAGGTTATGGATGATGTATATGCCTAGGCATCATAGATATTGCTAGATCAGGCATGGGGTCCTCTAGTACCTCCATAGAATCCTCCATAGGCTCCTCCAATGTAGGATCTTTCTTCTTCTTCTATGCCATCTTCTTCTTCCATTTCATCTTCTTCTATGGCTCCCCCATAGGCTCCACCTGTTCAGGATCCTCCACAGGCTCCTCCCACATAAGTACCAGTACAGACTCCTCCTACACCAGCATTGGCCTCAAACACTTGATCTTTTTAGTCTAAGATGTCAGACATAAGATAGCTAGGTGACCCAGCTCAGTTCAATGATGCAGACCTTCATGGCTGGTATGAGTCAGCATGGATTACAGGCTAGTTCTAGTAGGGCTCTAGATGTTGATCGTGGTCTTGATGGTGCTGGTGGTTCTAGTAGTTGACCTATTTTTGAGATGATATGCCTATTCTTTGATGTATATGATGATTCATTTTTCATCTTGAGACATTGGACTCACATTATTCTTTTCTCAGTTGATGTTTATTTATGCTTTGATACTTGTTGATATTTTTTATGGACTTTAATTTCTAGATACTGATGATCTTTGGTGATATTATGGACTTTGATTCCCAGTTGATAGATTTACCTTATATGATATCATAATGTGTTGGATTTTATTTTCCAAGTGCTTGATATGATATGTAGATCTATATGATTCTATTGCTACATGATTTATTTTTATGCTTTTCAAATGTAGTTTATGGTATGAATGCACATGTTTAATCTTCTATTGAAGCACATGTTTGTCTTATTTATGACATAGAATAAATGGATGCATATGGCACATGGTTTAATGTTGTATGATTATGGAATGATTTAATGATTAATGCTATGTGATGGTTCTTATGGATGCATTTATTTGGTAGTATGGAAGTATGCAATGTAATGGATATAAGTGTAATGGAAAATGTAATGGATGCGATTATGTAATGCCTGAATTTGGATGATTTAATGATTAATGATGTGAATTATATAATGATGATTTTATATGCAAATGTAAATGATCTAACATTTTTACATTTGAATATAATTCAATGTTTTAAATGGATGATTTTTTTTATGGATGTACCTAAATGAACAATGTGAAATGTACTAATGAGATGGTGTTTAAAATGTAACGTTGTTGAATGAACTTAATGATATGTAATGAATAATGTCCTAATGATGTAATTAATGCATTTAAATGATCATATTTAATTAATTGATGCAAACTAATGCAATTAATCTAAATGATATGATGAAAGAATTGATTTTAAAAAGAATGCAACCTAAAGCAATGTAAACTAATGGATGAAAGAAACTACATGTATGCAATGTTTGAAGATGAACTTAATGAAATGCATAATAAAATTTGATTACCTAATGGTAATGATTATGAATGTTTTTAAAGATGAATGCAAACCAAAGCAAATGAATCTTAATGGATATGACCTATAATGATAATTAAAGATTTGTTTTGAAAATGAATGCAATGAATGTGGCTAAATGAATGCAAACTAATGCCATACAATTTAAATGTACCTAGGTTAAAGTCCTAAATGGATGCAAGATTACCATGAATTAAATGAATCTAAAAAATGCCATTAATCTAATGAAAGGAACCTTTTGTTTTTGAGTTGATTTTGATTTCCAACACACTCTATCACATATAGTTTTTTATGTGCATTTTGATTTTGATTTGTGACGCAGGGGCAAGGTAGATACAAGCAGAATCAGTAGAATTGAATCCACTTGAATCAACAAACAAGCCCTTGCTCAGAGTTACACAATGGAAGAAATATAATATCACATGAAAGAAATGAATTCAAAATGGATATGAGACAATTAATTGGCAGCAACAATAGAGAATTATATTATTTCTTTCAACATGCCCGGCTGTGAGGCCTTCCAAGTTTCGGCCTTATACAATGAGAATTATGAAATCAGAATCATAGCTTGCATCCTATCTTTGTCTCAAATGATATATCTTGATAATCCTTGCTAGATCTCACTCCTCCTCCCTACTACATCAATCTAGACTCCTTATATAGCTAGCTAAACCATAGGTTGACCAGTCAGGCATTTAATTACATTATAGGTCTAGTCTCAAGATTTAAACCAAAACTAATGCTAGAATGAATATAAATTGATGCGCCTTTGTATTTAGGTCTTCACATGACCCAAGAACATTCCTTTAAGGGTACAAGGTCCCATTTGATCACATGGAATGTCGCAAGAAGAAACACCACACGTTTCACCTGAAAACTGGCAGAAAATAGGTCCCCCAAAAAAATGGGCATAACTTTTTACTCATAATGAATTAGGGATTTTGCACTTCAAAAATGATATTAATTTAGGTCCTCTAAAATTCCTTAAGAGAGAAAAGTATTATTCCTTATGGATCAAGATCACCACTATGAACAATCAACACCAAAACTGTAGGAAAATGCGGTTCCGACAGCAAGGAAAATAGCTGTAACTTTGAAACAGTCCATCCAAAATTTATGTGCTCATAGGAGAAGGTTCTCAAATAGGTCCTTAGAATAATGTAATATTTTCACACCATGAAACCATAAAATTCAAAGATTATAAAGAAAACAACTGAAAATAGGTACAGAAATCAGGAAATATTTTTGGTTAATGCAAGATTGCTCAAAGACCCAAGATGCTCCTGCATCAATTTGATTTTTGATTTACTCCACCTCCTTTCTTATTTTTCTCTTTTCCAATTTATGTTTTCAAACTAAGATAGGAAAATCAATTAAATGCATTTAATCTAGGATGGATGTAGCTAGCTATCACTATTCACAAATTAGGAGCTTATATTCATCATTGAGCAGTTTTGGAATCCTAAAATTAGTACAATCATCACTAGTTCAACTATGATGATGTGAATACTTCTTTCTTTTTACATGGTGCTTTTCCATCCTTGGTACAAATTTTACTGATTGAAAACCAATCATGATAGTATGAATACCAAGTTTGTCGGATTCTATGTTGCAAATGGATTTTGGTATTATGATATTTAACATCGAAATAGCCAAGGTATCCTTTTGCATAAACAAACAAAGATATCAGTTTCCCCATATGTACATGTCCTCAATGATTCTTTGATGATCATGTCCTTAGAAAAATAATACATACTTCAAAATTTTTACCTTAAGACACTCATTCAAAAATCAATAAAATATCATGCTTTCATCATAGCTTGTCTAGTTTAAAAACTTTCATCGATTCGCTAGAAAGACATGATTTCATCAATCAAGTTAACACTTAGAAAAAAATTTGCATCATTTTTTAAATCCATATTTCAATTATATTTCTATCTATTTCATACTTTTAATCCTAATAAAGATAAGTGTCCTTGTGGAATCTTGGATCAAAATTTGGCATTTGATTGAAATTTGGATTAGGATTTGGATTTGATCGAGTAAGTATTTCAGTTGCATTTTGATGAATTGATTTAGTGTCAAATTGATGTTTGTTTTGGTGAATCCTTCCTCCTTGAGAGTATATTTTTCCCCCAGTTCGATGTGATTACATTGTGGGACTTGGGACAATTTGCAGATTGGATTACTGACAAAACCTTTAGGTACTTGTAAATGCAACTGTGGGGTTTTATTATGCAATATATACAAATGCTAGTGAATGCAATATTTACAAAGATGACCACTAGGAATGAGACTAACTTGGACTTTCAATGGCACATGTTTACCAGGTTTTCACCAATTGAATGGATTTGCTCTTTTTTCTATTTTAAAAGCTATTTCTCTTTTTTTTCTACCAAAGTGCCTATTTGCTAGGTTTTCACCAAGGTACTTTTTCTCTTTTTCTTTTTTTTTTGTATTTTTTTTTTTTTTTTGGTTTCCATATCATCAAGGCACCTATTTACTAGGTTCTCACCAAGACAACATCATTTTAAGGATCATTTTTTAATGTTTTTGGCTTTCTTCATGCTCAATTTTCCACTATTTTTGGTCTTTTCTGCATTTCTAATTTATTTTCTATTTTCTTCTTTTCAATGTTTTTGGTTTTTTTCAAGATCTCTTTTGACTATATACAATAAATAGGATGCTCTCTCATATGATATCTCTAATACTCTTTTTCTCTATCCCTCTTCAATTGCTTCATGTGTAAAACTTTTTTAAGTGTATATTGTTTATTGGCTCTTGCAACTCTTCTCCTTCACAATCAACTAGTTTATAGGTGTATGTCCCAAAAGACAAAGTGATCACAAAGGGTTCTAGCTAGTTTTATTCCAATTTTCCTTTCTTTCCCCTTTCTACTTAATTCTTGGGATTTTCTCGCAACACTAGATCACCTATTTGGAATGCCCTTGGTTTGATATGCTTGTTATAATTTCTGGTCATTTGATTCTGATACACTTTTAATTGATCAAAAGCTTGTTACTATCTTTCATCTAGCAGTTCTAGTTCATGTAACCTAGCAACTCTATAGTCTTCTTCACTTTGCAAACCATGCAATGAGAATCTTAAAATTTCTACCTCAAAAGGGAAAACTACTTCTACTCCATAGAGTAGGGAAAATGGTGTAGCTCTTGTTGGTATTCTAATAGTCATTCTATAAGCCCATATAGTAGGGTTTATTTGAATGTGCCAATCTCTTCCTAAATTATCCACAGTTCTCTTCAATATTTTTAGGATGTTCTTGTTTGTAGCTTTTTCTTGTCCATTACATTGTGGGTAATATATCAAAGATGAGTGATGTACCATATGAAAGTTTCCACATAGTTCTTCCAAATCCTTGTTTTTGAAATGTTTTTCATTATCCATTATGATGGCATGAGGAATACCATATCTACATATTATGTGATTTAATATGAACAAGGATATCTTCTTTCATGTGGTAGTGGATAAGGGTACAACTTCCACCGCTTCATTAAAATACTCTATTGTAGTAATGATGAATTTATGACCATTTGTGTGAGGTCCTACAATGACCCATCTTAGGTCGACATTTTTTTTGAAACTTGGTTTATCTTGATGATACTTTTTTTAGAGACATTAAACCTATTTTCAATTATGAATTTCTATCATTAGACCTTATGAGATGTTTGTTATAGATTTATATGATGATGATGTTAGTCGTACTCTTTATATGCTCATATTGGTTTCATTCTTACCTAATGATATATGAAATTTTGAATTCTGCACTTGTTACGTTATCTTATAGAATAGTAAAATGTTGATAGTGTAATGGTTCAATGATTTAACTTAGGGTTTCTTGTTTATGTGGAAATTGAAGTTACATTTCAATGTTTTAAGAATTAGGGTATAATGTGGATTATGTTTATGATTCATGAAATGTAGTTCCTTTATATATATTGAGTTCAAATGTTATTATTTTACTTTCAATATGATTATATATGCATTGAGTTTATGAGGTACTGACATCAGAATCGAGTGTGAAGGATTAGGACCATGGTTGTAAATGCAGGGAAACAAGGATGGATCCATGTGAAAATCAATTTAAGCCAAGGTCGGCTATAAGAAAAGAATGACCTCGTTGTTACGTGATTTTATTTATAAATGTGATGCATGTATGAATGATGTTTTAAATGTTTGTAAACACATTATTTGATGTAAATGTAATTATGTAAATATAAATGTAAATTTTAAATATCCACTAGGCATGCCAAGTGTGTAATGTGATGTGTACTTTTTGTGAGGTGTCACTTGACACTTTTTTAGTGTGTTGGCATGCCTTAGTGAAATGTGGACCCTACCTTACTCTTTAGGTTATCTTGTGTATCCCTAGGCTTGGTTAGTGGTTTAGGGAACCAAGGTTATGTCATGATTCTATTTTGGGATGCAAACTTAACTAGGGTTTTTGAAGGGTTATTTGGAGTCCTAAGGTGTAGTTGGGGTTGGTTTTTAGTGCCCCAAGCCATGGGCATGGGTTAGGGGGCCAAATTTCACCATTTTCACTTCCCTAAACTTCCATATTGCCTCTCTAAGTGGGCCATCTTTGGTAATGACGAATTTGGGAATGTTTTCTAGGATAACTCACCTTTCCATGTCTTGAATTGCAATCTATTTCCATAGCAAGGGAAAGTCGCAAGTTAGCTAGGATCTAGAAACCTAACTCACTTTAGGATGATGGAATGAGAGAGGAATGTTTTAGAGTCTTTAGGAAAAGAGACTAAGAAAGGAGACACTTCTTGACCATGCTTGTTTGGATTTGAGAGGAATAGACTTGAGAAATTCTAGGAGTTTTTGAGAAGGAAGAAAAAGCTAGGAAAGGAAAGGATTGGCTCTTCTACAAACCTCTATTACCATTGCATAGGAAGAAGGTTGGTGGTTCTTCCTTGTTTTGTTCATGTTATTGTATTGTGAAGATGGATATTTTGTGATTTTGTAATGTTTTTTTTTCTTTATGCTCAAATGTATTTTTTCCTTGTATCTCCTTTTTGTGTTTATCAATTGTGAAAGTATCTCCTTTTTGTGTTTATCAATTGTGAAATGGGTGTGCAAGATAATTCTCTTCCTTGGGATGATTTGAGAATGTCTTGGGGTGAAGGGCTTAGTTGGGGAATCAATGTGTTTGAGATCTTGGATGTATGGGCATCCTTAAGTCCTACTTATGTTATACCTTGGGGGCCATAAGGGATTTTTTTGACGCTCTTGTGGTGAGCCGGTATGTTGGAAGGGAGCCTTGTGAAGGCATGTAAGAATTTGTTTAAGTATGGCATCTTCATATGAGATAATTCCACCTTCACCCATATTGGGTTCAATTATGAATTCCTATGTGCAAGCTTGGGGATGGGAGTAATAATGTGATTGTTCATGTCTCATAATGTTGAATATATGTTTAATGTGTTTTAAGTGTTTGTAACCTATCTATCATTGTTTCTCCTAGCTCAAGGGTGGCCATGTAATGGCCTAGGCTGGGAGGTGAGCCTCCATGGTCATATGTTAAATGTCTTTGTGTTGCAAGTTGTGCTTGCATGGTGTGAAGATGAAGCTCAAGTTTGAAGTTCCAAAGTTAAGGATAGAATTTAAAAGGACGTTGTA
This sequence comes from Chamaecyparis obtusa, assembly GCA_027943335.1. Lineage (NCBI taxonomy): Eukaryota > Viridiplantae > Streptophyta > Pinopsida > Cupressales > Cupressaceae > Chamaecyparis > Chamaecyparis obtusa. Next base: position 886,578 of record BSBK01005659.1, read on the forward strand.
GATGTTTTAAGCCTAAAGGAATGTGTTCTACCTTAAATGTATTTCATGATATTGTAATTGTAAAAGAGTAAAAGTTGGAACTAAGGCTTAAATATTATCCTCTTGGAAGAAGGTTTTAATACTAGCTAAATTTCAAATTAGTTCTTAGTAAATTTATTTGCTTCTTTAAAGTTAAATTTCCTACATCTATAAACTATATTTTAAATCAGTTTCCTGCATTTATGTTACATGAAATTCTTATGGTCTGAAAATGTTTAGTTTAATAAATGATTTAAATCATGCATAATCTATGTAGTTGGCATGAAGAGAATAAATAAATAAGTAAACATTGTTTGAATAATTCTGTTAAATGAATTACATTCCCTACATGTTAAAATTAAGAGAATTAATATTGACTTCATTTTCCTACAAATTCTATGTTGAAATTAAAGTTTTAATGTTAATTTATCATTTAAAGGTTATCTATTTTATGTTCCTTCCATTTGATTAGAAATTCCCATTTTTAAAAAAAGAGGGTAATATTTTTACAAACATCAATATGGGAGGAAAATTGAACATTAGGATTTATTAAGAGGTAAATATGTTGTGTTTTTCCCAGTGGATTTTGGGCATTACAATTTGAAGATGGTGGATAAATCATATCTATCAGATCTAAACCCCATTGATAAAAGATCCAAGGTGTTTTCATAGGATGAATCTCTTTTGCTAGTACATGGATCAAGTTCCCATGATATTGACATTTAAGATAGGTTTTTGCAAAGTGACAAGCATCCTTTTCCATAGAAGGCTAAAATTATTCTATCCTAAGAAGTTTCTTAGCTAGGGTTAAACCATTTGAATGTGATGCATAAATCCCCTCATGAATTTATTGTAAGGCTATGGTTGATTCCTCTTTCTCTAGATACCTTAGAAGCATTCCATCTAGACTTTTGTGATACAACATGTCGGATACCAAGGTGGAGTGAGAGGCTAGTCAGATAAAGCTTTTCTTTTGATTTCTAGTTTGGTCTATGGGAAATATTTAGTCTTTCAAGTAGGTGTAAATGGCTCCATACCAAGGTGATTCATGTCTTGTTAGTAAGAAAATGGTATGAGGATGGGAAGGTTAAAATGTAGGTTGCTCAACTTTTTCTACCAAGAATTCATATCTAGCGCTTTGATCTGGTATTTGGAGAAGTGATGCCAAAGTAGCCATTGCATCTTCTACTTTATTCTTATCCCTTGTCACTTTCTCAAATATGATTAGATTGAAGTATTTCTTAAGATTCTCAATCATTTTCTTGTATGGTATCAACTTATCATCTTTAGTTTGATACTCGTTATTAATTTGATTAATAACTAGTTGGGAATCTCCATAGATTTGTAGCTCTATTACTTTCCATTCTAATGCCAATTTTATGCTGATAACCAATGTTTCATACTTAGCTATGTTATTTTTTCACGAGAATAGAAATTTTTATGATTTTGGGATTGTGGACCCTTGAGGAGTAATCAAAAGTATCCCTACTCCTAACCCATGTTGTGTATAGGAGCCGTCAAAATACAATTACCATGTTTTTTCTTCAACATTAACAATTACAAAATCTAGAAATTCCACTTGGATTGGATGTTCATCTTGTAAAGGTGATTCTGCTAATTGATCAGCTATTACTTGGCCTTTGATAAATTTTCAGTCCACATATTCTATATCAAATTCACTTAAGACCATGACCCATTTGGCCAATCTTCCATTCAATGTTGTTTTGCTGAGAAGGTATTTTAAGGGATCAATCTTTGAAATGAGTCAAATCTTGTGGGATAACATATAATGGCATAATTTTTTGGAAGCAAAAACCATGGCCAAAAGTGCTCTTTCAATGAAGGTGTAATTCAACTCATACTTCACCAATGTTTTGCTTATGTAGTATATGGCCTTTTCTTTTCTAGCTTCATCCTCTTGAGCCAAGAGTGCCCCTAATGCATGCTATGTTGTTGAGATATATAAAATTAAGGGTTTACCTCTGATTGGTGGCATTAATGTTGGAGGATTCATTAGGTACTTCTTCAATAAGGTGAATACTTCTTCACATTTCTCATCCCATTTGAACATTGTGTCCTTGTGAAGGAGTTGAGTGAAATTGTGGCACTTTTCTGCTAATTGAGAGATGAACCTTCTGATGGATTGAATCCTGCCTTGAAGAGATCTCATTTCACTGATATTTTGAGGTGCCCCCATTTCCATGATTTCCTTTACTTTGGCTGGGTCTACCTCTATCCCTTTTGCTAAAACTATGTATCCCAATAGTTTTCCTGATTGTACACCAAATGCACATTTCTTTAGATTTAGCTTGACTTTGAATTGTTCTAATCTTACAAATATTCTTTCTAAAATGGGTAGATGTTCTTCCCTTGAGTGGTATTTATAAATTATATCATCTACATAGTCCTCCATGAACTTGTGCATCATGTCATGAAATATAGTCACCATGGCTCTTTGACAAGTCACTCTAGCATTCTTGAGACCAAAAGGCCTAACATTCCAGCAGAACATTCCCCATGTGCATGTAAATGTTGTCTTGTCTTGATCCTCAGGTGCTATCTTTATTTGATTATAACCACTAAACCCATCCATAAGTGAGAACATTGAATGTACTGTTGTTAGGTCAACAATGGTGTCTATGCTTGGTAGAGGAAAATCCTCTTTAGGACATGCAAGATTAAGATCTCTAAATTCCGTACAAATTCTAATAGATTTATCTTCTTTGGAAACTAGCATGATATTTTAAATCCACTCAACATAGTCAATGGCTCTTATAAACCCTACTTTCAGTAATTTTTCCAACTCCACTTTTACAAGCAAAGCTATGTGTGGATTTCTTTCTTAGTTTCTACTTAACTGGTCTTACTCCTCTAATATTCAAATGATGCATGAATAAATTCAGATCTAATCCAGGCATATCATCATATGACCATGAAAAATTGATTTGTTTTTCTTTAAAAAAATTTGATGAAACCTTTTCTTTCCTCACTAGATAGGGATGTTGCTAACTGTATGATTCTTGGCATTGATTCTGACCCAATGTTCACTTTCTCTATTGATTCAATTAAGATAGGTGATCTTTCCTCATAGTTCTCAGGAAAAGTATCCAAGATTTCTTCCTTGGGTGCCTTTATTGGGTTTTCACCTTTGGAAACATTCTTTATTTCTTTTTCTTTTTTATTTAATGTTGCCACAATGTGGTTTTCAACATTGAATTCTTTCCATTTTTTATTTTTTTATTAATTCCACTCTTTTCTGAACTGAAAGGTTGAATACTCCCCTTTTTATTTCTTCTTGATATTCCATGGTAGAAGAAGGTTCAACCCCATTAAGGTATTGGGACACCAAGTTATCATTCAAGAACGTAGGAAGGATGGTAGGCTCAATGGAATCCCATTCAAATAGTTCAGGATAGATAAGGATCAAGGGATCGATGCTTTAGTTTGGTTCAATAGGGTTTAAGGACATGACCTCATTTCAAGTTTCAAACATTATATAGCTTAAGTCTATGATATGTGCCTCTTCGAGATGTTCTAGAGAACTAGGGTCAAAATCTTCCTCACTAGAATCCTCTAGGGTTTTCATTGGGTAAAAATCTCTTGGATTAAACCTAGGGTTAGATTCCTCTATAGTAGGTCTCCATGGTGGTATGTGAGGTTCTCCTACCCATTGATTTCTTTCAATTTCCTAACTCAGCACATCATCTAAGACCTCTTGAATAGAACTTGAAGCTTGATTTTGATTTGATTCTGAGACTTGTTCTTTTCCCTTGCTAGGAGTATATGTATGGATGACATCAAATTCTTTATCTTGACATGACTGTTGGAAATATTCAGGAATTAACCAAGTTATTGAGAGGGGAGGGGTGAATCAGTAACTTCAAAATTTTCTTTCAGATGTATTAACATATAGTTCACTTTATCCTTTTGCATATAGAAAGCATGAACATAAAAGCATTCACAACAATGACACATAGATTTGGTTACCTAGAAACCTTCCAAAAGAAAGTAAAACTGGGGTGGGGATGAAACCCACAAAGCTTTAGTACTACAATATAAAGTTGGCCGGTTAAGGCTTACATTGATCACTTCTGATGATTTGCCCTACTAGGAGCAATAAGGACTGCTAGGTCCACCTTGTTAGAGGATTTACAAACATACAATGAAGTATGCACTCGGTTAAGAGATTTTACAAAGACTATTAAGTCTACCCAGTTAAAGGATTTCAAGCTGATTCACCTGTTAGGATGAAACAGTAGATCTCTTACTTTGCAACTGGATGGCTGAATGAGATTTGCTGATGTACTGATCACCTTCTGTGATGAATTTGTCTTTTCTGCTCCTTATACTACTGTAGCCCTTTGTAATTCACTTATCTCTACCTTTCTTTCTTTTTCATACACATTCATACTACTTGGTATTTGTACAACATTGTTTATATACAAGTCTAAACAATTAATTACAATTACAAAGTCGGCTTAACAAATAAACATAAGTTCTACTAAGTTGGCCCAAGTATGGTTACACGGTTCCTGAAAACTAACTCGGTGACTTTCTGATACTTGGCATCCACTGCATTACTCAGCATCATCATGCACTTGGTAGAAGTGAAGGCACGGTTCATACTAACCACTCGGTAAGTTTCAAACTCGGTAAATACCTGTGACTCGATAGACATAATGTTACTCGGTTTATACTATCCTGCTTAGTTTGCACTATCCTGCTCGGTTTGCATTGTTCTGCTCGGTTTGCACTGTTCTACTCGATTTTCACTGTTCTACTTGGTTTTCACTGTTCTGCTCGGTTTTCACTATTCTGCTCGGTTTGCACTGTTCTGCTTGGTTTGCACTTAGGATGCAAATAAGTGTTGTCACTAGTGGCAATCCTGCTTAATGCCAACAATCTCCCCCTTTGGCATTAGTGACAAAAACACTTATTGCCCAAAACTTATATACATGAACCACGCTGAGATTTATTTTGATTTTTCAAAATTTGTCTTTGTCATAGGGCTTTATAAATTATCTCCCCCTTTCAATGTGCTAACTTTTTCTTCTTTTCTTCTATACATATCTCCCCCTTTTTGGCAATAATGCCAAAGGTGTATATACAAGTGTTTTACAAAGAGAATCCAAAATTTGATAGAAAAATAGAATGTACCTTCATTATCAGTGCCAGGGTTCTGTCCCAATTTTCTTGCAGAATCTTGCATGTTTGGATTGCAATTTGGACTTTTGCAAAGAGTGTAATCATGTGATCTGCTATTGAGAACTGATTGTCATGAATTAATGTTTTGGAATGTTCAATGTGCTTATACATTGTATTCATGATGGGAAGGATCATGTTCTGAATGTCTAGCAGTGTGGACCGGATCCTTGTGTCTTCTTTCAGTAGTTCTGACTGCATATTTGATAGGAATGAGATTTTCATGTGATGAGCAAAGTTTGAACTTGGTTCAAGTTGTAGCTTCTGTATGCTAATCTTCAAATCCTCATCAATTTTATTCATTTTATCCTTGACATCCTTGGTGAACTCGGCAACATTGCATAGTTTGACCAAAAGAGAGGTAACATTCGAATAGGAAGATTCAATGTTTGTCAAAACTGAAGACAATTTTTCTTGATTAATAGCTATGTGCTGAGCAATGTGCTCAAGCACTTTATTGTTGAATTTCTTCTCGGCTTTTTCAACTAACTTGTCTGTCCCAGATGAATCCTCATTGTACTTATTTACTGCTTCTGCTAATTGTAACAAAACATGTTGAGAGGAGTCTACTTCAATACCTAATGCTTCTAACAAAATGTCCTTAGCATCCTTAATGATTTTATATTCCTTGTCTCTCTCCTCTTTAAGCTTCTTTTGCTTTGCTTTCCTTTCGAGGATTTCACCTATATTTTGCATTTGATCTGCTGATAGATTTGCAAAATCCAATGTTGGAATCTCTATTTCCTCATCTAGGTCTATATCCTCTACTATATTCTTGCCCAAAAATCTTATACTCAGTTGAGCCTTAGGCTTATCTATACTTAATGCCTTAGTAGTAGTGATAGTAGACATAGTAGGACTGGCTATAGAGAATGGTATACTGTCTACTGGAGAACTTAAAGTATTTACACTTGTAGAATCAAAAACTGGAATACTTACTACTGGAAAACTTGATGAAATAGGAGACTACAACTTGGTAGAAGAAATGGTAGTTACTTCTATTGTTGCTGTAGGTGGTTGGACAAATGTTGAAGTTGTCACAACCATGCTTGAAGATGTCTCCGGGCTAGATGTAGTAACTTTTACTGGAGAGGTAGGAAGTGATGCAATGACTTCTGCCACTATCCTCACGGTATCATCTACCTCAGTGGCTTCTTCCTATTCATCACTATCATCTTCAATGTCTTTTATTATAACTATTTCAGTACTCAGTTGGTGAAGATTGTATATGTTCTTCCATGTGGCATTTGCAGTCTTCACAACCGATTCAATATTGTTAATCAGAATTAAACAAGTATTGAACTTCAGTGTCATCTTAATTTCATTCTCCTTCAATGCCTTCTTTATTTCATCATTTTTCAAGCTCGGCATTAACTATCTCAGGGTTTGATCAAATATGTCTTTTACAGTTTGCTTTGCATTGGCCCATCTCATTTTTATTTGATCTAATAAAGCTGCTGGAATCTATGGGGCTATTTCATCAAGAGAGTATTTCCATTATCCCATCTTTTCAATGACAGCATCTTCAATCTGCTTTTGTTCTGTTTCTAATCTTGTTTCATATTTTAAAGATTTTATATTACTTACTCCAGATCCTGATCCTTCTCTCAAAAGTTTGATCTTCTCTTGAAGGGTTAGAGGAGGCTTTTTGAATATTATATCTTTGTCCTTTTTGTCTGCTTTACCCCTTGCACTTCTCCTTGTTAATACAGTAGTGGGAGGCTTAGGTGCCTTGGTGATGAATACCTTTCCTTTCTTCTTTGCAGGTTGTGGTTCCTCTATTTTCTCATCCTTTTTCTCTTCTTCTTCAGTGTCTTATCCTCTGTCCTCGGTTAGCATTTGCATTTTGGCTATCCTCTTTTTTCCTTTATTTACTGCTTGTGGAAGCTTTATACTTAATTCAATTCTCACTTTTTCTTCTTCATATGTTCCAAAATATGGAGCTTTGGGATTAACAAGCTGATTAAGGAGGGCTTCAATGATATTCTTTGTTTCATCAATGTTTACCTCATAAGGAAGAGGTTTTACATGTACAATCCTCAATTTAGCTACTTGAATGTATACTCTGTCACAGTCCACCATGAAACAAATATCATCCTTATAATCCTCCACCAACTTCTGTGGAATCCGAAATCTGTCGTTCATTTTCTCCTTGAAAGACTTAAAATAACTATCCATAATGCTCTCAAAATTTTCACCCATTTCTGAAATATATTCATTTATCTCATAAAGAACTAGCACATCCTTTCTCCATACTACTTTTCCTTTGGAAGGGAAGAATTTCTTAACATAGAAAAATAAACAGACCAGTAGAGATACAAACTTACATGGATTGTTTTTGGAAGTTTGAATGCTTTCCATGTTCTTGTTAAACTGTTTTAACAACAAATCTGCAAGGTCAAATGATAAATTATCCTTTACCACTTTGTATGCTAGGTCTATGGCTTCGCAGGAGACACTATTCTATCAACTTGAACTGTATATTTTATGGGAAATGATGTGTGTTCCAAACTTCAGTTCAGCATCAGTAATGCTGCTTACTTTCATGCCTCTACCGTCCCACTCAGCTAGGGTTTTCTTCTCCAGTTCCAGCCGACCTAGGGTTTTGGTAGTTTTAACTTTGTTTAACATGGGAAGACCGGTGATTTGGTGAATCATCTTCTTAGTGATCTCTATGGGTTGCTCAAGCCAAATCTTGCCTTCATGTACACGGCTGAGAATGTATCTAACCCATTTCTCCTAAAAGTTTCAAGGTAAATGTGCAATGTGAACTAATCCCTTGTCTTCCAGATGTTTGTGCTCAGGTTTTAGAATACCATTCACACACAGTTCCTCATGCACAATATCTAGCTCTAGGTTTCCCATCTCTTGAATTGCATAATTGAAATGATTGCGAATATCATTAACAAGTAGTACCTTAGGAGGAATCTGAGATTGAGCTCCGTTCGGGTCTAGGGCTGCTGCAATTGCGGGCACGAGTTTGAAATCTGGTGCTCTCCATTCCCCTTGGATTATCATTTCTGATCCTTTCTTTGCTAAAGTGCTGGATGATGCCATGGTAGCTCACAGAGAATTCTTTTCACAAAAGTGTTTGAATTGCTGGATTGCTCTTGAAATTTTCTGCTCTCAAAATGCTAAAGTTCACGGTGAAGAATGAGTTTGATTTCTTGCCTTTTGTTTACAACTTTGTCATTAATGCTCAGTACAAATTAGGGTATGAATTTTGATAGACTATCACCCACTATGAATTAATTGCTCGGTAAAGACTTCGCAACTCGGTGAACTTGAGAATTCATATTGCTCTGACCTCGCTCGGTAATCATATTAGATAGCTCCCGACCTTGCTCGGTGAAAACTGATACCGACCTTCCTGTGATCTTATTGCATCTTGTATGCTGATTTAGATCTTTCTTTTAATTCAGTTCTGGAACTGCTTGAAATTTGTCTATGAGAATACAGTTCTAGTGCTTTCTTGGGAATTTAGTTTGAGTCGGTAGAGCCACCCATTCCATTACTTGGACTGGTTTGCTCGGTAGATTTAGGAATCCACTGTTGTCTCATCTGTTTCCTGACCTTAGTTGCTTCATTCTTCTTTCCATCTTCAACTTCACTAGCATTCATGCAATTTCTGGCTACATGACTGAGTTTAGTGCATTTGAAACATCTTATGGTAGTATCTCTTTTCCTTAGATGATGTTTTATGTAGTTCGTGCCAATGTGTCCATATTCTCCACAGTAATGACATCTACACCAAGTGTTGTAATCCCATCCAAACATTGCTTTCATAATTTGTTCTGCTGGATTGAATGTTTTGGATCTGCACTCGGATGCCTTGTGACCTTGTTTGTTGCATTTGTGACAATTACCTTTGAATCTTGGTTTTTCCCTGCATTCATTTGCTTTGTGACCATGCTGATTGCAGTTGTAGCATTTTCCATTGAATTCTTCTTTTTCATTGCTCCAACATTTATTTGAAGTATGTCCTATTTTGCCACAATGATTACAAGTAGGTTTCTGATTTCTTTGAGTACCTTGCTTAGAAGATTCACCTTCTCCTTTGTATCCAAGTCCTGCTTTTCCTTTTTTCCTATGAAGATTTCGATCATACAACTGATTTAAGTCTTCTTGGCTTTTCAGCATTCTTTCATTGATTTGTTTTTTGGTGTTTAGGTCATCCATCAATCTTAGATTGATTTGCTTTTCAGATCTTAGTTCTTCTCTTGTGCTTTCTATTTCTGATCTTAGAGTCAGAATTTCCTCATTTGTATGGGAGATCTGATCAATTAGGTTTTCTAGCTGAAGGGTTTTATTTTGGACTTCATTGTTCCTTCCATCTAATTCATCTTTCAATTTGTTTCTTTGTTCTAAGATCTCACAAAATCTTGTAGAGTGTAGCTCTTGCTCTCTTTTTAATTTTCTCACTTCTTCCTGTAGAGACCCATTCTTTTCTAGGAGTTCTTTGACAGTATTGTTTGCTTCATCTGAGCTATCTGAGGGAAAAAGATCTTCAATCTTTTCTTCAATGTAATTTTGATCATTCATCTGATTTTCAAGTTCCTTCCTTCTTCTTAGGGATTGGGAAAGATGTTCTTTTGCTTCTTTAAGTTTAGCTATGGCCATTTCTAGATCTAGCTTTTCATTTTCAATCACCTTGTTCAGTTTGAATACCTCCATTATCCTGGATCTTTGCTCAAGCTAGTTAAGATTTATCTTGAGAACCAATACAGCTCTGATACCAATTGTTGGAAATATTCAGGAATTGACCAAGTTACTAAGAGGGGAGGGGTGAATCAGTAACTTCAAAATTTTCTTTCAGATGTATTAACATATAGTTCACTTTATCCTTTTGCATATAGAAAGCATGAAACATAAAAGCATTCACAACAATGACACATAGATTTGGTTACCCAAAAACCTTCCAAAAGAAAGTAAAACTGGGGTGGGGATGAAACCCACAAAGCTTTAGTACTGCAGTATAAAGTTGGCCGGTTAAGGTTTACATTAATCACTTCTGATGATCTGCCCTGCTAGGAGCAATAAGGACTGCTAGGTCCACCTTGTTAGAGGATTTACAAACATACAATGAAGTATGCACTCAGTTAAGAGATTTTACAAAGACTGTTAAGTCTACCCGGTTAAAGGATTTCAAGCTGATTCACTTGTTAGGATGAAACAGTAGATCTCTTACTTTGCAACTGGATTTCTAAATGAGATTCGCTGATGTACTGATCACCTTCTATGATGAATTTTTCTTTGCTACTCCTTATACTGTTGTAGCCCTTTGTAATTCACTTATCTCTGCCTTTCTTTCTTTTTCATACACATTCATACTACTTGGTATTTGTACAACATTGTTTATATACAAGTCTAAACAATTAATTACAATTACAAAGTCGGCTTGACAAATAAACATAAGTGCTACTAAGTTGGCCTAATTATGGTTACACGGTTCCTGCAAACTAACTCGGTGACTTTCTGATACTCAGGGTCCACTGCATTACTCAGCATCGTCATGCACTCAGTAGAAGTGAAGGCATGGTTCATACTAACCACTCGGTAAGTTTCGAACTTGATAAATACTTGTGACTCGGTAGACATAATGTTGCTCGATTTATACTGTCCTGCTCGGTTTGCACTGTCCTGCTCAGTTTGCACTGTTCTGTTTGGTTTGCACTGTTCTGCTCAATTTTCACTGTTCTGCTCAGTTTTCATTGTTCTGCTCAGTTTTCACTATTCTACTCGATTTGCACTATTTTGCTCGGTTTGCACTCAGGATGCAAATAAGTGTTGTCACTAGTGGCAGTCCTACTTAATGCCAACAATGACTTACTTGACAATGAGTCCCATTCCCAATTTTTTGAATCCTCATCACTTTGGGATCTTAGTTGTAAAATTTGGTCATAAACCAAGGGATATTTCTTTTGAGTGTACCCTTGTTCTAGGTACCCTAATCCAATCTTTTCTTTATTATCTCTCCATGACATTTCAATAGGTTCTATTAATCCTTCATTTCTTGTACCTAAAGGCCCTTGTCCTTTTTATCCCATTTTCTACATGATTTGAAATCCTTTTCCATATTGCTGAGTGGGAATACTTATGTTTTGAATGCACTTTTCATGTCCACTTGATTCCTCATCTTTATATAGCCAATTTAAGATTTCATTATCTTCCTCATCCATGGATGAAGAAGTTCTTTCCCTCAAAAAGTGGTCATTATATTTATGAGGTAGATTGGATGGTCTTCCATGGGAGTTTGGAGATAAGGGTAGATTTATCATGGATAAGGAGTATTCACTTACACCCTTTTGTTTGATTTGACATTGCTTTTCAAATTCTTCATCATATGATCTATTTTTTGATAATGGGCATCTTTGGTGTAAATTTGAATGGATCTTGCTTGGTCTTCTTTTTGTTTCTTAGGAGACCTTTCCTCACTAACCTTCTCTTTTCCTTTTGTCTATGTAGTTAGGTTAGTAGGACTTTGATTATTTTCAACAAGAATTTATTTTTCTTCCTTTTTCTTTTCCCTTCAAAGATGGAAGATCTTTTGAACTTTCCCCTTGTTCTATTATTTGAGTTATAGACCCTTCTACATTATGTGGGACTAAGGAGTCATAAATAGGCTTTATGTTATTACAATATTTAAAGGGGTTTGAATCCCCGCTTACCATGACTTCTTGTCCTAGGTAGAGAAATTTGAGATATTTATGGTAGGTTGAAGGTACAGCTTGCATTTCATGGATCCATGGCCTTCCTAATAGGATATTGTAAGTAAATTTTAGGTCAAGGACTTGGCAAATGGTCTCCTTTTGCATTGGACCAACTCAGATGGGAAGTAGTATGACACCTTTGGAAGCTCTTTCTTCATCATCATAGGCCTTTATGGTTATCTTTTTCTTTGGGTCAATTGCCTCATCAGAAAATCCTAAGGCTTTGACCAAGTTTAAGGTATAAATATTCAAGCCGACTCCCCCATCAATGAGGACTCTTTTCACTCTATGCTTGTGGATTAGGACTTCTATATGCAAAAGAAGATTATGTGGGTGGTTTAATGACATATCATCTTGTTTTGAAAAAGATAAACAATGGGGTGCAACAAGATGGCCTACGATGTTTTGGAATTTATTCACATCTAAATTTAAAGGCACATATAGTATCTACTAAGGATTTTTCTAGAATCTCCTTATGAGTTGGTGAAAGCTTGAGTAATTATAGAATAGATATTTGAGTAGGGTTTCATTGCAATTAATCTACCAAATTATATTGTTTTAAAGATGAAGATGAGGTTTGATTTGGTAAGACAATTCTTGGAGTACCTCCTGGTAAGGTAATCTTTGATGCTGCCCCCTAGTTACAACATTAGATGTCACTTCTTTTGGATTTTCTTTCACCACAATCACATTTATAGAGTTTTCATCACTTCTTGGAGTATTGATGGTGTTATCACTCCTATTCGACCTCTTTTACCTGCTATAGTAGCATCCAAATCCTTTTTTCAATGCCATCATCATAATGGCCATGATATTGAGAAGTTTTATTCTTTAAAACATAAGGTTCAAGACTTAATTGATTCTAATACTTTATCTGTTGATAATTTTGATGGTAGTGGAAAAAAATCTCTCTCCTCCTAATCAAAACCTCCAAATCTATACGAATCCTTTATCTAGACATGATACTAATACCATTGTTCAACCATCTTCTGTGGATATTGTTTATGATTCAAAGATGGATGATCTTAATCACATTGTTAACCATGTGGAGCATGTTGTTTTGTCTCAGTCTATATCTTCACCCTAGCCTCAATCTCAAACTCAACCTCAAATTCCACCTCAACCTAAGCCTAAACTGAAACCTAAACCTAAACCTTGAAAACAACTTAAGAATAAAATACCTAGGGAACTCTTGATTACCTTTGATGATTTTGAGACTATTAAAGCTCCTGATGGTCCCCTCTACATTTATGCTAGCATTTCTCAAATACCTACGCACAATTGTCTTGTTGATCCTACATCTTTAGTCAATGTTATTACTGAAGAAAATATTTTTATGAAAAACTTACAACGTGATTCTTATGATACATCAAATGTGTGGATCAAACTTGTAATGGTTTTCTTTATCCATCATTTGGTTTTATTAACTTGCCTATTGAACTTTGTGGTAAAGTTGTGGACACTATCTTTGTTGTTATTCCTACTTCTGATTGGTTTCAAGTTAAGTTAGGTTTTCCTTGGTTGAATTACATGCATTTCATTGCTTCTCCTATCCATAAGTATCTTAAATTCATTAATGATGAAGAAGTGAAGATGTTTAATCATAGTTTATATCAACCTTCAAGGCCAAGCTATTGTGCTACGCTTGACTTCTTTTTGCCTTCATTACCAAATTCATGTCCTTCTTGACTTGATAACCTTTTTTGATCATATCAAGCCTATAAACATTGCAAGATTATGGAGTTAAGCATGCCTTAGATGGATCTTAACTGTGGTCTTTTTCCTACACCTTACATACCTCCTTTATCCATGGTGTCTAGTTCTATTAATCAAGTTCATAGTGTTTCTTTTCAGCCTACTAAGAATCCTACTAATCCTCCTATAGAACTTGTGAAGGAACCAGTGGTTGTCCCTCCTAGTTCTCAACATATTTCAAACAAAACAAAACATAACTAATTTTCTAATGAACATCATAAGAAGCATCGAGCTCAATCTAAGGCTCATGCCTCTGGTATTCAAAGTTCTTTACATTATTTTGACCATCCTATGCCTAATGTGTTAGAATAAGTTAATACTAATAATGATGTTAAGATGAATGATTATGATGATTCTATTCATATCTTAGATTCTATTTCAGTTAATCTTGATGATACTAATGATCTTAATGATGAATATGAGACTATTGACATTGATATTGATGTACCTAATATTCTTTCAGCACAATTGATAATTACACCTAGTATCAAACATTATGATTCTCAAGAGGATCCTTGTTTAGATCTGGCTATTATTCCTACTGTATTGGATATAGTCCCTCTTGCCAGTTTCCCACCTTCCTTAAATGATATAGAACAAGATGGGGAGAGTAGGTGACACACTTGATTGGCTTGTCCTTCATGGTAGCTTTTTGTGTGTTTACCTGTTGTATTGTGCTTCTCCCATAATGTGTTTGCTAAATGTTTGTTAGATTCTTTTATATGACCCTTGTTACTTTCTTGGTGCAAGGTGATAAAGGAATCAAATGTATTGTATAATTCCTCTTTATGTATCTTTATTCTTCTATATGTTGTTTTCATGTTATGTTATACCTGTGCTATTGTTCATAAATATTTTCCTTGTGTAGTCTTCTTGGATTTGCAACTTGGTAGCACTAAATATTTTTGGTCTCCATGTTGTGGTCCAGAAAGACCCTTCTTTATAAATCTTATGTTTTCTTTCCTCCATTGTGATTGTAGTTCTACTTTCTTTGGGGAATGATGTCAATTATTTTGTCAATAATATCATATATAAATATTATCTTATGATCATACTAACTCCACGGTAGGTAGATACCTTCTATGTTCTTTGTATGTTTATGTGGTATTTCCCTTGATTTGTCTTCTCTTGGGGGCATCTCGTATTGGAAACATAAACAGTGGAGTTGTTTATGTTTCCATTCAAGTCATTCCTCTTGTTAAAGTGTTAGTAATGACTTTAACATGGGGGCATACACTCTACTCACTTTTAGCACATGCGCTTTCAATATATATATTATTTTCAAAGCTCTTTTCTCCCTTTATGGATTAGTGACTAATCCTTAAAGCATGGATTTTTTTCTTATAGGATCTCTTGATCCCTCCAATTTCAATTTTCAAGGTTTGGATCCCTTAAGGTCAAAGGTTTCCTTAAGATAGGATCTCTCCTTTTTTGGCTTTTCTCTTTTGAAATATAATATTCCTAAGGGTGAATCCTTGATGGGTTGGCTAGTGAGTAGCCACATTGACTAGGCAGTTCAACTCCATCTTTTAAGCTATGTTGTTTTCATGTGCGGTTCATAATGGGACATAAGTTCTCATTGGGTGAGGTAATCACACCATTTTCTCTCTTTTAGAGATGTCTCTCTTATTGTAATCTTGGAGTTAATGAAGACTTGAGTCCTTGGGGGCTTGAGGATTCCTTTATCCCTTTTGATTTCAATAAGATTGTCTTTTTATTTATGATTTCCTTTACCAAGAGTTTTCATCGAGTCCATACTCTTGCTAAAGTGGGGGCTAAATGTATCATCAGAGTGCTTCCATTCAAGACTGGTTTAGCCCTCTGAGTATGGTTTGGGGTCATGTCAAATGCCTTGAATGGGTCTTTGACTTGGATCTGGCTTTTTCCCTTATTCTGCCCCATTTTCCACTTCTTTTCTGCATTATTCTGGCATCCTGACCTAAAATCCTAAGATTCTTTACCTCAGGGTCAAGTTTGACCTCGACCCTAACTTAGGTCATGGTTGACCTCAACCTTGACCCAAGGTTAAAATTCAAGATTACAAAGTTTCCAGATGTCAGGTTTCGGAAAGATTTATTTCCCACTTCTGGGTCGACTATTTTGGGATTTGAAATGGTAAACTCTTAAATTATATTTAATTTAGGTCCATTTCAAGGGTTTAAGGTTTAAATGGGAATTTAATTCTCCTATGTAGGCCTCTGTAGAAGTTTGTGCCCTAGACTAGTATAACAGGAAGCCTTCCTCTCTCATTTCAATCCATCTATCTTTCATATCTTTGATCCATCCTTTCATAATCTCTCAAGCAAGAAAAATCAAGAAGGAAGAAAGAAGAAGAATTAAATCATTTAAGCATTCATTCATCTTCAAGCATTCAAGCATTCAAGATCGAATTCATCAAGGAGATCCATTGGTAGCCATTGAAGGATTCAATCTCTATGGAGCCCTCTTGTTGAAGATTTCTCCATCTCCATTTTCAAGCTTCTTCATATTCCAAGATCCATTCAAGATTTTTGTTGAAGATCTAAAGATAATTGATTTGAGACATCCTACAATTCTACATTCATTTGGAGCATCCGTACTTGTGGATTCAAGGATTTGAATCCTCCATAAGGGTTTCAACATAGGCAAGGTGAATTGTTTCATTTACTTTGTTTATGACTACAATTTCAATTCAATTTCAAGGTTAATTTATAAATTGGGGTTTGACCAAGGAAAACCCCTCCCCTCCAACAAAAATAACTATTTTTCTTGTAGGAACAAGTATGGAACAATGAGTTACAGTGCAAATCTGAGTACCCTTTTTGAAAAATTTTTAGGATCAACAAACAGAATTTCTGTAGGAGCAGTGCAGGTCAAGGTCAACATAAAGGGGCAAGATTGTGCCCTAAGGAAAGATTATATGCCTGTATTTAGGTCAAGGTTGACCTTTCTTATAAAAGTAGAAGGTTTATGGTTTTTCTCCATTTCTATGTTTCCAAGCTAGGTCCGGTTGCAAAATTTCCCAAAACTGAGTACAAACACTAGAAAATAATATTTTCCAGATCTGTCATATTTTGAGGTTAGTATTTATCTTCAAATTTAATTGATATTTCAATATGTCCTTCTATAATATAATATAAGGTTTTCTCCTTTCTTCATATTCTCCATCGATTGATTCATCTATGCATTGACCATCTTCTTGTGGTAAATCAATTTGGATGTTTCCTTTGGGAATTTGGGGTTAAGAAAAAGATCTTACCTTCCCCAATCCTATACACACCTATCACACACATCTCCCCCTTTTTATCCTCTACAAAGCCAATACTAGTTGTTCAATAACTTTCTACTTTAATAAGTCAAAACTCTTATCTACTCCATGTGTCCATTTGAAATCCTTCTGATCTCCTCTCATAGTTTCTATCATAGGATTACAAACTGAACTAAGATTATTGATAAACTTTTGGTAACAACTAGCCAATATATGAAAAGATCTAACTTCTCCAACTCTCTCTAGTGTAGGCCATTCCAAAATTTCTTTAACCTTCTCTAGATCCATCTTTAATCCTTTCACAAAAATCACAAATCCAACATACACTATTTCCTACTTCATGAAATTACATTTCTTGATGTTAATCAACAACTATTCTTCCATCAATCTTTGCAATACTTTTCTTTGGTGCAAAAAATGTTCTCCTTTGTTCTTACTGAAAATTGGAATATCATCTAGGTACACAATTATAAATTTATCCAAGGATTTATTAAATACTTCATTCATTAATCTCATGAAAGTATTAGGTGCATTAGCTAAATTGAATGACATAACCAACCACTCATACAAACTTTCATTAGTCTTAAAATTAGTCTTCCATTCATCCTGTTCCCTAATTTTGATATGATGATACCCACTCTTCAAGTAAATCTTACTAAAATACATTTCTCCACTCAAACAATCCATTATATCATCCATTCTAGGCAAAGGAGATATGTACTTCACTATGATCTTATTAATAGCTCTGGAATTAGTACACATTCACCATTCTCCAATGTTCTTAGGTGCTAATACTATAGGTACTACACAAGGACTTAAAATTTCTCTAATCAAACCCTTATGTAATAATTATTGTACTTGTCTATTCAACTCCTCAATTTTTACTAGTGTCATTCTATATGGTTCTTTATGTTGGAGATTTGCCACTGAGCTAGTACTCACTATATGTTTGTCATTGATAACAACATATGGAAAGTAGCATGTGTGGAAGTATTATGTAGTAAGCTTTCAGTATATGTAGCATGGACATGATATTAGCATGATATCATAGGTGCAGACTGTTAGTACAGATAGTTATATAGCAGCTTGTGTCAATAGTGTTCCTAACAAAGCAACAAGCAATGTTCTGTGTATGGTTGTTTGTATAGTTATCATGAGGCCTTTCACGCTTGGATATATGTTGAAGAAATGTTAGTAATGTTACATTTATGGACGTAGAGTCTGATGATCAGTAGAAGTGAAGTTATGCAGTCGCTATTCACCAGTATCAGTTTCATGTGTTTACTCAGAAGAGCCGACAAAGATTGTATTGGTTCTAGAGTTGCACCTATCATTTTGGTATGTGCCCTTGGAGGTAATCTTGGAGAAGAGTTAGTGATGTTTGGTTAAGAGCATATGAAGTAATTTAGCTTAAGGAGAATGATCCAGTTGTTTTGGTAGAGCCGATAGTGTGTAGCGTGCATCTACAATTATCTTATTAGATAGGTCCCAGAATATGTTGTGTACTTAGTAGAGCTGACTGAATTGTTATTGGAGTTTGTTATTGTTTCTCTAATATGATTTCAAGGTGTTTCTAATAGGTCAACTTGATTATATCATTTAGAGGAAAGATATTTATAGGCAGTCATTTGTGATTGCTTGAGTGTCGTTCATAGTTGATTAAGAAGAGTAGAGCAGAGTGTGTGAAGTGTTGAGCCATTAGAAGAAGGTCTATGTGACCAAGTAAAGTGTTTGTGCTATACATTGGAACTAATCTAGATAATAGGTCTATGCATAGTTCACCAAAATACATATATAGTGTGTATCTATTATTCAGAAGGTTGTAGCCTTCACCCCTTTGAGAAGTGTACTCTCAGACAATGCATCCTCTCCCTTAATGGGGACTATTATAAAAGAATCCTAACAAGGTTTGACCCTTGACCAGGTCTATTATACTAAATATATTGTAAAGAAACTCCTAATAGGGTTAAGGATCTTCTAACAAGGATCACAAAACACTAGTACAGAATATTAGTGGGTGTCAATTCCCACTGGGGTTTTTACCTATTTGGATTTCCCTGTAACCAAAATATTGTGTTGTGTTCAAGTGTTCTTTCATTGTGTTTATGCTTTATGTTTAAGTATACTTAATTGGATAAAGAATTGAAACTTTTAGATAACTGATTCACCACCCCCCCCCCCCTCTCAGTTATCTCTTGGGACTATTCCTAACAATTGGTATCAAAGCCAAGTACCTCAGAGAGAAATTTTAATAGCTTGAGGTTGATCAAATGGCATTTTTTAGAAAATAAAGTCCCAATTTTGATGGAGAAAATTGTCTTGATTGGAAGAACAAGATGGTGACTCATTTGCAGTGCATTTCCTTTGAAGTTTTTGATGTAACTATCAAAGCAGTCAAGATTCCTACTTTAGAAGACCTTGCAAAGGATGATGCTACTGATAAGAAAAAGGAATTATTTCATTAGAATGGAATAGCCAAAGAAGCCCTTATCAATGCCCTTTCTGATAGTGAGTTTTCTAAAATAAAGAAGGTAGATACAACCCACAAAATATGGAAGTACCTAGAAGACATATTTGAAGGAGACAAACAAGCAAAGGATGCATGCAGAAAGACATGGAAGAAAAGATACAATGCATTAGAGATGGTTCCTAAAGAAAATATCAGAGCTTACAATCAAACGATCAATGAAGCAGCTGCTGGAATCAAGAACAATGGTGGTGAGATCTTAGAGGAGACATTATGGACAAATTGATGACTACTCTCACTCCAAAATATGAAAACAAGATCAACATCCTTGATGAGACCATGAATCTTACATCAAATTTCAAGAGAGAGACTTTGATCATAAAAATCTCAACTTTTGAGATTTCAAGATTGAAGACAAAACCTAAAAGTGAGACAACCTTCAAAGCAATAGTTCATGGTAAGAAATCTGCAAACACTTCTAGTAATTTTGATGATGATGAAGAGAAAACACTAGATGATTTCATTGCTATGATTTCCAAGAGAGAAAAGAAAGGAAAAGGAAAATATGAAGGTCAATTTCCATTTAAATGCTTTTCATGTAATAAGATTGGTCACTTTGCATCTAAATGTCCCTTAAGAGCTAGAAAGTTAAAAAATGACCACAAGCCTAAATTCTCTAAAGAATGTTACTATGCTAGAGATGGAGTTTCAGGTGATAATTCAGGTGAAGAAGAAATTGGATTTATTGCTATCATAGAGAAAATGAACAATAAGATAGATCATGAAGATGAGAAAGAAAAACAAGAGCTAGCATTAATTTCCCAAGTTGATATAAGGTTAGACTGGATTATAGATAGTGGTTGTTCACATCTCATGATAGGTGATAAAAATAGATTTGTTCATCTAGACAAATACAATGGTGGCATGGTTAGATTTGGAGATAACACTCCTAAACCCATAGTTGGTAGAGGGGCCATCACCTTGGATGGTAAGAATAGTACCGATGATGTTCTCTATGTAGATGGTTTGAAACATAACCTTCTTAGTGTTGGACAGTTACTTGGAAAAGGTTATCAATTGGAGTTCAAAGATTATAAATGTGTCATTAACAACAAGGATGGTGTTATTATTGCATCAAGCTCAAAAACTAGAGGTAATGTTTTCCAACTCAATTGAGAAGAAAGTTGTTTTGTTGCTAAAGTTGATGACAATTGGTTGTCGCATAAAAGACTGTGTCATATCAATTTTGATAACATAGTAAAGATAAGCAATGTAAAGGCAGTAAGAGATCTACCTAGTATAGAAAAGCCAGTTGATACTATATGCTATTAGAATGACTGAGAGGGGGTGAATCAGTTATCCAGTGTCCCAAATCAAAATGTATAATTCAAAAACTATTTCTTCAATTTCTATTTGTCGGTAAACACTAAATACTTTCACTGTCTGAACTTTTACCGATAGCTAGTCTAGTACTTATAATAGTTTACCAATCAAATCTAACATGTAACATGTAAAGAATGATAACAAACAAATATCACAATCAACACATAATACAAGAGATTTAACGTGGAAACCCTGTAAAGGGAAAAATGACTTGGGACCGGCAACCCAAAATTGTTCACTCTTCTGAAGTGAGGTCAGTTAAGACCCAACCCTATTAAAGGTTTACAAACACACTGTCAGGTGTGACCTTGTTAGAGATTTTTAGACTAGAATTTATCATCCAACTAGCATTCACTATGGGGTTGACAGGATAACAATGTTCATTCTATGAATGATACATCATAAGACTTTCAGAGTCCACTTGGTTAAGATATTTTGACTATATACAATGGTTAAATATGTAACAATAAATGACCTGCCTTAATACAACTTCAATTGCAAATTACAGATCAATATTTAGTCCATACAAATCCTTCTGATCAATATTTCACTTCAGATTTAATACTATATCAACTTACTGTCCGTTGGTGATTGCTCTTTGTAGCTCGGTAATTGTTCTATAGCTCAGTTCTGACTAACCAGTATGATTAGAATGCATGAAAACCTTGTTCACGCGATATTCTTGTAGTTTCTACTTCTTACAGTTGTCTTTCATAAAGAAATTATGTTCTCTTATATAGATGAGTAAATCATTTTCTTCCTCACCATCAAATTTTTTTGCTTAACCACATTCATAGATTTTTCCACTTCAAAATTTCTTGGTACTTGTGTCAATAACACATTTCAATCTACTCTGTTAGATCTTCCCTGAATTTTGTTAGTCATTGATTTGTGTAACAAACTTTATTTGTTACCTCAATGTTATACTCTTGCCAGCTCATCAATCTTATCAACTAAACTAATCATTTACTTCATTCTATTATGCTCGGTTAACAAAGAAATGCATCAATGAACACTGCTCGGTTAATATTGCGATCAGTATACACTACACTCCATCAGTGTATACTAGAAATGTTTTATTTACCGACAACACTGCTTTGTGTCTTTCAGCTTTGTACTTCATTATAGATGAATGCAACATAATAAAGTCAATATCATCAAGTCATAGACTCATCAACAAGTTACTCAATGTATTCTTTATCCTCATCTATCATGTACATCTTTCCTCATGTAGATTTCTCTGATCTTCATTTCTTTTTCACCTTTCTTCAGATGTCTTGGTATAGTAACTCACAAGATAAGTGTTGTCAAACTAGTTGACATCAATGACAACATAATACTGATTTAATCATATTACATATCTAATCAGCAACTCCTCAGTGATCTTTAATCATAGATTCTTCAATCAGATTCCAAATCAGTTGTAGTCCAACAATCTCTCCTTTTGGCATTGATGGCAACTCAAGTAATATGAAATGTACCATACACATACCAAATATACATTCTACAACTTTGTGAACAAATTTTTTTAAGTTGAATAGACTTAATATGTTGAATCACTACATTACTAAACCAACATTTAAATAATACAGCTTTACCATTTTTTAGTTCTCCTGTTCTTTCTTTTGTTCTCTATAACTGATCTTCAATACTTTGTCCCATTTAGATTGTCTCTCCCTTAGATAAACCTTGTCAGTGCTTGATCCTTTTCATATTGTTTATCTCTCCCTTTGACAGAAATGCCAAAGAAACAAATAAATAAACAAATTATGTCTTCCTTTGTATCTCTAAATACTGATATCCCAATAAGTACAAGTTCTCAAACTTAATCACAACCTTGAACATGATTCAAAGTGTGAGCTATGCTGCATCAACATGAATGATCTTTTGATAAAAATAGGCTGATGCAACATCCATATCACCTTAGTGACCAATAGATAGGAGACAGACCCTAAGTCTAGTCCTCAAGTATTCAAATGTGTCCTTCGGTAGGGGCTTTGTAAAAATATCTGCAAGTTGTTCTCTAGATGTGACAAATTCTAACTTTACTTGCTTCTCTTACACTTGTTCTCTTAAGTAATGATACTTAATAGATATATTCTTTGTCTTAGAGTGCATCACAGGATTCTTTGAAATATTAATAGCACTAGTGTTGTCACAGTATATAATCACTGGGTCAGTGATTACCTCATTCATTCCTTCCAACACTTGTTTGATATATGAAATGTTTGAATAGTTAGTAGCAGCAGCAACATACTCTTCTTTAGTTGTAGATTGAGAAATACAAGCCTTCTTTTTACTTGTCTAGGTTACAAGTCTTTCACCAAAGAAAAATGCTCCTCCGGTGGTGCTTTTTCTATCATCCACATTTCCAGCCCAATCAGCATCAATGTAAACTTTCAGTTCAAACTTACCTCCCTTAGGATACCATAATCCATAATTCTCTATTTTCTTTAGGTATCTTAAGATCCTTTTTGTAGCTATCATGTGTGATTCTCTAGGATTGGCATAAAATTTTGCAACAATTCCCACAACATGTGCTATATCTGGTCTACTGTGAACTACGTACATCAATTTACCAATCATGGATCAGTAAAGTGTCTAGTTTACCTCTGTAGTTTCATCCTCCTTTGTCAATTTGCATCCAGTAGCCATTGGTGTTCCCATAGGTTTATCATCTTCCATGCCAAATGTTTTTAGTACTTCCTTTATGTATTTAGATTATGTGATGAATATCCCATCACTCTGCTGAATCACTTGTAGTCCAAGAAAGAACTTAATCTCTCCAAACATAGACATCACAAATTCCTTTTTCATTTCATCAGAAAATGCCTTGTAGACATGATCTAAGCCTCCAAAGATAATTTCATCAACAAATATTTCAGCAATGATAATAGTATTATCAGTATCACCTTTCACATACAGATTGTTGTTTTGACTTGTTCTAACAAATCCAATACTTAACAAGTAAGTATGGAGTATTTCATACCATACTCTTGGTGCTTGCTTCAAACCATATAAGGCTTTATGTAATCTACATACCATGTCTTTATTGTTGAGATCAACAAATCCTTTAGGTTGTTCAATGTAGACCTCTTCTTCAAGTATACCATTCAAAAATGTTGACTTCACATCCATTTGATAGACTTTGAATTTTTTATGTGCAGCATATGCAAGTAGCATTCTAACTCCTTCTAATCTAGCAACAGGTGCAAATGTTTCACCATAGTCAATACCTTCTTCCTGTGCATATCCCTTGCATACCAATCTAGCTTTATTTCTTGTGACTTCACCATTTTCATTCAATTTATTCCTATATATCCACTTAGTACCGATAACATTCTTATCTTTTGGTCAAGGTACTAAGGACTAGGTGTTGTTCTTCTCTATTTTCTCTATTTCCTCCTTCATTGCATTAACCCATTATTCATTTTCTAATGCAACTTTCATAGTTTTAGGTTCAAATTCACAAATTAAACATGTACCTTGTCTTGTTTTTCTTCTAGTTTATGTTCCAACATGTCTATCTCCAATGATTTGTGTCTCAAGATGATGTCTTTTGACAAAACTAGCCAAGACTTGATTTCTCCTTTCTTTTTCATCCTGTTCAGGGTCATTTCCTTGCTCAGTAGCTCCATCTTGTTCCTCAGTTTGAGTTGCATGTTGTCCTACATTATTTCCCTACTGACCAGTTGTTATAGCTTGCTGTGTCAGTAGATACTTTAGATATTCAATATAAGTGAATCTACCATAGTCTTTCAGTTCCTTTTTACTTTCTTCTATGTACTTATCATCAAACTCATCAACATGAACATTAGTACTTTCAATTATCTTATTTGTAACCTTATTCAAACATTTATATGCTTTACTTGTAGTGGAATATCCTAGAAATATTCCTTCATCTCCTTTAGAATCAAATTTCCCATTTCTCTCATCTTTCAAAATAAAGCATTTACTTCCAAAAATTCTAAAATAACTTACAGTAGGTTTGTGTCCAAACCATAGTTCATAAGGTGTTCGGTTGGAGTCCTTCTTCAGTTGTACTTGGTTAAGAACATACACAACTATGCTAACAGCTTCCCTCTAATATGTCTGAGCAACATTCTTATGTAACATCAATGTTCTAGCACAATCAATTATAGACCTATTCCTCCTTTCAGCAATGCCATTTTACTGAGGTGTTCTCGGTGTAGATACCTATCTTTTGATTCCATGGTCATTACAAAAATTAGTAAATTCATTAGAGATAAATTCACCTCCTCTATCAGATCTTAAGCATTTTATTTCCTTTCTAGTTTCTTTCTCTACCTTAGCTTTATACCACTTGAACATTTTAAAGGCTTTATATTTCTCTATCAAGAATATAATAGACATCAATCTAGTGTAATCATCAACAAAAAGAATAAAATATCTATCACCAAAATAGCTCTGAGTTCTCATAGGACCACACAGATTGGTATGAACCAACTCAATTATCTTCTTTGTTGAGTAGTCTTTTCTTTTGAAACTAGACTTAGTCATCTTACCTTTCTGACATTCATGGCACATGGCATGATTAGGTTTTGTCAAGTTAGGAAATCTTCTAACTCTTTTCTTTCTACTAATCTTGATCATGTTGTTAAAGTTCACATGGCATAACCTTCTGTGCCACAACCAAGCATCTTCATCCTTTATTAACAAACAAGAAGATTGATCCATATCAAGATAGAATAGATTACCTTTGGATTGTGTACCACTTCTGACAAGTCTTCCTCCATCATCATAGATCTTCACCTTTTTGCTCTCAAAAGCTAGTCGGTGGCCTGAGTTATTTAGCTGAGCCACACTTAACAAATTATAGTTCAATCCATCTACCCAGTATGCATTGTCACATTGTAGTCTATCATTGATCATCAGTGAGCCTTTATCTCTTAACATACAAGGTGCATAATTTCCCATTCTCATAGATCCTTCATTATATTCAACAAGATGATCAAACTTCTCTACATCACTGGTCATATGATGTGTGCAACCACTGTTTATGATCCATGTATCATTTTTTCTTACTTTAGAGATCCGTGTTATCTCTTCATGTTTCTCTTCCTCTTTTGAGTCATCTTTCATAGCAACAAATACAACTTCTATGTCACCATTAGAATCATATTTAGTTTCAATATCTTTGGCTATGTAACATACCTTTTTGCCTTTTTCATCTCGATTGTCTCTATTGTTGTGTCGGTAACCTCTACTGACTCTTCTCCTATAGCTTCCTTCAGATCGGTCTTTGGATCTATCATCATCTTTCTTCTGAGGACATCTAGCAGCAATGTGACTGACTTCTTTACAATTAAAGCATGCTAAAGGTAGCTTGCCTCTATACCTTCCTTTTCCTTTAGGCAATCTTTTGGCCATAAGTGCTTTAATTTGATCAAGTTCATCATCGGTATTGTCATCACTATCATAATTCTTACCATTCCTGCTAGACTTTCCAATCTTCAAAGAAGACATGAAAGTAGATTCAATAGAAGGAACAACACTATTATCAAAGTTGTTTAATTCAAAGGTTGTAATTTTACCAATTAGAGTGTCAAGAGTAAGGTTGGATGTAGCTCTTGTTTCATGAATTGCAGAAATCCTGATTGCATAAACTGGTAGCAAAGTTCTGAGAATCTTGCTTATCATTGTTTCATCATCATTACTCCATCAGATGCTCTAATAGCATCTACCACCTCTTTGAGTCTATTTGAATATTGGACAATGTTCTCACCTTCTTTCATTCTCATATCATCAAATCTGCCTCTCAAAATTTCAGCTCGGGCTCTTTTGACATTCAGATCTCCACTGTATATTTGTGTTAACTTATCCCACATTCCTTTGGCAGTTGTGCATGTCTTGATATCTTCAAATTCAGCATCAGTACAGGCAGCAGCAAGTTCCATCATAGTAACATCGTGTTCACATTTTTCCTTTAGTTGATCAAGAGTTAAGGGACCAGTGGGCGGTAGTATGTAGCCATTCTCCATCAAATCTAGTACGGAGTTCCCAATTCTAGATATGTGCAGCTTCATTCTACTTTTCCATACTATGAAGTTCTCTTTGTTTAGTTTTGGTACTTCCCTCTTATACATCTTGAGACCTTTATGCTTAAGTCCTTAAAACTTTGTTTCAAGCAACCACAACTCTGATACCAATTGTTAGAATAACTGAGATGGGGGTGAATCAGTTAACCAGTGTCCCAAATCAAAATGTATAATTCAAAAACTATTTCTTCAATTTTTGTTCATTGGTAAACACTAAATACTTTCATTGTCTAAACTTTTACTGATAACCAGTCTAATACTTATAATAGTTTACCGAGCAAATATAACATGTAACATGTAAAGAATGATAACAAACAAATATCACAATCAACACATAACACAAGAGATTTAACATGGAAACCCTATAAAGAGAAAAACCACCTGGGACCAGCAACCCAAAATTGTTCACTCTTCTAAAGTGAGGTCAGTTAAGACCCAACCCTGTTAAAGGTTTACAAACACACTGTCAGGTGTGACCTTGTTAGAGGATTTTAGAATAGAAGTTATCATCCAACTAGCATTCACTATGGGGTTGACAGGATAACAATGTTCATTCTATGAATGATACATCATAAGACTTTTAGATTCCACCTGGTTAAGAGATTTTGACTATATACAATGGTTAAATATGTAACAGTAAATGACCTACCTTAATACAACTTCAATTGTAGATTACAAATCAATATTTAGTCCATACAAATCCTTCTAATCAATATTTCACTTCAGATTTAATACTGTATCAACTTACTGTCTGTTGGTGACTACTCTCTGTAGCTCAGTAATTATTCTACAGCTTAGTTCTTACTAACCAGTATGATCAGAATGCATGAAAACCTTGTTCACATGATATTCCCATAATTTCTACTTCTTCCAGCTGTCTTTCATAAAGAAATTTTGTTCTCTTATATAGACGAGTAAATTGTTTTCTTCTTCACCATCAGATTTTGCTGCTTAACCACATTCATAGATTTTCCCACTTCAAAATTTCTCGGTACTTGTGTCAATAACACATTTCAATCTACTCTGTTAGATCTTCCCTAAATTTTATCAGCCGTTGATTTGTGTAACAAACTTTATCTGTTACCTCGATGTTGTACTCTTACCAGCTCATCAATCTTATTGGCTAAACTAATCATTTAATTCATTCTATTCCTCTCAGCTAACAAAGAAATGCATCGGTGAACACTGCTCGGTTAATACTATGAATGGTATACACTACACTCCATCAATGTATACTAGAAATGTTTCATTTACCAACAAAACTACTTTGTACTTCATTATAGATGAATGCAACATAATAAAGTCAATATCATCAAGTCATAGACTCATCAACAAGTTACTCAATGTATTCCTTATCCTCATCTATCATGTACATCTTTTGTCATGTAGATTTCTCTGATCTTCATTTCTTTTTCACCTTTCTTCAGATGTCTTAGTATAGTAACTTACAAGATAAGTGTTGTCAAACTAGTTGACACCAATGACAACATAATACTAATTTAATCATATTACATATCTAATCAGAAAATCCTCGATGATCTTTAATCATAGATTCTTTAATCAGATTCCAAATCAGTTGTAGTCCAACATATGTAGGGAATGTGTAATGGGAAAACATGTGAGAAACTCATTCAAGAGAAAGCACAATTTAGCAGAGAACAAGTTGGATCTGATTCATACAGACTTATGTGGTTCAACTCAAACAAGATCATACTATGGTGAAAGGTATTTCATTTTATTTGTTGATGATTATACTAGGATGGTGTGGATTGCATTCTTGAAAGATAAGTCAGAAGCATTTGATAAGTTCAAAATATTCAAAGCTAAGGTTGAGAATGAATCTGGACTAAAGATAAAATGTTTGAGATTGGATAGAGGAGGAGAATTCACCTCTGATAGATTTTATGAGTACTACGAAGAATATGGCATAAAGAGACAGTTGAGTGCACCTAGAACCCCACAGCATAATGGAATTGTAGATAGAAGGAATAGGATCATCCTTGATACAACACGCACCATCATGATTAAAGGAGAAGTTGCACACTTATTGGAGAGATGCAGTCAATACAACAGTCTACACCATTAATAGAATTCAATTAAGGCTTGGCACTGACAAAACACCATATGAGCTATGGTTTGGTAATTTTCCCATAGTAAAATACTTTAGAATCTTTGGAAGCAAGTGCTACATCAAGAGGGATGAAGCAGTAGGCAAGTTTGATGCAGGAAGTGATGAAAGTATTTTCCTTGGTTACTCTACTAAAAGTAAAGCTTATAGATGTTTCAATTTAAGATTGAAAAATATCATTGAAAGTGCTCATGTTAAGATTGATGAAAAGTTTATGGTTCAAGAAAGATATCATGATTACTCTCCCATGATTGAAGAAGAAGCTAGACCCTCCACTAGTGAGACAGTTATTGAAGAAATGTTTGATAGTATTGATGTTTTATTCAATGACCCTGAGACAAGTGAAGAAGATACTCCTAAAGCTTATGAGTCAGCATCACCTAAAGTTCCAAAGTTTACATCTAGAAACCATTCCAAGAAAGACATCATTATAGATTAGAGTAGCAAAGTCTTAACAAGATCACAAGCAAAGAACTCAGCTAGCAGTGAAGCTGTATGTTTACTATCTCAGATTGAACCTTTAAGTGTTGAAGATGCTTGTAATGATTCAGATTGGCATGATGCTATGAAAGAAGAACTTGATCAGATTATTAAGAATGACACTTGGGAACTAGTCCCATGACCTAGTGATAAGAATGTGATTGGAACAAAGTGGATATTCAGAAACAAGATGAATGAAGATGGTACACTAGTAAGAAATAAAGCAAGGTTAGTATGTAAGGGATATGCGTGAAGAGAAGGCATTGATTATTTAGACACATTTTCTCCAATGAGAATATTAGAAGCTATTAAGTTGTTTCTAGCTTATGCTATAGTCAAAAACTTCAAAGTTTATCAGATGGATGTCAAGCCAGCATTCCTGAATGGAGATTTGAAAGAAGTATACATTGAGCAGTCGGAAGGATTCACTTTATCAGACAGACCTAATATGGTATGTAGATTGAAGAAGGCCCTCTATGGACTTAAGCAAGCCCCTAGAGAATGGTATGAGAGACTAGATGGATATCTAACAAAAATTTGATTCAAGAAAGTAGCAGCAGACTGTAATTTATTCATAAGAGAGACATCTGAAGGTTTACTACTTGTAGCTATATTTTTTGATGACATTATCTTTGGAGGCAATGACAAATTTAGTGCTGAATTTGCTAAGGAAATGCAAAATGAATTTGAGATGAGTATGATTGGTCCTATCAAATACTTTTTGGGACTAAATGTGCAGCAGATAGAAAAAGGTATTTTCATTAATCAGTCTAAATATGTGAAAGAAATATTGAAGAAATTCAAGATGGATGATTGCAAGCTAGTAGGGACACCTATGATCACAGGATGCAACCTTAAAAAAGAAGATTATTCTCCTACAGTGGATATAACATTATACAAGTCTATGATTGGTAAACTCATTTATCTTACTCAAACAAGACTTGATATTTCAAATGCAGTTGGCATAGTTGGAAGATTTGTAGAAGAGCCTAAACAAAGTCACCTCATGGAAGTAAAAAGGATATTCAAATATTTGCAAGGCACTATAGAATATGGTCTATGGTATCCTAATTCAAAAAATGTTGAGCTTCATGTGTACATTGATGCAGATTGGGCAGGTTGCATTGATGACAAAAATAGAACATTGGGTGGAGTAGTGTTTCTTGGTGATAGACTTGTCACTTGAACAAGAAAGAAACAAAATTGTATTTCTTAGTCAACAATAGAAGTAGAGTATGTTGCAGTAGCCTTGAATTATTCTACAATTGTTTGGATCAAACAAATGATAAAAGATTTTGGAATTCAGATTGATTATCCTATTGTTATTCATTGTGATAACACTAGCACTATCAATATGTTGAAGAACCCTGCGATGCATGTAAAGACAAAGCACATTAAGATCAAGTATCACTTCCTAAGAGAGAAAGTAGAAGAGAAAGAAGTCAAGATGGACTATGTGAGTACTAAAGATCAGTTAGTGGACATATTCACAAAGCCCTTGCCAAAGGTTACTTTTGAGTATCTCAAAGAGAAGTTGGGAGTAATTCCCTTCCCTAACTCTACTTAGAAGAAAGAAGGAAAAGCATTAGTCCTCAGGGACTAATGGATGGTTGATTACTCTACTTCTAGAGTATTATTGGTGGTTAAACTGATTGGCACCCTTTGCCATTGATGTCAAAGGGGGAGTAATATATAGTCATGAAAAGTAGAAGTAAAAAGAGGAGTAATATACTAAGGGGGAGTAGTATTCAGTTATGAAAGAAGTTTAGTTGAGGAAATGGAGAATTTTATAAATGAATTATTCATTTTTATTGGTGGAGTTTTTCATTCCATATGTTGCCATCAATGCCAAAGGGGGAGATTGTTGGAGATTTTCCAGCAGGCTAGTACTGACTATATGTTTGTCATTGATAACAACATATGGAAAGTAGGATGTGTGGAAGTCTTATGTAGTAAGATTTTAGTATATGTAGCATGGACATGATATTAGCATGATATCATGGGTCCAAAGGTTAACTGTTAGTATAGACAATTATATAGCAGCTTGTGTCAGCAGTGTTCCTGACAGAGCAACAAGTAGTGTTCTGTGTATGGTTATCCGTACAGTTATCATGAAGCCTTT
The DNA here is from genome assembly GCA_027943335.1 of Chamaecyparis obtusa. Classification (NCBI taxonomy): domain Eukaryota; kingdom Viridiplantae; phylum Streptophyta; class Pinopsida; order Cupressales; family Cupressaceae; genus Chamaecyparis; species Chamaecyparis obtusa. Next base: position 918,149 of record BSBK01005659.1, read on the forward strand.
CACACTTGGATATATGTTGAAGATATGTTAGTAATGTTACATTCATAGACATAGAGTTTGATGATTAGTAGAAGTGAAGTTATGTAGTTGTTATTCACCAGTAGCAGTTTTCTGTGTTTACTCAAAAGAGCCAACAGAGACTGTATTGTTCTAGAGTTGCACCTATCATTTTGGTATGCACCCTTGGAGGTAAGCTTGGAGAAGATTTAGTGATGTTTGGTTAAGAGCACATGAAGTAATTCAGCTTGAGGAGAAAGATCTAGTTATTTTTGTAGAGCTGACAGTGTGTAGCATGCATCTATAATTATCTTATTACACAGGACCCAGAATATGTTGTGCTTAGTAGAGATGACTGAATTTTTGTTGGAGTTTGTTATTTTTTCTCTAATATGATTTTAAGGTGGTTCTAATAGGCTGACTTGATTATATCATTTAGAGAAAAGATATTTATAGGCAGTCATTTGTGATTTCTTGTATGTGGTTCATAGTTGATTAAAAAGAGTAGAGAAGAGTGTGCGAAGTGTTGAGCCATTAGAAGAAGGTCTATGTGAGCAAGGAAAGTGTTTTTTCTATACATTGGAACTAATCCAGATAGCAGGTCTATGCGCAGTTCACCAAGATCCAGATATAGTGTGTATCTGTTATTTAGAAGGTTGTAGCCTTCGCCCCTTTGAGCAGTGTGCTCTCAGATAGTGCATCCTCTCCCTTAATAGGGACTATTGTAAAAGACTCCTAATAGGGTCCAACCCTTGACTAGGTCTGCTATACTAAATATACTATAAAGCAACTCCTAACAGGGTTAAGGATCTTCTAACAAGGATCACAAAACACTAGTACAAAATATTAGTGGGTGTCAATTCTCATTGGGGTTTTTACCTATTTGGGTTTCCCTGTAACCAAAATATTGTGTTGTGTTCAAGTGCTCTTTCATTGTGTTTATTATTTATGTTTAAGTATACTTAATTAGATAAAGAATTGAAACTTGTAGATAATTGATTCACCGCCCCCCACTCTGTTATCTCTTGGGACTATTCCTAACACTTTATTTAGTAAACTAGCTCCTAGAATCAAATCCATACAATGGCTGATACTCCTAACATGAGGTAATCTATCAGGTACCTTGTTTAAAATGATGCCCTCAAAATTCTAAAATTAAATCCCTTACCTATGGTGGTTGTTCATCCACTATTTCTGAATCAGGTCTCCTAGGAATCAAAGCATAACACATACTTTATTTCTTTAATCCATCCTATAATTTACTTCCTTCAACCAAAAAAACCTTTACTTATGTACAATTCTCACTTTTAGGATCTTCTACCAAAGGAATAAAAACTTTCTTCATCTCATTTTCTATTATAGTATACCTATTCTTTCTACCATCATGTAATGCATGTATGTCATATTGCCAAGGTCTACCTAGTAAGATATGACAATGATCCATCAACATAATATCATAAAGAACTTCATCATGGTAAGATCCAATTTTAAATTTTACATGACACTATTCACTTACCATAAATAACCTTATTCTCATCCTTAACCCATGTGATCTAATATGGCTTAGGGTGCTTCTATCTTGGAAATTGGAACTTGGTAACTAAATCCTCTGATGCTAGGTTATCTAAACTCCCACTGTCAATCATGACCTTACAATATTTTCCTGCAACTTTAGATCTTATCCTAAAAAAACTCTTCCTTAACACCAATTCTTGATTAGGTTCCTTATTACATAAGACCCTTCTGATCATCAGGTTTTCTCCATTTTCTAGTTTATTCATAGATTGAAGTGACTATTCTTGCATTAGTGCATTTCTTCTAATGCTACCAGTCTTCTTTCTTGAATTCCAATGACTACATTCAAAGGCTCTATGACCTTCTTCTCTATATTTGAAACAAGTTCCTTTAATCCAATTCCTATTCTCTCTTTTTTAATCACTACCTCTAAGGTAACCTCCTCCCATTCCTAGGCATCAACTCTCTTTTTTCCATTAAAACTTTCCTTTATCTTGACTGGAGTAAGATCTACCTCCTTTTGCAAATGATCTACCCATGCCTCTTTGAAATCTTCTACCTCTTCCTCTCTATCTATGTTCATACCTCTTGTTCAACCTTTCCTTTTCTTTTAGGAAAAACTGATATGCCTCCTTAATGCTATCTATTTTGACCAAACTAATATGATCTTGAATAGATGTCCTCAAACCATAGGTATCTTTCAATTCCTTTAAATTCATCATCTTCATGTTCAGATGTGATATCCAACCTATTGAATTATTCAACATATTCCTTCATAGTGGAGTCCTTCTACTTTGTGTTTTGCAATTTTCTCAACAAACTAACTTGATAATCACTAGGTAGGAATTTACCCTTCAAATTTTTTACCATTTCATCCCAAGATTTACTCTTTTCCTTTCTTCTCCTATGTCTATCTATCTGCAAATGTTCCCACCATAAAGATGCATGTCCTTTCAACTTAGTGCCAAAAATCTTCACCTTCTTTTCTGCATTAGTGTTTTTATATTCAAAATATTTTTCCATCTCCATGATCCAATCAAATATTTCATCAGAATCAAGTTTACCATCATAATTTGGTAAATTGAAATGCAGTCTAGTATTCACCTTAGTTAGAGCCATCAAGAATCTTTCATCACCTTGTTCTGATTCATGTTCATTATTTTCAACCACTACCTTAGCTTCATCATCACTTACATCCTCAATAGGTATACCTCTTCTTTGGGAAGTATCTACTTCTTATAATCTAGCTATATTTTTTCTTAACATATCCATCATGCCTCGATCTTCTTCTTTCATTCCTTGAACCATTTTTGTCCACCCATACATTGTAGGTCATGTATCAACTCTTCCACCCTACAACCAAATCAACTTAGGGCTTCACAACAATTCGGCTAAAAAATCAACTCCATAGGGAACAAAACTTAGCTCTGATGCCACTTGGCATAGTCAACAATGGAGGGACCTCATATAGATCAGTCCAATTGGGAAACAAGAGTAAACATAGTGAAATAACACAAGAGAGTATGGAGAGAACAAGTAAGATTTATTTTTATTGATTGGAAATCAATTACATTCAATTGGAAACATACATGCCTTTATACATGCTAGGCTACAACTGACCTTCTTGATTACAATCTTTAGTCAAAGACCTTAAACCCCAATTATAGAGATTTTCATTTATTCCTCATGAGAGCCCCTTTATAGAGAAGTATTACATTACATAAATAGGCATCATGACACGCACGTCAGTCCAAGAACAAAAAATATTTCCCAAGAATATGGAAATGTGTTAAAGAAAATAGGACAGGTCCTAAATCATAAGGAACTCAATCCATAAGTTGTAAAAGACCTAGAGAACCAAGATTTAGGTCCAAATATGATCCAAGAAAAAATATATATGCACCATTGAGATTCACGGGCCATAAATTTCCATTGCAAGATCAAAATTCACCAATGGGTCACAAACTAACAAGAACATTCCATCCAAGAGAGAACGAATCATAACTCAAGAAATAATGAACCAAATGAGCTATGAACCTAGGAACATCATCTAAGATAGGTCTTCGATACAATTCGATCATTGCATACACTAACTTGAACACATGATGAATCACAAACTTGATCTCTCAAACTAGAAAATATGAACAATACTAAACAAAAATATTTTTGGTTGATGAAAGATTGCTCCGAACCCAAGATGCTCCTACATCAAAGTAGATAGTATTTGTGCCATTTATTTCTTCTCTTCTAAGTTTCTCAATTTATAACCATATTTTTTCCATGTTGAAGGGAGAATGTTAGTGTACCCTATTTACCTTCTGGTTAAAGACATAATATTTATTTCATTTATTGTATAACTTTTGAAGGTAGTTCCACCTTGTAAAATAAGTAGAGAGTGCTTGAATATTTCCTTTGCAAGTGAATCAATTGTTGGTTTCAATTTTGTATTTCAATTTAGGGGCATTTAGGAGTCATTTTGACAATATTTTAAAGAGATAAAATCTGTTACCCAACATATTTTTGGCGACTCCATTGGGGAATCAAAAGTAAAAGATCACACCTTTCTTTCCTTAGGATTTTAAGATATCTCGGTATGCAAGGAGATTGGTGGATCTATTGAATAACTATGAAAAATCAAAAAGCTAGAAGGAATGGGAGAATACTAAACCCACTATCATTGAAATTCTTGAGATGGATGACAAAGTGTTGCACAACTTTTGGGATTGTTGCAAAGAAAGCATTTATGATGCAAGAGCGGGTAGGAGGGGCCAAGGAATGGCACACCCTAATCTAAACCACCTTTCTCAACAACATGTGGAAGCAACAAAAACACAATGGAAAAGAGAAAATGCAACCTCATTCATATATTAATTCAAATTGATTCATACATGTCGGGCTGTAAGGCCTTCCGGGCTACAGCCAGATATTACAATGAATTATAGAAGTCCTCCAAACATGCAAGAATCTACGAACAATCTCAAATCTTCTATCTTCTTACTTCCATCCAAAAACTCACTCCTAAACTCTAACCAAACAACTACATTTACACAAGAGGCTACCAAACTGAGTCAGCCTTCAGATCCACAATCAATGGAAGGAAAGGTCAGATCTAGGACCACACACTTCCCAATGATGGATACCAATGCTTGGCCAAATAATAATATTAGAAACCCATAGCAATGGACTCCCTATCTTAGGATTAGACACCCTGAATAATTTCTAAATAGATTATTCAATCTCATTTAATTATCGTCCAGGGACGTAAACTTGGAATGGAATTTAGAAAGTATATGCTTCAAACCTTCTTAATCTAAGGCTATCAATGAAACTCAAATGCTTATTCTTCAATAAAACTACACTAAAACTGGTAAATGAAGTTATTCTAACAAAGTAGGAAATCACAGCTAGGAATTACTCAAATAGAACAATTCACTCATCAAGTGGGCCCCCTTGAATGAGCGAATAGGAAATACAATCAAGATAAAAGATATAAACTTGAACTGAGCATTCTATTCATCCATAAAAAAATCATTACACTTGATTGACAATAGTATTACAAGAGTTTTGTTATAAAAACTAGTTCATTCGACTAACTCCAAAAGAGTCACAACAGTCAATTATTTAAAGGGAAATTACAACTACCTCCTAAGTCTATGATCACTTCATAAATAAGGATCAGTTACAACTCATAAAGTTTCAAAATAGAAACATCATTGAACATGAATAAATCTTAAGGAATATAGCATATTAAGGGAACTAAATCCACGTGTTGCATGTAACAGAAAAACAACAATTGATTTGCTTCACTTGCGAAGATTTTGCAACCCACGACTAGCTTTGATTACTCCAGTGCCACTTATGTTGGTTCTTGAATGTCCACGGTCAACACCTGCTAATTAATACTCATTAACACTCTTGTAAATCCTATGGCTACATGAGGAAGACTACCTAAAACATAGCTTAGGCAAGGAAACATCCATTAACATGTATAGCTACTACATTATATCATTCTTATCCATGAATTCAAGAAAATATCATTTATTTAAACCATCCACATTTCCATTCTATGTTTCCACATATATATAACATATACATAAAAAAACTATAAGTTCGTATGCTTGAAAACTATAAATTCATGTCTTTGTGCAATTAACTATCTGAAAAGAGGATAAAAAGTACTAAGAAAGATGGCTATTTAGAAGCCCATCATTCCCCCCAACTGAACTATTACTGGTCTCCAGCAACCATGAAATTCCAGATCCTAGCATGAAGTCTCAAGTCACTAGTTGTTCTCCCCCCAGACTCATCATTAACATAATCAAAGTACTCATGATTTTCTCTGAGTCTTTCCCATCACTGGACTTCAATATCCATATCATGATCCATTACACTATCATTCATTTCTAGTAATGGTTGCAGGAGTATAGGAGGCTAAAACCTCAATGGAAACTAGTAATTATAGAGTGTCCTTCCCAACATAATGTACCATGGAACTCTTCTTGTAGCAAGGGTTAAATTCAATAGAGAGTGAGGTTTCGTTGACTTAAGATCATGTGACATCCGTATCCATCTTTTTCTAGAGGAACTAATTGTTGTTGCAATATCATGTGAGGAATGTTGGTCCCAATCTGTGAAAGCTTTCTCTCTTACTGGATATATTTTACTAGCCCCACTTGAGTTTGTTGTAATAGAAAGCCAGTCTAAATATGTTAACCTGGAATGCTAAACTTCAGGCCTCATCAACAAGGGAGCTGTCATCTCATTATTTATGTAAGGCATAGCCTGATGCTTCCTACTTATTCCATTCTGCATCCAAGACATAACTACCCTTAACTGCACATCTCCTACATAGAGGAGTGAATTCTACTTTGTATCATCAGGGACTGCCAAGTTATGCAGGTATAACTTGCACAATAAGTTTTTTAGAGTCATAGAAGTAGGCTGGAATGCATCATAGAATTCATGGGGAGTTGAGATAGAGGGACTAAGCCCTTCTAAAATTCTTATTAATTTGAAATTAACAAGTTGTTCTTTAAGGAATAATGCATACACTAGAGATGGTGATTTGCATTCCATGAGCTCTGGAATTAATCCTATAATTTGATCAATCCTCATTTTCAACACCTCAATCTAATCTGATTTTTGCTCTATCTGAGAACCTTGCTCACTAATGACTCATTTCACAACTGTTGATACAAATTTATCCCTACAGCTAGGGGTGTAGACAAATCTGGTGGTGGTAAGGGTTTCTGATTGAGAATATCCACCCAACTAGATGCCAAGTGAGGGGTTTTTATTATTCTCTTTGGTGTAGAGGATTCTCCTTTCCATAAAACAATAGTTTTCACTACATTTCCTTCCTCACTAGCCTTAGCTACTACCTTAGCTAGCATTTCTAACCCATCTTGATTACTTTGTTCAGGCACTTCTTCAATAATAACCTTTCCAAATTTTGAGGTTTCTTCAAAATCCCTAAAAATATATGGTCTAGCAGAGTTATTTACAAATTCCTCTCCCTCCTCAAAATCCTCATCGGTGTCAATAAGTATGTAGTTAACACTAGGGTTAACTTTCATTTGTGGACTCTAGTTGTTGAATGTAGTGTCACTGGCTACATTTTGATGAAACATTTCCTCCGAAGAGGACTTCTCTATGGATTCAGAGGATTCTAGGTTAACAATTGGAATAGGAGCCTCAACATCCTTTTCAAAAATCCTTGTACTTCTCCTTCTAGGAGATGTGGATGAGCACAAAGGACTCTTCTGTTTCCTCCTTCTAGGGATTACTTCTTCTACAGATGCTTCAAGAGGATTTCCTGGATTTTCTTCCCTTGGAGAATATAATGCTTCTTCAACATTACCAACATTATTACTAGGTTGCTACTCTAATATTTCTTCTTCTATCTCTTTTTCTTTACCCTTGTCTCTCCTAGATGTAGACCTATTCCTTATGGATGGTGATGTTTCAAGGATACTGGTAGTTTCTTTACTTTTATTTTTCTTCCTCTTAGAAGTGTAGGCACCAACACTGCAAGATCTTTTCCTAAATGACCTAGAAATGTAAGGGGGAATCTTTGGGAACATTTTCAATCCTTTGGACAATTTTATAAACCCTAGTGGATGTTTTTTCTCTCCACCCAACACCCTAACCTCTAGGGCCGACCACTCTAGGTTCTACCTCATTCATTTGCAAGAATTCTTCCCATGTCCCAACCAATTGTCTATTTAATTTTCTTTCTACAATTATTATTATCAAACAATGATGTGAAATAGACTGGTTGCTTCCTAACTAGACTAATAAAGCTTTCTTTTTTACAATGTTAAATAGGAAGCTGGGAAGATTTACCACTCTATTGTCGTGTCGAAGATGGCTTAAAATTTTGAAATGCAAACCATGCAAATACTTGTAGCACTCTTCATAGGTGAAGTATTGGATAATGAATGCAACTAGTTGAATAAATTCCAGAGGCAAAGATAGTCGCGAAGTACCTTGCTTCCTATCAATGTCTAACTAGGGGTCAACATGCAAAGTGAACTGAGCCCTAGTTGAATGTAAGTCAAAGTCTTTCACCCATTGTTCACCTTCCTATGGAAAACCAATTACTTCAACCACCACATCCTCTATAAATTCAATCTTTAAGCCCTTGACCACCACAAATTCATCCTTCAAGGTGGATAGAAATTGCAGAGCAATTTCTTCATCAAACCCCTTAAGACTTAGGCAGTAATCCAACCATCCTCTCCTTCTAAACAATTCACAGTTGGACGCATCACTCAACAAAATCGTGTGATCCACTAGCTCATGCCTTTGAAGGTCACCTCCTATTGTTACGCTTAGAAAATTTTGAATTTTGCAGAACCTGGTATTTTTACAAAGCTCAACAATGATAAATCACAGAACTCAAAGCATTATGGCACAGGATGTTGCAAATGAAAAAGGTGGCATATCAAATGCTACTTGCTTCATGAAATTAAAGAGTCTTCCACAAAATCTAATGATATGTTTCTTGCATAAAATCTCATAATAGATCGCTTGTGCCAAGGCTGCCACCTAAAACATGTTGTGGCATATCATTAGAAATTAACTTAAGCTTTTAATATCTTTAATTTCACTACGGATGTGATGATGCAATCATAGAAGGACAGATTAGCAGCACATGATGACAGTCATTTCATAAAGACAAGAAACTTCAATATTTACATGCTAATTTAAAATTTTGGAAATAGAATATTCCGCCCTCAACTAAGTAATGGCATGGGTCCCACCAAGCCAGGTTATGCAAGAGTAGAAATTTAAAATGACACAATCCTAAATATTAATGAATAAAATAAAATATGTACGAGTGTATGTGGCACAAACTTGGAAGCACTGCAAGAAGAGTGTTCTGAAAGATTACATCTACATTGATGAAGATATGGGATGGAGTGGATGGGTGGAAGAGACAGAAGGTGAAATGAAATTTATTATGGAGAAATAATTCCACAAAATGTGAAATTTTTATTATGGTTTTCTTGAATGGAATCAAGAATCAGTAGAATGCTGGGTAGGAGACCCAGATTCTTCAGCTGGAGGATCGTGTGTGTCACCGCTGCTTTGGAACTGCTGTAGGAACTCTTCACGATTGACAGGCTTGTTGTAGAGTTTTAGGCAATGCCCTTTTACAAGTAGCTTGAATTTCATAGCGTCAATGGTTGAAAGTTTCACTGCTCCATTGTCAAATACTAATATTATCTCATAAGGCCCTAGCCATCTAGTTTGAATCTTCCTACGTGTGTGTTGGTATCTTCAGTCATACAATAGGGCCCAATCTCCCATAGAAAATTGCTTATCATGGATGAACTTGTCATGCCATTTTTTCTTTGTTGTTGTATCAACTCCATATTATGGAGTGCAGATTTCCTGTATTCATCCAATCCATTTAATTACAATAACTAGTCTTCTTGTGCTTTGGTGAGATCAATGTCCAAATCCAAGGCTAATCAGAGTGTTTTATGTTGAAACTCAATAGGCATTGAGGCTGATTTTCCATACACCAACTTAAAAGGAGTAAACCCTATGGTGGTTTTCCATGTTGTGTGGTAGGCCCAAATGGCTTCAAGAAGATGGGTAGCCTAGTTTTTTTGTGAACAACAACTATCTTTGTTAAAATGGATTCTATCTCCCTATTGGCTATTTCAGCCTGACCATTATCCTGGAGATGATAGGGTGAAGATTTCCCATGGCACACCATGTATTACTGCATCAATTCTATTATAATATTTGAGGTGAACTGTGCTCCCTGATCTATGACTATCTCCCTTGGTACTCCAAATCTGGTGAATATGCATTCATAGAGAAACTTAGCAACTTTGTGATCTCAAGCATGCCTCATAGTTTTGGCTTCAACCCATTTTGTGGCATAGTTGGTACATACTAAGATGTATGAATTCCCATGAGAAGAGGGTTCAATGGGTCCTACAAAGTCAATACCCATTTGTCAAATGGTGTGACAACTAACCGAGGTTGCAAGGGCATTTCATCAGACTTTGTTGGGCGTCCCATATGCTGACACCTATCACAATGCCCGGTATGCTTGGCTGCATCTTTATGCAAAGTAGGCCAGTAGTATCTAGCTGTCAAAATTTTATAGGTGGTTCACTTAGCTAGAAAATAGCCATCACATGGTTCATCGTGACATGCTCATAGAATGTCATAAGTTTGATCCTCACGAACACATCTCCTGGTGACTTTCTCTAGTCTTGTATAAAACATGAAGCCTGAGATCCAAGAGAAGTTAAAACTCTTCTCAACTAGCAGTCAGTGCTACTTAGGAGAGAAGTGAGGTGGTGTTCATATAGCAAGGTAGTTGGCTAAGTCTACATACCATGGATTAAAAGAATCAATAGAAAATAAGTGCTCATCAGGGAAGTTGTTGTCAATTGTTGTAGGATCATCTGGTACTTGCAATCTTGATAAGAAATCAGCCACCACATTAGCCTTGCTTGGTTTGTCTATTATATTCACATCAAATTCCTGCATGAGGAGTAACCAGTGTGCTAATCTACCACTAATGGCAGGTTTATTCATTAAGTATTTGATGGCTAAATGATCAATGTAAACAAATACTTCATAACTTGTGATGTAAAGTTAGATGCATCTATCTGGATGTGAAATGTGTTGGAGCTCTAAATTTTGGGCAAAATTTGGAGTCCTATATAGTGATAAAACCCTAAAAAAATGGCCTCTTTAACTTCATGCCAAATATTTAATGATGGAGTACATGAAATGGGATAAAATATTACATTAATTTTCAATTAAAAAGTTGAGATATTATGGAAGGAAGCTCTGTGACAAGAATAATCAAAATTCTATGATCAAAGCTTTCAGAAAATGCTGGAATTTTGACCTGCTGCAAAGATGATGTCGACAAAGGTAGAAGATGGTCAAATTTTAAAAATCTAAAAAAGACCCAGTTCAGGAAATCAAATTTCCTATCTCCCTTGAAAATATTAGCTTTCCATGAGATGTTTTGGTTTTTCAACCAAGCCCAAATCCAAAAGTTAGGTAGTTATTTTTTAGTTAGTTTATCATTTTTCAAAACAATTTGTAATACAGGTGTGTCTTTTCACCCTAAAGAGGTGTGAAAGTCACTCAAACATGTATATATACATAATGTAAAATGTAAAGAGAGGGAATACAATACAAGATATATTTTCATAAGATATAATTCGATCAAAACTACAATATGAACTCTAATGTACTATTTTTTTCAACATTAATAAAGATAAGTGCTCTTCTTTTTTATTTGTGGTTATAAGTTATATGTTTTCAATTAGTCTTTTAGATTACTCTATGAACCAGGGTATCCTACTATGTTTTTCTATTTGATGCATTCATTTGTGACTAATTTGTACAATTTGAATAATGGTAGCATGGTCTGGGAACCTGTTATTGTTTCCTTCGGGCTCTTAAGTTGAGTTTAAAATCTTAGGACCTATTGTATAAATTGTTATAAATTTTTTTTCAATAGAAGCTTGTAGGGTGATGGTCTCTCTTTAAAGGAGTGAGTTACCTTAAAACCATCTCTAATTGTATGTAGGATTGAAATTTTTATGACTCTATAGCTCAAGTATTTAGAAGGCACTGATCTAATTATAATTTGGAAATTGTCATTTGGTTCATACTTTGTGGTTTGTAGATTATTAAATCATTATTTCAAAAGCATTACTTTTAATTATTTTGTATAATCCAGTTAGTCAAGTATTATAGAATAGATATTTTTAGGAGATTAGTTTCTTTCCTCAAAGGATCATTCACCACCTTTGGAGGAACTTTGTTTGTTATGTACGCAATTGTGCGACATAGAGAATTAAATAGTTCAAAGTGAAATTAGGCCTACCAACCTTGGCTAGATTAAGCCAGAATTGCAGAGGTATCAGTGTGTACCTATCAGTTGGTCAAAAGTGAATCCATCATTTTTGGGCACCAACAAATTGGCGACTCTACTGGTGAGAGTTTCTCACAATATATATTGTAAAGTTACCATGAATTTTAGATTTCGCAGACTAGAATCAGAAAGTAGTTATATTAGTTTGTTTGGAAGCACACTCTACTGCAAGAAAGAACCTAGAAGCAAGACATTCCTCAAATAAGGTGACAACTCTACTCAATAAAGCATTTCAATTAGTGGCTCTATCGAGGAAGAAGACCCAAAAGGAGATAAGTAAAGTTTTCCTCTTTGAAAGAGGTGGTGACTCTATTGTCAAGAACCTAATGTATAAAGAAACAAGCTACTACAAATTTAGATATTCAAAATGTATCAGAATAAATAACCATTCTAGAGAAAACCATTTATTCCAGATGGTATGAGGCCATTGGATCTCAGGGGATTCCATTGTATTCCTTTTAAGTTGCTCCATAAGTTCTCACAACTTGTACCAAAGTTCCATGGAGAATGGGATGAATCAGCAGTTGAACATTTAGATGCATTTTATGCATTTATAGAGAACTATGAGATTTGTGCAGAAGATCAGGCAATGAAACTATTTGTTAGGACATTAGAAGATAATGCAAGAGAGGCATATGAATCATTACCTACACAAAGTATTTCATCTTGGAAAGAATTTGAACAATGGTTTCTATATGAATTTCATGATGCAAGCAATGAAGATAACATGTGTTATGAAAAGTGTGAAGACCAAAGTTGCATCATTGAGGAGGATCATAGTATGTCTCTACTTGATGCATTTTTTTAGTTTGGAAAGATTTGAAGGGGAGTCTTGTGCACACTTATTCTTGAGGATGGCAGATATTTATCGGAGGATACCTATAAAAATTATGCCTTCACGAAAAGAATTAATGAGAAAGGTGAAAAACTTGAGAATCTTGCTAGATGACCATGATCTGAAGATTCTTGTTAAGATATTATAAGAAGATAGTGAAGATAGAGAAGAGGAGGCTTATGATCAAATTAAACAAGGCCTTGTGTTTGATGGAAATCTTAGCGATGATGAAGAAGACCCAAATTATATATCCCCTTTGGACACATTTTTGAACTTAGAGAAACAAGAGGAAGAATCTACAGTACAATTCTTCCTAAGGATGTTTCATATCTATCACAAAATACCTTCAGAATGTAGACCTCCATCTTCTAATCTTTTAAACAACATGTGTGAACTAGGTCTTTTATATGATCATCAGTTCCTTACCTTTCTTGAACTTATGAATAATGAACTAGTTGAAGAGGAAAAAGAGTGCAAGACTGAAATAACATATGAGTCAAGTGAGGTTTCATATTTTGATGGACAGTCTAAGGAAAATGTTAACCATAATAATACTTGTGATGACATGGAGGATAAAAACTTGGATCAAATGGAAGAAGAATTTGTACATGATGAGATTTGTATGGAAACGTGTATCAATGACCATGATGATGAGGAAGAAAACATTCTCAATACAAGAGAAATTTCAGCTTTATTAGACATAGAATACCAAAGATACACTGAGAAGAATGGTCCAAATTTTTTCTCAATCCACCATGGTAAGAAGGTAGACGAATCAGCCCATATTCAAGAGAAATCAAATTGTGGAGATGAAATAGAACTGCATGAACAGGTGGAAGTTTTAGGAGATAATGTCAATGAAGATGTTAGTCTTGTTGATGAAAAACTTGATGATCCAAATGAAAATTATCATGAATGTATGTCTGAATTCTCCATGTTCCTAAATCCATTCTTTGAAGAGGAAGTAGATGAAGATATGTCTGATTTCTCTATGTTATCAAATCCATTATTTGAAGAGGATCCTTTATGCAATGGAATCCATCAACATCATAATGAAGATAATAGTCCTAATTTTAAATTTGATGAAACTCATGAAGTGCATTCAGAGGGTGAGATATCTTGGAGTTCATCCTTCGAGCTAGAGGTACACCAAACATATGAAGATGAGATGGAATCAGCTAGACATGATGAAGAGAATGTGTTGAAGCATAGTTCTAAAAATTTTAGAAATGTCCTAGCTGATCAAACTCTTGGTGAGAGAGAGTTTGTACTTCTTGAAGATAAGCTATTCTCAAAGCCTTTTGGTGAGGAGAAAAAATATCCAAAATATAGAGATGGGACAGATTGTGAACAAGAAGGTATCCGAAAAAAGAAGACTAACCTAGAGGTTTGTATGATTAACCAAAATCTTCTATTCAGCAAGGATTACAATGGACCTGATGATTTCTCAAGGGATGAATATAGATTGGATGCCAAAGATCGTATCGATGAAGTAGTGAGAATTTTATATAAGGATGACATGTGTAATGCAGCAAGGTTAAAAGTGTTACATGATCAAAATCAAGTGTTTGATAGAGGAAAGGATCAATGCTCAATTTTGGGGGGCCTAGGGCCACCCAATTTTACTTTGCATCATATTAGTATGGATGCTTGGTCTGCTTCTCTAGAGATAGCTGGAATCTTGCTATGCTCACATGGAGCATACGTCCCTAGAAAGAGCCTGTTGGAGCTCTAAATTTTGGGCAAAATTTGGAGTCCTATATAGTGATAAAACCCTAAAAAATGGCCTCTTTAACTCCATGCCAAATAATTAATGATGGAGTACATGAAATGGGATAAAATATTACATTAATTTTCAATTAAAAATTTGATATATTATGGAAGGAAGCTCTGTGACAAGAACAATCAAAATTCTATGATCAAGGCTTTCAGAAAATGCTGGAATTTTGACTTGCTGCAAAGATGATGTCGATAAAGGTAGAAGATGGTCAAATTTTAAAAATCTAAAAAAGACCCAGTTCAAGAAATCAAATTTTCTATCTCCCATAAGAATATTAGCTTTCCATGAGGTGTTTTGGTTTTTCAACCAAGCCCAAATCCAAAAGTTAGGTAGTTAATTTTTAGTTAGTTTATCATTTTTCAAAACAATTTGTAATAAGGGTGTGTCTTTTCACCCTAAAGAGGTGTGAAAGCCACTCAAACATGTATATATACATAATGTAAAATGTAAAGAGAGGGAATACAATACAAGATATATTTTCATAAGATATAATTCGATCAAAACTACAATATGAACTCTAATGTACTATTTTTTTCAACATTAATAAAGATAAGTGCTCTTCTTTTTTATTTGTGGTTATAAGTTATATGTTTTCAATTAGTCTTTCAGATTACTCTATGAACCAAGGTATCCTACTATGTTTTTCTATTTGATGCATTCATTTATGACTAATTTGTACAATTTGAATAAGTAGCATGGTCTAGGAACCTGTTACTGTTTCCTTTGGGCTCTTAAGTTGAGTTTAAAATCTTAGGACCTGTTGTATAAATTGTTATAAATTTTGTTTCACTAGAAGCTTGTAGGGTGATGGTCTCTCTTTAAAGGAGTGAGTTACCTTAAAACCATCTTTGATTGTACGTAGGATTGAAATTTTTGTGACTCTATAGCCCAAGTATTTAGAAGGCACTGATCTAATTATAATTTGGAAATTGTCATTTGGTTCATACTTTGTGGTTTGTAGATTATTAAATCATTATTTCAAAAGCATTACTTTTAATTATTTTGTATAATCCATTTAGTCAAGTATTATAGAATAGAGATTTTTAGGAGATTAATTTCTTTCCTCAAAGGATCATTCACCACCTTTGGAGGAACTTTTTTTGTTATGAATGCAGTTGTGCGACATAGAGAATTAAATAGTTCAAAGTGAAATTAGGCCTACCAGCCTTGGCTAGATTAAGCCAGAATTGAAGAGGTATCAGTGTGTACCTATCAGTTGGTCAAAAGTGAATCCATCATTTTTGGGCACCAACAAAATGGAAGCTTCCAATAAAGTCCTCTAAGAATAGGTGTTGTTAAAACATCTTTCAATTTCCGGAAGGAGGCTTCACAATCCTCTGTCCATTCAAATTTAACTTCCTTTTTTAGAAAGTTTTACAAAGGTGCTGGAAGTTAGTTGAAATCCTTTATGAATCTCTTGTAGTAACTAGCATGGCCAAGGAAACTCTTGACATCTTTCTACTTAACTAGTGTGGGTAGTGTGTTGATAACTACAATTTTTGTGGGGTCAATTTGAATCCCAAAAGATGAGAGGTAGTATCCTAGGACAACTCCCTCCTCCATCATCATATAACACTTCTCACTATTAAGGGAGAGGTTATATTCCTGACATCTTTTAAGAACCTTCTCCAAGTTAGCTTGTGCCCCATCAAATGTGGCTCCATGAGTAGTGAAGTCATGCATGTAAATTTCAACACAGTCAGCAGCAATGTAAGAGAAAATACCTAGCACTGCTCTCTGGAAGGTAGCAGGTGCATCGCACAATCCAAATGGTAGGATTGAATAAGAAAATGTTCCCCATGGATAGGTGAATGTTGTCTTATCATGGTCTTCTAGTGAGATTTGGATCTAGTTATATCTACTAAAGCCATCTAGAAATGAAAAATACTTCTTACCAACAAGATTATCAAGCACCTAATCAATGAAAGGTAGTGGAAAGTGATCATTTTTAGTGGCTTTGTTAAGCTCCCTATAGTCCATAAAAACTCTCCACTTTCCCCCCTTCTTTAGAACAATTACTAGAGGAGGAACCCACTGGCTTTCAAAAATAGGATAAATGAAACTGGCACTAAGAAGATTATACAACTTGTTCTTCATTATATCTCTCAAAGCGGGATTAAGTCTCCTTTGGGCTTGTCTCACTGGCTTGTACTTAGGGCTTATATAGATTTAGTGAGTGAAAATTTTAGGGTCTAACCCTTTCATATCAGTATAGTCTCATGCAAAGGATGGCTGACTCTCTTTCAAAAGATTGAGAAGACTAGACATCTAAGATTTAGTGAGATTCTTATTAACATTTAACTCTTTCCCTGAGGCAATTTCAACTCTTTTGACCTTATCCAACATCAAAAAAATTTCCATGGATAGAGACTTTATTTCATGGGGTAGCAAGGTGTGGAGATATTCAAATGCTATAGGAAACTGAGATGTGGTATGCTTGGGCATTATTGTTTGAAGAGAACAATTATGAACATCACAAGAGGATTCCTGATGCAGGAGCATCCTGGGTGTAAGAGCAATCTTGCATCACCCAAAAATATTTATGTTTTTATATTCAATAAGGGTTATTTTGTGCAGAGCTGCTATTTATGTAAAGTTACTATTTTTGGTAATTTTTGTATGTGCTCAGAATGATCTGATTTCTTTCTTGGAGGTTCATTTTGGTCATATAAGTCTGCCAGTAAAGTTTCATTGCCAGATCAAGTGTATATTGGAAGATATTGAAGATTTTCGGTATTGGCAGCAGGGTACAGAAACTTTGAACTCAGTTTTGAAGACTTTAGAGGCCCCGAATGAGGTCAAAAATTTGGGTGACGGGCGCTTGCGCGGGTCAAGCCTGTAGAGCGTTTCGTGGCATTTCTGAAATGGGGTTATAATAGCCGAGCGGGTCAACTGGTGATGACTTATGGTCTTCGGAAGTTGGGCCACCTGAAATGGCAGAAAATAATTTTCTTCAAAATTTTTGTTCGGGTTTCAAAGGTTATCTTGAGCCGACTATGATGTAATGAAATGTAAAATAAAATAATTCTAAGATTGGTCGGCCTTATTGGCTAAAATTCTGGAACCTTCCCAGGCGGTGGAAAATTGCCTATATAAGGAAGGCTGTATTATTGTCTTGGGCAGTTCAGAATAGTTCTGGGTAGTAGATCTGGGTAATAGCTCGAGGCTTTGTCCTACAGAATATTGTAAGGGAATGCCCATGTGGCTTTGCATATTGTAATTCTGAAAGTTTGTAATTCCACATTTGTGGAGATAATAAGAAGCCAATTTTTTGTTCTTGCATATTGTTGTTGTTTCTCTATTTCTGTTATGTGTTTGTGGTATTAAGGGGAGCACCCTTCATCAAGTGGTATCAGAGCAGGAGTTCTTGAGTGTGTAAACAGATCGCCGACTGTGAGGCAGTTTGCACCAGGACCGTGGCTAGGGTTTCAGCGCGCATCGCGAAAATGCCTCCACGAAGGGAACGTGGCGGAAGAGCTGGTGTTGTAACACCTGAGGTTAGAGAGCTGCAAAGACAAGTGCGAGCATTGCAAGAAGAGATTCATAGAGGAATGAATCTTAATGTTAGAGATGAAAGCGAGGATGAAGCCGAAGAAGAATATCAAGAAGGAGAAGTCAAAATTATGAACCAGGAGGAAGAAAGACTTTTTCGGGCGATTTCCAAGATTGGGAAAAGACCTAAGATTGAGGTTCCTACATTTTCTGGAAATCTTAACCCACAGGAATTGATCGACTGGATCAATGAATGTGAGGAATATTTTGAGTATGAAGATGTTGAAGATCCTGATAGGGTCAAATTTGCGAAGGCCAGATTGAAAGGTCATGCGAAGATCTGGTGGCAAGAAATTCAATTGGAGCGAAATAGAAGAGGGAAAGATAAAATCACAAGATGGGATCGGATGGTGGATAAATTGAAGCGACAGTTCATTCCTGTTGATTATGAGCTTGACCTACTGAAGAAAATGCAAAGTTTGAAGCAAGCAAGAAGATCTGTTCAGGAGTATACAGAGGAGTTCTATCGACTTCTCATCAGAACAGGCCATGCAGAAGCTGATAAGGAGAAAGTTGCCCGATACCTTAATGGGTTAAGGCCAAGCATTCAGGAGGAGTTGAATCTGGTTCGAATGAATAGTATTGAGGAGGCATACCAATTTGCCCTAAAAGTAGAGGAAAAGCTGAACAAGAAGTTTGAGAGCAGACAAAACGGAAGAGGTCACGGTGGACGATCTGGTGGACGGTCATATGGTGGCCGAAATGAGGATTCAAAAAAGAAGGATGAGGCCAGTAGTAGTCAGAATCAGCGAGGAAATAATTCTAATCACTTCCAGGATCAGAATAATAGAGATCAGAGAGGAAGAGGAAGAGGACAAGGATCTGGAAGAGGTGGCTTCCGTGGAACATGTTTTCACTGTGGAGAAGAAGGTCATAGGGCATTTGAATGTCCTCAGTGCCAAGGCAGAACGGACAGGAGAAATGAAGGCCAGGCCAGAGTTGCACATATAGATGAAGATGCCAGATCATCAAATTCTGAAGATGCTGAAAGAGGAGAAACGTTGATTAACAGAAGAGTCCTGTTGAGTGGTGAGAATGAACCTGAGCAAAGGAGGAGCCTGTTTCGCACCAGGTGCAAGTGTGAAGGTAAATGTTGTGATGTGATCATTGATAGTGGAAGCACTGACAATTTGGTGTCAGAAGAGATGGTGACAAAGTTGAAGCTCAAGAGACAGAAACACCCACATCCATATCGGATTGCCTGGGTACAGGATAACCACAAGGTCATGGTCAATGAACAATGCCTGGTGAAGTTCAAGATTGGTGGATACCAAGATGAGGTATTGTGTGATATCATATCTATGGATGCATGTCATATGTTGTTGGGTAGACCATGGCAGTTTGACAGATGTGCTGTACACGATGGTCATGCGAATACCTATTCCCTGACAAAGGATGGAGTGTGGCATAAGCTAAAGCCATTGAAGGAGACTGAAGAAAAGGTATGTGGTAATGCAAGGATAACTTTTGTTGATGGAAGAAATTTCTTAGATGGTATGAGGCATGAGCATGTATGTTTTTCTTTAATCCCAAAAGCTGGTAAAGAGGAAGTAGAAGATGTTCCTGTAGAAGTTGCAGATTTGTTGAATGAGTTTCAAGATATTGTATCCGATAACGTGCCTGATGGATTACCACCAGTCAGGAAGATCAGTCATCAGATGGACTTGATCCCAGGAGCGAGTTTGTCGAATAAGGCAGCACACAAAATGACACCTGCAGAAAGTGAGGAGTTGAACAGACAAGTACATGAACTGTTACAGAAAGGATTGATCCATGAGAGTCTGAGTCCCTATGCTGTACCAGCGGTATTAGCACCAAAGAAGAATGGAGAGTGGAGGATGTGTACAGATTCTAGGGCAATAAACAAGATCACAATCAAGTACAGGTTTCCATTGCCACGAATGGATGATATTATGGACTGTTTGAGTGGAGCTGTTTATTTTTCAAAGATAGATCTGAAAAGTGGATATCATCAGATTCGGATTAGAGAAGGAGATGAATGGAAGACTGCCTTCAAGACAAAGGAAGGACTGTATGAGTGGTTAGTCATGCCTTTTGGGCTAACCAATGCACCGAGCACTTTCATGCGTCTCATGAACGAGGTTCTGAAAGAATTTCTGGGTAAGTTTGTCATTGTTTACCTAGGTGATATTTTGATCTTTAGCAAGACATTGGATGAGCATATGATGCATATTCGTATGGTATTTGAGAAGTTGAGAGAAGAAAAATTGCTGATTAATTTGAAGAAGTGCAGTTTTGTGAAGAAAGAGTTGGTGTATTTGGGGTTTGTAGTTTCAGGAGAAAGTCTAAAAATGGACCCAGAGAAGGTACAGGCTATCCTTGAATGGCCTACGCCAAGGAGTGCTACTGAGGTAAGATCTTTTCATGGTCTAGCTAGCTTTTACAGAAAGTTTATCAGAAATTTTAGCAGTATTTGTGGACCCTTGACTGAAACAATGAGAGGGGATAGAAAAGAGTTTAAGTGGACTAATGGGGTAGAAAGGAGTTTTCAATTGTTGAAACAAAAAGTTACAGAACAACCTGTTTTAGCACTTTCAGATTTTAATAAGGTGTTTCAAGTAGATTGTGATGCTAGTGGTACTGCAATAGGAGCTGTTATGAGCCAAGAAGGTAAACCTGTTGCTTATTTCAGTGAGAAGTTAAATGATGCCAAGAGGAAATATTCTATTTATGATCAGGAATTTTATGCTATAGTTCAGGCATTAAAGAAGTGGAGACATTATCTACTTCCTAAGGAGTTTGTTTTGTATACTAATCATCAAGCTTTGCAATATTTGAATAGTCAAGGAAAATTGAATCAAAGGCATTTGAAATAGGTTGAGTTTTTGCAGAGTTATACATTTGTTTTGAAACACAGAAGTGGAAAGTCTAATAGGGTTGCAGATGCTCTTAGCAGAAGGCAACTACTGCTGACAGAAATGCAGATTGAAGTGGTTGGGTTCGAGGAACTCAAGAATTTGTATCCAGAGGATCCTGATTTTGGTGAAGCTTGGAAAGCTTGTACAGAACCTGTTACTCTAGACAGGATGAAATGGTTGGATTTCATCATCCAGGATGATATGCTATTCAGAGGGAGTCAGTTGTGCATTCCACGAAGTTCTATGAGGGAGAATCTCATCAAGGAGAAGCATAGCGGAGGATTGGCTAGACATTTTGGTCGTGACAAAACCCTTTCTTTGGTTAGTGAAAATTATTATTGGCCACAATTGCAGCAAGATGTGAAGAAGTTTGTACAGAGTTGCAGAGTATGTCAGATGGCGAAAGGAGTGATGCAGAATACAGGGTTGTATTAGCCATTACCTATACCAAAGAAGCCTTGGGAGGATATTAGTATGGACTTTGTTCTTGGTTTACCGAGGACTCAGCGGGGACATGATTCAATTTTTGTGGTAGTTGACAGATTTTCAAAGATGGCACATTTCATTCCCTGCAAGAAGACTAATGATGCTATTCATGTAGCAGAATTGTTTTTCAGAGAAGTAGTGAGACTTCATGGTTTGCCAAAGACCATAGTTTCAGATCGAGATACTAAGTTTGTTGGATATTTTTGGCGTACATTGTGGAAGAAGTTGAAGACAGATTTAAAGTTTAGTTCATCACATCATCCACAGACTGATGGACAGACAGAGGTGGTGAATAGGAGTTTGAGAAATTTGCTGAGATGTTTGGTTGGAGATAAGCCAACAGGATGGGATTTGATTTTACCACAGGAAGAATTTGCATACAATAATTCTGTCAACAGGAGCACTGGTAAATCACCATTCCAGATTGTATACAGAAGTAGTCCAAGAAATGCATCTGAATTGAGGAAGATAGATAAAGGAGAAATAAGTAGTGCTGAAGCTGAAGATTTTGCAGAACACTTGAGGAACATCCATGAGGAGGTGAGGAAGCATATTACCAAGATGAACGCACAGTATAAGGCTAAGGCAGATGAGAAAAGGAGGTATAAGGAATTTCAGGTTGGTGATGAAGTCATGGTTCATTTGTGGAAGGAGTGGTTTCCAGTTGGTACATATAACAAGCTGAAAATGAAGAAGTTTGGACCATGTAGGATATTGAAGAAACATGATTCAGGAAATGCATATGAGGTAGAATTGCCTACTGAGCTAAATATTTCACCAGTGTTTAACATTTTAGATCTGACAGAGTATCATGAGGGAGGTGTTGAAGATGAGATCACAGCGGCACAGTGGAGTATTCCAGCAACTAGTTCAGACAATAAGGAGATCGAGGATATACTGGACAGTCGTGTTGGCAGAAGCACAAGGAACAGGACATATGAAGAATATCTGGTCAAGTGGAAAGGACGACCTGTTGAAGATTCATCATGGTTGACAAAGGAGGTTAGCCGTCTTGGTTTTCCTCTGCACACCTGAGTCGTGACAGGGTCACTTCTCAAATTACCCTGGGTGTCTGATGCAGGAGCATCCTGGGTGTAAGAGCAATCTTGCATCACCCAAAAATATTTATGTTTTTATATTCAATAAGGGTTATTTTGTGCAGAGCTGCTATTTATGGAAAGTTACTATTTTTGGTAATTTTCGTATGTGCTCAGAATGATCTGATTTCTTTCTTGGAGGTTCATTTTGGTCATATAAGTCTGCCAGTAAAGTTTCATTGCCAGATCAAGTGTATATTGGAAGATATTGAAGATTTTCGGTATTGGCAGCAGGGTACAGAAACTTTGAACTCAGTTTTGAAGGCTTTAGAGGCCCCAAATGAGGTCGAAAATTTGGGTGACGGGCGCTTGCGCGGGTCAAGCCTGTAGAGTGCTTCGTGGCATTTCTGAAATGGGGTTATAATAGCCAATCGGGTCAACTGGTGATGACTTATGGTCTTCGGAAGTTGGGCCACCTGAAATGGCGGAAAATAATTTTCTTCAAAATTTCTGTTCGGGTTTCAAAGGTTATCTTGAGCTGACTATGATGTAATGAAATGTAAAATAAAATAATTCTAAGTTTGGTCGGCCTTATTGGCTAAAATTCTGGAACCTTCCCAGGCGGTGGAAAATTGCCTATATAAGGAAGGCTGTATTATTGTCTTGGGCAGTTCAGAATAGTTCTGGGTAGTAGATCTGGGTAATAGCTCGAGGCTTTGTCCTACAGAATATTGTAAGGGAATGCCCATGTGGCTTTGCATATTGTAATTCTGAAAGTTTGTAATTCCACATTTGTGGAGATAATAAGAAGCCAATTTTCTGTTCTTGCATATTGTTGTTGTTTCTCTATTTCTGTTATGTGTTTGTGGTATTAAGGGGAGCACCCTTCATCAATTCCTCATAACCATATTGGTGGGTAAGGATGGCTGCTAGTATATCATCTTCTTCTTGTGATACCATAAATAGATTTCTCTCAATGACCATAAATTTTTGCACTAAGTTTTCTTCAAGGGTAGCATCACCTAAATCTAGCTAGACAACTTGATCAAGTTCCACTTAGGGTTTTGCTGGAGAATACAAAGTCAACTTCTTGGTATTTATTCCATCTGATATGGTCATTTTTATTGAGTGACATGCAATGCAAGTATCAGCTATGGCTAGCCAAGGTCATCTAAGGATTAATGGATATCATTTACTTTCAAGGAATAAGCTTGCTACTTGTTATTAGGATTCAGAGTTGGATGAGTAGGAAGTTGAGTTGGTTTTTGAGGGTTGTTATTGGCTACAGGAGGTAGCAGCATAATAGCTTGCTGCTAAGGTGGAAGCATGATTTCTTACTACTCACTAGGCTGGTTGGATCTCCACTAAGGTTGTGGTTGCCAGTTACCATGAGGTGGCCATTGGTTATTCTACTTTGGTTGTTGATAGGAGTTAAACTGATGTTAGTATGGGTTAAATGGTGGATGTTGCTGATAGGCTTGGTTATAGTGTGGTTGTTGACTAGCCTAATTATAATTCCAATTTTGGCCTTGAGGGGTAGAATTTTGGGGGTTATGGTCTGGCCATTGACTACTATTATTATTATAACCAAAATTATTCAATGGGTCTAGAGGCATACCTTGTCTCTGATCCCATGGACACCTTTGAGAAACATAGAAAACTTCTCCATTCTCCTCATCTATGACTTTAAACTTAGTGGGCATTGGATTAGTGTCCACGGATGCCACTATTTTGCATCTACAATTTATTTTCTTTTCTCTATAATGAGAACAGAACTCGACCAGCATAGCATCTACCTCTTTCTTCTTCCTCCTTGCCTACATACTATCTAGTTGAGTGACAACATCATTAATGATGTCCTTCTTGAAGTCAAATAGCAAATTAGACAACTCCATTTTGGATACTCTTGAACCACCATTGGACTTATGTGGTAGGTCTCTAAGTCCCCTACCCTTCTTCACAGTGGCCCTTGAATAATTTAGACATATATTCTTTATGTCAGCCCAACTTTTCTATGTGATATCTCCTTCTGCCATCAGGTCTAGAGCCTCAATGCTTCTATCATTCACACCCTTTAAGAAAAGGTGTTTCTAAGATTCTTCATTTAGCTGGTGCTATTTATTACACTGCAGGTTGAACATGAATCTTGATACATAATCCTCTAAGGTTTCATCCTCCTTCTAAGACATTTTTAAAATGTCATCACCTTTCAAATGTTGACCCCTATAATATTCTTTATACTTTGAAAGAAACAAATTTCTCATGGCATTCTAGTCTACTATAGCATTGGCACCCAACCCCATGAACCATCTCAAGGTAGCCTCTTTTAGAGTTGAGGGAAACAAATTTAGCTTGTGGCCATCAATTGTATAGTCATAACTCTGGCAAAGGATGTCAAACTTGAAGAGGAAGGTCTTAGGGTCTTCTATGATGAGTCCATAGAATTTGGGAAGCATAGTAGAAGGTATGTTCTTCAAATTTTGATTACCTTGCTGAGTAGGGATAGGAAAAGGAAAGATGGGCTGAGCAGCCATTCTAGGAGGAGGACCTGGTGGTGGTGGCTGATAGATAATAAGAGCAAGCGGGTTGTCTTGGTATTCAGGTTCAGAAAATAGGTCGTTCAAATAAAGTGATTCCTCTAAGGATGAAGAGGATATGTGTTCTTGAGCATCAGCAAATGGATTTTCAAAGTGTTCTTCTTCTTCTTCATTCTCATTTTGGGGTTCTTTAAATTCAGGATTAAAAATATCAAATGGGTCCTCTTGATAGTTACGAGGAAGAAATCTCCCAAGGTGGTCTCTCCTATGCATAAAAATGCTTACTTTTGACTAGGCTCTATATTATTAGAACTAAAAATGAAACTACAAAGATAAGTTTGAATTAACACCATCCCTGACAATGGTGCCAAAAATGCTTGGCTAAATAATAGTATCAGAAACCCATAGCAATGGACTACCTATTTTAGGATTGGACACCCTAAATGATTTTGAAATGGATTATTCAGTCTAATTTAATTATTGACGAGGGACGTAAACTTGGAATGAAATTCGCAAAGTATAAGCTTCAAACCTTCTTAGTCTAAGGCTATCAATGAAACTTAAATGCTTATGCTTCAGGAAAACTACACTAAAACTGGTAAAAGAAGTTATTCTAACAAAGCAGGAAATCACAGCTAGGAATTGCTCTAACTGCCTATGCTGCAAGAATAGGCTACCAATTTTGTTATCAGTAGCTGGAGCAACAACATAGTTGTATTTACTTAGAAATAAATAGGAAAATGAACTCTATGCTAATAGAACAATTCACTCATCAAGTGGGCCCCCTTAAATGAGTGAATAGGAAATATAATCAAGATAAAAGATATAAACTTGAATTGAGCATTCTATTCATCCAAAAACAAAATGATTACACTTAATTAAAAATAGTATTAAAAGAGTTCTGTTATAAAAACTAGTTCATTCAACTAACTCCAAAAGAGTCACAACAGTTGATTATTTAAAGGGAAATTACAACTACCTCCTAAGTCTACAATCACTTCATAAATGAGGATCAGTTACAACTCATAAAATTTTAGAATAGAAACATCATTGAACATGAATAAATCTCCAGGAATATAGCATATTAAGGGAGCTAAATCCATGCACTGCATGTAATAGAAAAATAGTAATTGATTCTCTTTGCTTGCGAAGATTCTGCAACCCATGGCTGGCTTTGATTACTCCAGTTCCACTTATGTTGGTTCTTGAATGTCCATGATCAACACTTGCAAAACAATCAATGTGCACACATCCTACCATACACATATATATCCTCATCATTAATATTAGGAAAAGGTGTAAGTTCTACTTAACACTCTTGCAAGGCCTATGGCTATAGGAGGAAGACTACCCAAAAAATAGCTTAGGCAAGGAAACATCCATTAACATGTATAGCTACTACATTATATCATTCATGTCCATGAATTCAAGCAAATATCATGTCTTTAAACCATCCACATTTCCATTCTTTATTTCCCCATATGTATAACATATACATAAAAAAAACCATAAGTTCGTATGCTTGAAAACTATAAATTCATGTCTGTGTGCAATTAACTGTCTAAAAATAGGATAAAAAGTACTAAGAAAGATGGCTATTTAGAAGCCTATCAACCAGCATTAAATCTGTGACCCATAATCAATGCACAAGTCGGCCTCAACATAAACTCAAAGAAACCCATCGATAAGAAAAGCCAACCGAGCACCAGACAAGCATCACCAAGCACAAGGGAAATTACCAAGCACCAAAAAGATAACCGACCAACATCAGCAAACAAAGGAAACTGAGCAACACTAAACCAACTCGGTCAAAGCAGGAATCGAGCAACAGAAAAAAACTCAAATCTATTTTTGGTGACATAGGATTGCTAAGGACCTGAGATGCTCCTACATCAGACACTTGGGGTTAATTGAAAATTATTCTCCGAATCATTTAGAAGGTATGACCTGAGCTGCATCCAACTCAGACTATGAAATCCATGAACTATCTTAATCAGTTTGTTCTTCCACTTTACCAGATATTTCATATATTGTTTCCCTCTTGTACTCTTGCCAACTCTTTGTTCCAAAATATCCTCAACCTCTTCATTTTATTTCTTAGGATATTCCATCAGTACTATCATGTCTTCTTCAAGTTCATGAAACTCATACAAATCAACAATGTTGAAAATAGGTGATATATCGATGTCATCAGGTAACTCAACTTCATATGCATTTCCACTGTCAAATTTTCTCAAAATCTTGCAAAGTCCAAACTTCTTCATTTTCAGCTTCCCATATGTTCCAATAGGAAATCTGCCTTTTCTCAAATGAACCATTACTTCATCACCAACATCAAAAGTCTTATGTCTTCTTGATCTATCAGATCTATCTTTGTATTTCTGATTACTCTTTTCTAGTTTAAGCTTCACATCTTCATGTGCTCAGCAAATTTTTTTCCTTCAGCACTTCTCTTTCTTTCATCATCAATGTCTCTCAAATCAGATATACCTCTTAGCTGTATGCCATTTACAATCTCAAAAGGTGTTTTTCTATTACTTCTATTCACTAAATTATTGTATGCAAACTCTGCTTGTGCCAACACAGAATCCCAACTGGTGTGTCTCCAACTAAACATCTCAAAAGATTTCTGAAGCTTCTATTCACAACTTTTGTATGTCCATCAGTTTGTGGGTGAAATGTAGAACTATATTTCAATTCGGTACCCAACTTTCTCCAAAGATTCTTCCAAAAGTATCCAACAAATTTATTGTCTCGATCAGAGATAATACTCCTCGGTAATCCATGCAATCTAACAATTTCCTTAAAGAAAATATTTGCTATATGTACTGCATCTAATGTCTTTCTACAAGGTATAAAATGTGTCATTTTAGAAAATCTATCCACAACAACAAATATAGAATCATTAGCTCTTACTATCTTCAGTAAGCCAAGAACACAATCCTACTGATGTCAATCCAAGGTTTCTCAGGTACAACAATTGGTGTATATAATCTAGTATTCTGACTAGCTCCTTTTGCAACTTGACAAACTCCACAAATTTTCACAAATTTCTAAACATCTTTATACAATTGTGGCCAAAAGTATTTCTCCTTAAGAAAACTCCATGTCTTATCAACACCAAAATGTCCAACCAAACCACCACTATGTTTCTCTTTTATCAAATTAGTTCTCATAGGTCCTCTCGGTATACATAACTGAATACCTTTAAACAACATACCTCCTTGCATAAAATATTCATCCCATTTAGTACTCTATTGATCTTGAATAGGTTCTATGCACTTTCTCCATAGCTCAGAAAAATCAGGATCAAATTCATAAGAATCTCTCATGTCATCAAAGCCTAAAATTCCAATTTTCATCTCGGTCATCTAAGATCTCCTTCTACTCAATGCATCAACAACTTGGTTAGTGACTCCACTCTTATGATTTATCACAAATGTATAACTCTGCAAATACTCAACTCATTTCATATGTCTCTGATTCAACCTATTCTAACTACCCAAATACTGTAAAGCCTTATGACCGGTATACAACACAAATTCACTCAGTATCAAATAATGTCTCCATTTCTTCAGTGCTTGAACAATAGCATAGAATTCTTGATCATACACAGAATATTTCCTTTTTGCATCATTCAACTTTCCATTAAAGAAAGCAACAGGTTTACCTTCTTGACTCAACATAGCTCCAATTGCACTTCCACTTGCATCACATTCCACTTGAAATACCTTATTGAAATCAAGTAATGCCAAAATAGGTAATTCAACAACCTTCTGCTTTAGAGTCTCAAAACTTTTATTAGCTCTATGTGTCCACTTGAATTCTCTTTTGTCTCCTCTTATAGCCTCAATCATAGCATTACAAATTGAACTGAAATTTCTAATGAGCTTTAAATAAAAACTTGCCAAACCATGAAATGATCTTACCTCACTAGCATTCATAGGTGTAGGCTAATTCAAAATAGCTTCAACCTTTTTAAGATCTATTTTCAAACCATCAGCTGAAATCACAAATCCCAAATACACAATCTCCTCTTTCATGAATAAACACTTTTACAGATTTATCAGCAACTTTTCTTCTTTCAATCTCTGCAAAACTTGTCTAACATGCAACAAATGTTCTTCTCTGGTCTTACTGAATATTAGAATATCATCAAGTTATACAATCACAAACTTACCCAAGAATTTCTTCAAAACTTCATTCATCAACCTCATAAAAGTACTCGGTGCATTAGTTAAACCAAAAGGCATAACCAACCACTCATACAAACCTTTTTTTTTTCTTGAAAGCAATCTTCCATTCATCACCTTCTCTGATTATGATCTGATGATACCCACTTTTCAAATCAATCTTGGTAAAATACTTTTCTCCAATCAAACTATCCATTATATCATCCATTCTCGGTATAGGAAACCTACACTTCACTATTATCTTATTCATTGCTCTGGAATCCATACATATTCACCATTCTCCATTCTTTTTTAGTGCCAATACCATAGGTACTACACAAGAACTCAAAATTTCTCTGATCAAACTTTTCTCCAACAACTCTTGAATCTGTTAGTTCAATTCCTAATTCTCAGTAGGTGGTAACTGATGAGGTGCCTTTTTCAGTAAACTAGCTCTAGGGATTAGATCCATGCAATTATCAATACTTCTTTTCGGTAGCAAACCATTAGGTGCATTATCAAAAATGATTTCAATATAATTGGTGAGTAACTTATCAATCTCCTCAAGGACATTATCCTCTATCTTCTTACTCGGTTTGTTAGGAATCACAACAAAACATACATGATTTCTCTTTAAATCCTTAACAAACTTTCTTCCTTCCATCAAGAAAACTTTCACAGATGTGCAAACATTACTAATAGGTTCTTCCATCAAAGGTAACAAGATTTGTTTCTTTCCATCAGCCCCAATAGTATACTTATGCAATCTCCCATCATATATAGCATGTCTATCATATTGCCAAGGTCTACCCAACAAAATATGACAACAATCCATAGGTATGATATCACATAACACCTTATCATAGTACTTTCCAATCTTCAAATTCACATAACATTGTTTACTTACCAAGAGTGTATGCTCATCCTTGATCCATGAAATTTGATAGGGCTTCGGATGTTTCAACCTTTCCAACTACAACTTTGTGGCCATCTCCTCAAATGCCAGATTCTCCAAGCTACCATTATCAATGATTACCTTCCAAACTTTGTCAGAAACTCTACATCTGGTCTTGAACAAACTTTTCCTTATTGGATCTTCCTTTTTAGCTTCATTCCATAGTGCTCTCCTTACCATCAAGTTAGTTTCCTTCTCAGGCTCATTCGGTGACTCTTATTACACCAAAGCATTCTGACTGTTACCAACCTTCTTACTTGTATGTGTACACTCAAATGATCTATGTCCTTCTTCTCCACAATTGTAACAAGTTCCTCAGAAACTTCCTCTGTTATAACCACCTCGGTAGTTACTGCCTCTACCTCTAGATGGACTTTCACCTTTCCACTAGATCTTGCCTTTGTACAGAGTTGTCTTTTTTGATTTAGATCTACTATTTTCACCATAAGATCTACCTCTTCCTCTTTGTCTTTTCTCATGTCTCTTATTCAATTTCTCCTTAGATTTCAATGCAAATTGATAAGCCTCTTCAATGTTCTCCAATTTGACCAAACTGATTTCTTGTTGGATGGAAACTCTCAAACCATTCAAGTATCTAGCAATTCTTTCCACATCATCTTCATCATGTCCAGATTTGATATCTAATCTATAGAATTCCTCAGTATAATCCTTTACCAAGCTATCTTTCTACCTTAAACTTTGCATTCGCCTAACTAGGTTAATCTGATAATCACAAAGTAAGAACTTTCCTTTCAATTTATTCACCATTTTACTCCATACCTTGATTTTGTCTTTGCCTTTCCTCTTTTTGTCCATCTGTAGATGTTCCCACCATAAGGATGCATGACTTTTCAACTTTGTGCTTGCAATTTTCACTTTATTGTCTTTGAGGTACATTTTCATATTTAAAATACTTTTCCATCTCAGTGATCCAATCCACCAATTCATCAAAATCTAGCTTTCCACCATACTTAGGAGGATTATAGTGTGGTGTAGACTTCAGACTTGTCAAATCCTTCAAGAATCTTTCCTCACCCTGATCCATCACAGGTGCAGGTTCTACATCACCTTGTTCTACCTAAATTTCATCATCACTAACATCTTCAAGATGTCTTCCTCTTCTTTGGGCTATGTCAACAACTTCCAATCTAGTAGTAATTTGTCTCAACATGTTTTCCAATCCTGGATCTACATCTCACCTCCCACAAACCATCTTGAAAACCCTCTACAATTGCTGTTTAGATTGCAATCTGCTACCCCACAACAATTCAACTAGGGCTTCACAAGAAGGAACCTTCAAATCTAGATTCGTAAACCTAGATCCAGATCTCACCTTGCACTAATGCCACCTGACACAAGAGTGAGTAGGAGGGGCTAAGGAATGGCACACCCTAAATTGAACCACCTTTCACAACAACACGCGGAAGCAACAACAACATAGTGGGAGAGAGAAAATGCAAGATCATTCATATTTGGGTGTTGATGTTCCTTCTCTTTCTACTTTCAGGTTTGCACTATGATTGACAAACTAATGTCACTGACTCTATCACCACTCCAAAGTCTACAAGGAAAAGGGCCAATTAACAAGGATCAACAAGGATCCTCCTACACTTTGAGCCTAGATGCTCAGGTGGGTGTACCCTTGATTCACTTCTTGGAAGGAATCACTAAATATTATGCATTTATACCATTTATAAACTGATTTTAAAGATTTTATCATTTAAATGTGTGATTGATGATAATGAACTGCTTCTAGAGAATGGATTAGTGCCTTAACCTAGGGCATAGAGTCACTCAATAACATATATCAACTAAAAATCCTAACTCAAACACTCTTGAACTCAGAATAAGTGCTTTGCCTATTATCCCTCTCACTCCCAAACCTGATTATCAAATTCCTATCCAACCATGGACTCATTGAAATTACCTTAAAGACTTTAATCCTAACTTTGTTAGAAACTCAAAGATAATTCCACAATATTCTTTGTCTACCATATGCTAACTCACTTTGTGACATTAACATATATGAGCCCAAGATCAAAATAAGAAGAAAAACATAAATCTGAGATTGGAATTCAAATGTATTCTCACTAAAATCTACAAAATCTATACATTACCAAAACAACACAATGCTAGGAAACAAACCCAAAATCCAAGCTCTCCTTATTCAGTCTTTTACATTGACTATCAACATAACATCACCAACAACCACAAAAATAAAAACTTCTTTCAATATATACCACTAGTCATCTTGGAATCCCAAAAATCAGGATGCAACAAGCTACATATGACTAGGGCATGGGTTAGGGTTTTCACCCACCAAACCAACTAGATTCAATCAAAATTTATTACACTTGAGGAAAACCAAGCAACCTGGTCTAATCAGATCCAAGATTGATCTCCCTTAATGAGAAATCTCTGAGCGATGTACCGAAGATCACGAATCTACCATGTTTATCAGTTTGATCATTCATTTGCAACATGCCTTGAGCAACTCTTTACCCATTCCTTCATGGTACAGTCCCTCTGCAATCAATCATCAAACTCTTTGGACCACGCCACAACAGTTGACAAAATCACATCTACCAGATCCAGCCGCTTCAGCATTAAAAACTAGTCCTTAGTCACTGAGAAACCCTTTAAATATTTAAATCTAGAAGAAATGGCTAAATTCATGGTGCTAGATAGCATATCGATGGTCAGGATTCAAATCTGGACCTACTTTATATTAGCACCGTTAGATCTCTTCACTTTCCCCAGGTTTCACACCTTAATCTTAATAGGAATCCTGGTTTACATTTATCCTTTAGTCGCAAGATCACCAGACATCTCATTTAACTTGAGTTATACATAGAAATTAGGCGACTGTAGTCTTGTGATCACGTAATTATCTCCTTAACCGCCAAACCCTTTAGAGATAACGTGACTGAAGAAATTCTAACTGCTGCCAAGTCGTGAGACAAAATCACTAACTGTAATATTATCATGAGATTACGTGACTATAGGTAAACTAACTATCTTGAAACACTTTGACTTTATTTTGAGATCACGTGACTGAGCAGTTACCTGAGATACATATTTTTCATTGTGAGATCTGGTGACTATAGTCTCTGAGTCTCGTGAACTTTATTAATTCTTTAAAGATATTCAACAATCACCCAACTTGGAGATTTAGCGACTAACAAGGAGTCTCCTAATCGCTAAAACATTTTTGACTTGTTAACTTCCTTCCTGAGATTTCGTGACCGCCATTGATCTTCTTCTTCATTCCATCCGACGATTCTCATTAAGTCGCTAGAACCTTTCTACCTTAACTATTTGATTCAATGACCACGAGACTAACCATGTCACAAAATCGCTAGAGGTTAGGCATTTAACTGTCAGGAACCCGAGACCATGCGACCACACAGTCGCTAGACCACCGAATACATTACTTAACCGTCGGGGCAAACTAGATGCTAACTTCACCTTAACCCTGCATAATTTGGAGATTCGGTGACAATGAGGTTTGCTGAGTCTCACAATCTTTTTATTAACTAGGGTTAAACCTGGAGAAAATGCAACCGAGGCAATCTCCATGTCGCGGAAACATTTCTTAACTCTGAGTCAGGTCTTGAGATTAAATTTTGATCGTTGATCTTCAACTCTATCCTATGGCCATCGACGGTTCTCGCTCAATCTCAGAATGTTTAAGGACTTAATTGTTAAATCTTGAGATTGAGCGACTGAAGAGATTCATAACTGCCCACCAGGTTGCTGAATGTTTGGCACTTAACCACTAGATTAAGAGACTGTGAGACTACCCTTAGTCATTGAATCGTCGAATCTTTTATAAACTCTGAGCATGCTAAGATCAACTGTTATCATTATATCATTGACTTAAATATCATGCATCTTATACAAGTGGTATAACGACAACCGCGAGATCATGTCGATCTTTAACTTACTCCATAACTGAAGGCCTCGGGCCCACTGACAACTGCCAACTCATTGCTTCGACCAATGAAAAGCTGCCACCTCTCAATATCCACCTGGTGAACAAAGCATTTTCCTCAGAAAAGAAAACCCATCTGGCACTCACCACGTCACCTTCTGGCTCAGCCAATCAAAACATAACAAATCTGCAACACTTGTCAGTGGTCCCACTCCAATCGGCTTATAGCTTGGGAAGGATCAACAGTCATCGCATGATCGCATAGCCTGGAAAGATTCCATGCGATCATGCGCCAACCATTAGATCAAAAGGAAATTGAGATGTTGGGCGTTGCTGATAGTGTATCCAACTCACTGTCCTACAACCAATAACCATTGGACACCTCAGCTCCATCTAAGAGTATATCCACTTGTATCATTCCTTATGACGTGGGCCTACCATCTCGCGACTCAGCAACTAAAACTCCACAACACGATCTTGATTTGACGATAGTCGCTGGATATCTGAACCTTATGCTGACTTTGACTTTTCTCAGGAGATTTGGCGACTGAGGCCATCTTGAAAATATTGATATAGTGGTCGCCAAATCTCAAAATAAAATCTGGAGACCTAGCGACAAAGAGCCAATCACTGAGTCGCTGAACCAAAATACTAACCACTTGTATACTCAGAGACCTTGTGACTAACTGCCAGTGGAGTCATTGAATGCTATTTTTAACTGTCGAGATCTGGTGACTAACAGCCACATCTAGAGATCTGGTGACAAGAGAGAAAAGCAGATTGCCTAGCAAGTCCCTGAAGGATAAAGAATATTCTAAAAACATTGAGAGACTGCGTGACTAAAGGCATTGGGGGATCACGAGATCGAAAGGAATATACCTTTTGAATTGAGAGATTGAGCAACTAATCAAGAAAGATAAAGCACAGATGCTTTTAAGATCACTTAAGTGGCCCGAAAAAGGTAACAATAGAAAAGAACATGGTTAAGATAATTAGGGTTTAACCCTCCAACGTCTATAATTTTGAAATAGAGACCTAGGGTTTAAGGCAAGAGACCAGGAAGATTTTGCAAGGGCCAGAGAAGAAATCATATATCCATGAAAAATTTTGCAGGTGCTAACACCGGGACCACACACTTCTCAATGATGGATAACAACATTAAATCTGCGACCCATAATCAATGCACAAGTCAGCCTTAATAGAAACTCAAAGAAACCCATTGGTAAGCAAAGCCAACCGAGCGCCAGACAAGCATCACCGCGTGCTAGAGAAATTACTGAGCATCAAAGAGATAACTGACGAACACTAGCGAACAAAGGAAACTGAGCAACACCGAACCAACTCGATCAAAGAAGGAACCGAGCAACACAAACAAACTCAAATCTATTTTTGGTGACACAGGATTGCCAAGGACAAGAGATGCTCCTGCATCAATTTATGAAGTCTTCAAAACTAATAAGAATATGGAAGATGATCATGTATCTACACTTTTATGGTTGAGTTTTTGCACTAGGTTTCATAAGCTAAAAGAGCTGGAAGAAAGAACACATGTTCTTCAAGAACATGAGAAAAGAATATCCTTTCTTAAAGAATAATTAAGAGTTGATGATGATGGTGCTCCAATTGTCTCATTCTCCTTTGGTTCTTATAATTTTTCAATCTGGAATGAGAAGGAGGTCCAAGGAATGACCCCTAAGTAGGAATGATGTGAGCCTCGATGATAAAAATTCATTGAAATCTTTTTCTTCTCCAAAAATAGAAAGTTTCAGTTTTGAAACCATGGAAAGTCAGCTTGTCCCAGACATTTAAGAGATGAAAATTTTCTGATTAACATATAGCCAGAGTATGTAACCTTCAACTTTACAAAAGAAGATGGTGAAAATTATTCTTCTCAATTGGAGGTTGTAATAAACTTGTTTTAGGGTCGTTTCATTTAAAAGATGCAACAATGATATTTGAAAGCAGTTTTTCAAATAAAAGTTGTTTTAGAAATGAAAGGAAAATATGCTCCGTTATTGATTTTTCTGAAAAAATGGAAAAGGAAGAGAAAATTTTGAAATAAATACAGAGAAAGAAAGCAGTCAAGTTGTTAAAGCATTGCAATTTATAACATTTCCCAAGGTTTTGGAAGATATCTCTCTTTGTGAAGAGGAAATCATATGCTAGTTTTTAACATCCATTGAATGAGAAGACTCCTGTGCAAACAATTTAGGTATTAATTCACCTCATACCCTAGTTTTGGATAGGGAGTTTTCAGATCTGATTGTAGTAAAGAAAGATGAAAATTTTTTTAGATAGTGTAGATCATATGCTTGATGAAGTCTTTCTTTATTCCAAGCTCAGTATAAATACTTAAAGTTCTTTTAAGAGTGATGATTTTAACAATAGAAATTCTAAATATGATGCAATCATTTCTTTAGAAATTTATGAATATTATTTGCAATTAGAAATGGAAAATCATTTGAGTAGTGCTATGTAGGGGACTCGGGAAAATTCAGAAGTTTATGATGAAAGTTGGATTTTTGGATATGAATGTTTATTCAAGAAATTCCGGCATGCCATTAGTTTGATATTCAGTATTGAGGAAGTCATCAAATGGCAATTGTTTATAATCTCATCATATGGTCACCATCTGATATTCTATGAAGACTCATACGTCTCCCAGTCGGTGAATTGTTTTATGTGAATAGCTCCTAGTCCTATTTTTTGAGGTGGGATTTTCCTTCCCACAGATTTTTGAATAATTTTTTACTTTCAATTTAGGTTGTTTTTAGTATAGCATCAATTTTGGCTTCCTTGTTTTTTTGTGTTTGTTTGGTCTCTTTGCCTTGTTCCCCTTCACCCTTATGCAAACAACTCCCTGTGCTCTATTTTTATTTGACTATTTTCCCAATGGAGATAGGCATTGTTCTCCACTAGAGATGTTCAAAAGTTGTTTGTTTTCTGCAAGAGAAATCAGTCCCCATTCATAGCCAGTGGTATCTTGACTCTCAATATTTTCCTTTAATTCAATTTTGTATAATCGTCTTTCAGTAAAATCGAGTCGAATCTCTTTTGTCTAAGTATCATGTCTCTTTGAATGTTTTTCCCTTTAAAACCTTGTGTTATGTCTCGGCTTGATGATCAAATGGTAACATATTTGAACCTTGAACTTGAACTTGTCATTAAGGTTCAACAGGTTCAACAAGTTCAATATTCATCAATCGTGTTTAAGTCTTTCATTTTTTGCATTTAAGTCTGCAAGGAGTAAAGTGTTGAGCCATTGAACTCGAATCTTTTTGGAAGTTCAATGGATTCAACTGGTTCAATTGTTCAAGATTAATCGTGAATGCTATATATTATCCAGCCAAAATGCTCTACTTTCAAAAAGTCTTCAAAATTTATGTACCATGAATTTGAGCCACAAAAGTGATTCAAACACCATAGCTTCACTCATACACTCCATCTTCCTCCTCTAAATGTGCTCGTGGCCTACATTAGTGACTATATATTAGAAATAATTTTGCAGAGCACCTGATTACCAAGTAATGAGGAAGAGCAAGATCATAAATTGTAGATATACATGTCAGTGTTGCAACGGAAAACCCAAACCTTCTTCTTCCTAGACCAGGACTTTGACACACTAAATAATGACCAAGGAATCTAATATGGAAATATTAAAAAAAATTAATCAGGTATCCATATTAAGCACCCTCCCTAAATGATTGATGATAAATTCATCATCAGGTCATACTTGGTCTTTGGTTAGCACCTACACAGTGAATTCTTATTCCACTGGTTGAAAACGATAGTATCCTTTGTGACAATCATCATCGTCGGTCATGACCCCAATCAAGTGCAAAAAATAATACAGCTGCTGACCCAGTTCGGGAACTTGTAGAAGTCCCGACTTGGAATTATCGGACCCTACGATGAAAATCTAAATGGATTTTTTTAAATTTCTCAGATATCAAAATTTAGATGTTGCCAAGAAACCTTAACATTAATATGGAAGATAATCTGCAAACGCTGGAATTTTTATTCGAAGGTACAAGAAACAATGATCACAAGAAGTTGCAGATTTAATATCAGATCCTTGTGAAGAACTGCATATGAATAAAATTGATGATTCATTATTTTTGTGGTACTTGGAGTTTGTAAGACTAGTCACTGATTCAGATTCATATATTGTTTTATTTGAATGCTCCCTAATATAGTGCATGGTCTCATTTAAATATGTGCTTGAAATGTGAAGCTCGTAAATTCAGAAACGTTGATCATAAAATTTGTGATACAGTCATCATTCTAGAGCAAGCAAAGTATGGCATTTCCAAAGGATCTAAAAATTGTCAAGTTCCTAATGGACATAATTCAGTGAACAAAAGAAGTACAACCTTGTGTCGAGATGCTATTTTTGGCACTATTTTAAGATTCTTAAATTATATAATGGAATCCTTTTAGATATCGGTAAGGAACAAAAGTCTTGTATCAAGTTTATAACATCAACCAAAGTTCTATGGATATATGTTTCTACCAATTATCATATAAGGAAATCTCGATTTGTTTCAGGGACATCTCATGAAGGGTTCACGATTAATGGAAATAGTGGACCTTTTGGTGAACAATCATTGTCTAATAGAAGTCCAATAGAAGGTAGGGTTAATTTGCAGATGTCTATTTGATCTCTGTTGGATTGAGATTTGACAACTGTCTCTTTTACATTTCTTGAGATGTTCATCAATCAAGAAAGGGCAATGAGTCTAAAGAAGTCCTCTCTCGGTATCAAAAGAAGAATTTGTGAGAATGTAGTTTGTATACGTATTTATCAAGAATGACTATGAGGTCAATGGCCTTAGCAGAATATACTAGTGATACATTCGTGGTATATGGTGTTTAAATGCAGACCAAATTGGCACTTGCGCAATGCCAAAGTCCTGATTAGGTATACACTGAAGTGACAAAAACAAAGTTGAGTGAAGAAAAGTCCAAGTCGAAGTAGTTGTCTCCAGTATATACAAAAGTAGCCATGACCGGCATTGTTTATCAAACTTGTTGGAAATCCATTTAAATTCACAAAGAAAGGACACATTTTTGTTTGTGTTTACCTTGTGGAGAAAATGAAATCTGTTATGGAAAATAATAGGAAAACATTGTCAAAGTGGAAAATTGAAGGGTTAAAAATTGCTTCGATTCATGGAAAACATTGAATGGTCATGAGATAGCAGATAGAAGGAATAATTGAGAGACCTATAAATTGTAGTTGTATTTAATTATTTTCTATAGGTGAAGGGAGCTCAAATGCTTTCTATCGCGTAGAAGGCCTGTCCTACAATTGGGAATTGTGGATCTCAATTCTTTGAAAAGAACTCCCGATAATGAGCTATGTTGCAAACACTGGGAAGTGGTCTCCATTTCATTGAAAGATGTGTTACTGGAGGGAAGTACTGCACATTGTTTTCGATAACTTATTAAATACTTCTTCTTGACACACAATATGTAGAAATTCCTCTTGCTTCTATCAATAAATGTTACCAACACAAAGAATTCGGTCGACCTTCGTATGGGGAAGTTAAGGAAAGATTTCAAGATGTTGAATGAAGTCTTGACTTTATTTTGATTAGAGTGATCAGAATTAGAATTCCTAATGAAATTTTGTATGGAACAAGATGCTCTGTAAAGAGAAGTTGTGGGCTCCAAATCCTATAGATTTATGTTTGGATAAAGAAAGCCAGAGGATGAAAAGTTATATGTTTTGATTAATCGTATGTTTTGATTAATATTCAAGAATTAGTTACAAACCAGAAAGAGGAGAAGAACCGAGAAGTTAGGGAAGGCTATTTATTGTAAAATCTTCAAGAAATGGTTTTTTTTTTTTCTTCTAGAGAGTCTGTGTTCTATAGGAGGTAGAAATTTTTTGATTTGTGATTGTAACCAGGAAAGAGGGGTGTATATTTTATTTTTAGGCATGATTTTTATACAGGGGCATTATGGTCTTCGAGACATTTTCTATGTATTTGAAGAAAGGAAGAGATATGCATTAGATCTATACATTTAAATAAATATATTCTTTCTGGTTGAGGCTAGTCTTTGAGTTGTCCCAGTCATCTTTAAATGATGCCTTATTTAATTTAATTGTGTATGTGTTTGTCATAAAATCTGAGATTTATTCATGCATATATCTAAAAATGAAATATCAAATCTTTCTCTTATCTTCTTGAAGTGGAAAAGTCAAGTAGATGATATTTATGCCATTTATTTCTACTCTTCTGAGTTTCTCAATTTATAACTGCATTTGTGCCATATTGATGGGAAAATGTTAGTGTGCCTTCTTTGCCTTCTGGTTAAAGGCATAATACGTATTTCATTCTTTGTATAACTTTTGAAGATAGTTGTGCCTTGTAAAATAAGTAGAGAGTGCTTGCATATTTCCATTGCAGGCAACTTAACTATTGGTTTCAGTTTTGTCTTTCGATTTAGGGGCATTTAGGAGTTATTTTGAAGATATTTTAAAGAGGACAAATTTGTTAACCAATAGGTTTGTAGTTATTTGTGTGTCAAAACAAAAA
This sequence comes from Chamaecyparis obtusa, assembly GCA_027943335.1. Lineage (NCBI taxonomy): Eukaryota > Viridiplantae > Streptophyta > Pinopsida > Cupressales > Cupressaceae > Chamaecyparis > Chamaecyparis obtusa. The sequence continues at coordinate 958,799 of BSBK01005659.1, forward strand.
TAAAAGAGGCTTGCTATCATGTATAGAAGAAACATGAATGAGTGTAAATCACACAAGACATGAGTTTTAACTCACTACCTTACATTAGCCATACTCCCGCAGACTTCTATTATAAATTAAGATAAGGTTTTAGTTAGTTTTTTAGTTAATGGTTGAGGAAAGAGCCTTAACTGGGTGAAATAAATCATACTGCCCTAAGAGAATGCACATCACATCAGACATGAGCTAATAATCCCATTGTCTCATGTCATGTAAATTCACAGTAGGAAATCCTAATAGATTTCATCAGGTTAACACTTTTTCGATTTTAATTTTTAGGCTTTTAGTTTTAGTTTTAGTTTTGGTTTGGTGTGTTTGTTTCAATAAGTGTGTTCCATTTTTCAATTTTGAGAAGGTTTCAGTTTCAAAGTCAGGAATTGACTCTATTCCCAATGGAATGCAAAAGGCAGATGGTCTATTTCTGATTAGTAGGAAAACACCCCTGAGATGTCACCACAAATATTACCATTTTGTGCATCCAGCTCAATTGGTAGAGTTGTGTAGTGATCAACTAAAGTGAAGGTACATTTGATACATTTAAAAAAATTTAAGGTCTAGTTGAGTGTTTGAAACTGAATGAAAAAATGCAGAAATAAAGAACATTTTATTTCAGTATAAAAATTACATTACATCCGTAAAAGGATATTCCATTTATTATGCAAAGTATTTACAAACAAAATATTACAAGTACACTTGCAACATGAGTTATTTCATTTTGATTTATGAATGAAAAGAAACAAATAGGCCTTTGCCTAAGGATTAGGGTAATGGCAAATTTTGTTGCATTTGGATCAGATGGCTAACGAGAATTGCCCTGTGTCTTCAAGTACCTACAAAGTGATAAAGCATAAAGCATGATGTCATTCAAGGTGACTAATCAATGGAGGATCTTAACTTGTACCTCAAACTGTTGACTCCCATAAAATAAAATTTAGTGCATACTTTCAAAGGCATCAAAAAGGAAAAGCAGTCTAAAAACAAGATCATGCATTCATTCTTTAGAAGTAAAACATCAGTTATGGAATATAAAAGAAAGGTACAAATCAATGACTACATATGAAGTATACATTCAGGTGGATCACAACATTTATTCAGCATAAGGAAAATGCAATATACAACATGTAATTATGTCATGAGCATAGGATAAAATTAGAGAAAATACAACTATAGAAGATATGAGGATATCAACACAAGTACACATGATCAAATGATGCAAAGCTGATTTACTAATAAGAAGAGCAGATATCTCTTACTAAAATCTAAGGATATGTTATTAATATAAGAAAAATAGTGCAAGGTAATTCTGATGAGCACACCATTTGTTTCAAGATAATCATACATAACATACTTCTCAAAGAGGAGGGAATGGATGCGGGTGTTAGGGCGACACTGGTGGCTGGGGGTTCGTCGGTCACTGGTGCTTTTGTAGGAGATCCAAAGGTTGTTGGAGTTTCTGCTGGTGCTGGGGTGACACTGGTTGTTGGGGGTTCACCGGTCACTGGTGTTTCTGATGGGGCTTCGCAGGTCATTAGTGCTTCTGCTAGGGGTTTCAAGGTCATTGGTGCTGGGGTGACACTAGTTGCTAGAGGTTCACCGAGCACTAGTACTTTTGCTGGGGGTTCGTAAATTGCTGGTGCTTTGCTAACTACTGGTGGGATGTTAGTTGGCTCAGCTAGGGTTCTTTCTCCTGCTGGAGGTGTTCCTGGGAAGTTGCAGGCCCCAAAGGTCATTGGAGGTTCTAGGGTTTCGCTGGATGTTGAGGTGATGCTGGTCGTTGGGGGATCGCTGGTTGCTAGTTCTTCTGTTGGGGGTTTTTAGTTCGCTACTGTTGTTGGGGCAACACTGGTTGCTCTAGATAGGGCTTTTGCGATAGTCAATTTTTGGGGGGCTGCTGTTTCTTGGAAGGCTACTATTCCTCATAGTGCCTTCCAGTCAGCTCCCATATTTCTGTTGAGTTGGATGAGGATGCTCTCTCTGAGATTGATGCGGCAACCTCTATTTTTTTTTAGCATGGGTTGATTTGCAGATTCAAGGGTTTCTGGCCCTCTTTGCCTGATCTTAATTCCTGGACTTCCAGTCATTGGGAACCTCTAATCTCTGGTACAGTCCATATCTTCCCTATGGAAAAAGGTTTTTTTGTGGCTAAATTTGATAATGCTGAGGATAGAAATATTATTTTGTGTGAAAACTTTTTTACCTGGGAGGATTGGTTTATGCAATTGTTGAAGCCATGGCATTCTGATTTTTCTCCATCTTCCGAATCATTTGATTTGCAACCTATCTAGGTTAGGCTTCCTAATCTTCCCCTCCATCTTTGGATTGACTCCATTCTGGAGACTATGGGGGATGCTATTGGGGAAATTTTAATGGTGGATGAGAAATCTTTGAATTTATTCCATTCTACTTATGCTTGTATCATGGTGGATGTTGGTACCTCTAAAGGCCTACCTTCGGAGATTAAACTCTTTTCTCTAATGGGTAGAAGTTGGATTCAATAATTGGACTATGAAGGCATCCCCTTCAGATGTATAAGATTCTTTAAGACTGGTCATGTTGCCTTTCAATGTGATCCTCAGAGACATAATAAGCTTGCTTCGTGGTGGAAGGGGGCCTCTTCTCAGCACTATATAGTGGAGAAGGTTTGGTGCTTCGTGCATGTGGTTGAGCAGGTTGCTGGCTCTGTTTCTAGTCCTATGGTTGTTCCTGTTCCTTCTCCTACTTTGTTTGTTGGTGTCTCTTCTGTTGGAACAACTAGTTTGTCTACCAGTAATTCTTTTGATGTTGGGGTTTCTCCAGCTGGTTCTGTTCTTGCTAGGGTCTCTGTGTTTTTTGGTGTTCTTGCTAGAAGTAATACTTTTGTAGCTAGTGTTCCTCTTGTTACATCTAGTTCTGTTGGGTGTACTATTCCTTCTGCTGGTAGTACAAGTGTTGGATTGTCTGTTGAGGTTGTTGGGTCTGCTGGCCCCCTTCCAGCCAGTTCTATTTCAGAAGCTCCTACTGGTGCTAGGAAGTCTAGCATTGGCTGTGTGGCCGTTGTAGGTTCTGTCCAGACTTCTCATGTTGGTTCTATTGTGGTTGGATCCTCTCCTGCCTTTGACTGGTAGGAGAAAGCTTCTTTGGTAGAGGAGGGATGGACTACTATTTTAAGTAAATATAATAAAAAGTCCCCCCTACATTTTGATATGACTCTCAGCTCCCAAAAGAAGGGAGGAAAAGGAAAATCCTAGGATTGTTTAGGGTGCCTATTTACCCTAGATACTTGATGTTGTTGTAAAGCATTGGCTTTACAGGTTTGGCTTCAGCAGTTTGAGTCTTTTTGTGTATCTTTTGTTTGGCTACTGTTGTTTTGCTGGAATTGTGCTACTGGTAGTTCTATTGACATTTTGTGCTGCGGGGGCGAGGGGGGGGGGCGCTGTAAGGTTATTCTTTTTCGCCCAACTATTTCACTTAGATCTAAGCTAATTCTTTCTATTTTCTGGGGGTTATAGTTCCCTTCAAAAATTGAATGTATATGGTTTCGGGGCCCATTCAAAACCTATTTTTACCATAATCAAAAACATCTCAAAGAAAATGCTTGATATTTTCATTCAAGGAAATAACGTCATTGTAAATCATAATGGGGGTGCTTTGTCACAGTGACTTACATGTTCTTAATAGAAAAAAATGGCACATTCATGTTTAAAGATCCAAGTATTAGGTAATAATCAGAAGGATCAATTATTAATTTTATGGAATAGCTTGAAAGTTGTTGATGAAGAAGGCTCTATATGAAATCCATGATCTTAAAATGAATTATCAAACCTTTATTTCACCGCATGTGTAATAGATAGAAAACTCTTCAAGTTTTTTCAGCCAAGGTGACTAAATTATGTAGCCAAAGGATACTATATTCAAGATCACAATTAAAAACATGAGATATAGGTCAAATATAAAAATGGCTTATTTTAAAAGAATATGTGCATAGGAGAAAAAAGCCTCTATAGAAACATGAAAAAAAGTGAATGCAAATAGAGACTGGGACCTAGCAGATTTTTCAGAAATTACCAATAAGAAATTATTTTATTACACCAAAATGATCTCAGAATGATACCAAATAAAATAGCATTATGAGGCAGTCAAAATCAATACAAATTTTAAGATTTTACAACATGTTTTTAAATCCTAAGGTGTTGTAACGGTAGCTCACATTTCTTTGACATTTTCTTTTATTCCTTAAAATTCCAAGGCGAATATATATCAGGAAGAAAGAAATAATTTATCCTAGGTTTTATTTCACCAAAATATTTCCATAAGGATCTGCATTAAAAATAAATAGACCGCCAAGTTTTCAAGTTACCCAAATGCATAAGAGAGAGAGAGAGAGAAAGAGCATAAATATCTGCTATACTTTCAAGCACAGGTACAAGAAGCTGCTTGGAAATAAAACACGGGGGAAATCTACAGGGTTCGTTTCTTAATATAATCATTCAAAAATGTTTTTAAAAAAAAAGAAAAACCCTAGTTTAAAGATGTAGTGTGCATATATATAATAGAGAAATTTAAACAATACTATAGGAGCTATCAAAGCTAATATGACTTTTGTGACAAAATGGAAAATGCAAGAGTGCTACAAGTCTCATAAAAAGAGTTAAAAGAAAGGAAAAGAAAACCCTTATGTAGAAATACCCAGAAAGGAAAAACCCATGAACCCACAGTGTCAAATATTATAATAAAGCCATCTACTTATCAAAGTTGGGACCATAGGAATAGAATTGAAGGGTTTTTAAATGTGGAATAGGTATACAAAGGCACTTCATGGTATTGCTTCTTACACCGAGCCTCTCAAAGCCCTTATTTTATTTAGAAATCTTGAAAGACTAGTTTTAGCTAAAGCTATATGTAGCACAACAGAGATACAAACAACAATGCCCAATTACGTCAATGGAGCTCATGGTCTAGAAAAAAATAGGACAAAAGAAGCCATGAAATATTATAGAAAGTCCTTGTTCCAGAAAATAAAGTTCAGATTACATCAAGCATATGTCAAATTCATACCAATTCTCTAGCAATTTTTTTGTCATTTGATAATTGAGGTGAGAGTAACTAAGGAATTGGCCTTTTAATCCCATAGATTCACTCTCACCATAGGTAGCATAAATATTAATGTTTCATTACTTTTATCCATAGGGTTTGAGTTTTTTTAGGGAAAAAGAATATCAAAGGCCATCAAATCCATATAGAATACAAATGGAGGCCTCAGATATCTGAACATAATAGAGCACAATACGTACCTATGGAAATCATGGCTATGAAAGAAAATATCTACCAATCACTGGTGTTCTTCAAAAAATCTCTAACCTGAGCATCGTGCTCATTGGCGGTAGCAACATAAGTTTTCAGGAAGTGCAAATGGATAAATGATGGTGTTTAAGTCAAATTTAGGATTTGTATACCCAAGTTTTATCATGGGAGATAATAAGGCTTATGCCTTATGAATATTATAATCTTTTTCAATTAAGTAGCCCACAGGGTCTTTTCTCTTAGGAGAAATAAATATTTGTTTTTTTATATTTAATGTATATTTATTAAATAGTAAACCTTAATCTATTTAATAGATATAAATTATAAATATTCTGTTATTATTGCATTATTTTAGTTTTTTTGATGAATAGTACCTTTTCTATTAATAAAATATTAAAGTTACATAGTCACAAAAAAGGGGTCGGGGGACATAGAAATCACTCCACAGAGTTCACATGGTAAAGCTGGAAATAGATAACAACTATTCATAAAATAAAATAGGCATAAAGCCTTTAAGCAGCAAGAGCAGTAGTGCCAAAAGGAGGAGGATCTTTATCATTAGAACCCCACACATCATTGGGGTTAATAGGAGGGTCAGGAAGCGACCAACCATCATCTTTAACTTTTTTCTTCTCTTTCTCTTCTGCCCTAGGCAGAGAAATGGCTAGTATCAGGTGGGGAAACTTGGAGGAAGTGGCAGGATGCCAATCAGAGTCACAAGCATCAAGAGGGGCAGACTGAGCTGGAGCTAGAGACCACCCAAAAGCATGGCGAGGTGGAGAAGTCAAGTGGTGTCACCAACCATCATCACCACCTCTAGGAGATTGGTGGCAGGAAGCCTGAGACCACGAGGTATAAGAGCGGCGAGCTGAGGAGGTGCACCCATGACGACGGCCTTTGGGGGGGAGTACCTTCAGTAGAGATGGCATCTGGAGGAACCCTGGCAACAGTGCAGGGGGAATTACCCCAATGATTGAGAAACTCTTGCAGGTGGGCCACCTCTAGAGCCACTTTATTAGCTTGAACCTAAATCTGCATCATGACATTATTACATATGCAAGCCTTGTTATATAGAGAAACATTCATATCAAGAAAGCTATGAGAAAAAATAACAGCATTCCTATCTTTTCACAAAGTGAACAAAATCTCCATCTTGAAAGTATGCCAAATCTAGGTAAACTTGGAAGGAAGTCTAGGAGAATCTCCTAAGACAATCATATTGCAAGAGAAAGGCTCGGGCCTAAAAGGTTTGAAAAAATCATGAATCCACTACAAATACTATTGAACTCTCCTGCAGAACTAGAAGATGTGTAAAAATGTCTCAGGATGAGCACAGAAAGGACATCGAGGGTCATGAACACCCAGCTGTTTGAGCCTAGGTCCCACTGGAATCCCTTGGAAAAGTAAAGACTAAGCAAAGAGAGCCATCTTGGGCTCCATAATGGCAGCCCAGATGGTCTAAAAGCGAGAGCTCCAATGAGAAGTGGAAGAATGAAGATGACATCTCTAGTTAAGAGTGTCCACCATCGGAAGATGGGGAGACAACCACCTATAGACCATCCTAGGCTTGTAATTACTAAAAGGAGTGATAGGATACCATTTCCAATCCTTCCACCAAGGCCAAACAACTTGAATACCAAGCTTATGAAGCAAATTATCAAGAATAGCAAAAACCAATAGATCAAAAGTCTAATGATCTGTGTGATCCAAACAGTACTGCACCTGCATACCCTCCCAGGAATGGAGAATCATAGTGGCCCTAGAGAAGAGGTCATTGGGAGTCTAAATGCCATGTTTGAAAAAATGCATAGCACTGGCCCCTTGAGTCTTGGCTAGGGGGATGTCATGAATAGAAAACAATGGGGACCACCATAGGTTCTATTGATTGAAAGAAAGCCCATTGTGAAAGGCATCACCATCCCATCAAAGTCAAGGCTTAATAGCTTCCCAGGCTTTGCAAATACTCTTGATGATGAAAGTACCTTGAATTTGAATAGGTTCTTTCATAGTGAGCAAGGTTTGAAGACCAATGCCCTTCCAAGCTAGCCTGTGAATGGGGAATCCTAAAGAGATGTAGTGCCTGACAAGAATCTTCTAGGCCTCATCACTAGTAAGAGCCTGAATAATCCACTTAGCATAGAGAGCATGACCTTGTTTCTAAGTGGAGAGAAGACCAAGGCCACTAGAATCATGAGGACGACAGCAATACTCCCCGGAAACCCTGTGGAACCCATGGCTATCAGCTCTAGAGGCCCATAAAAAGTCTGTGAGGAGGCATTCTAGCTTGAGATACGAAGCTTTAGAAGGAGCCCAACAAGAAGAGTAGTAGACATGAGTAGCAACCAACACTTTGGAGAAAATTTGAAATTTCCCAGCAAGGGAGAGAGGCTTGCAAATCCAATATTGCAACTTTTTCTCAATCTTAGCAATCACAGTATTCCATAAGTCAACAGAAGAACCATGTAAAGCAAAGGGAATGCCCAGGCAGCAGAAAAATTCCCCATGCTATACCCATTTCCAATCAAACTTAGCAAGCCATGGAGGAGTAGGAAGGAAAGACTGACTGAAACAGAGAGTCTTATGCCATTGGATAGCATATCTAGAGGCTTGACAAAAGGTGTCTAGGCATTGTAAGGCATTAGAGATGTTCTCCTCATCCTCAATGAGAGTGAGAAAGGAGTCATCAGAAAAGTGACCATTAACAAGTTGACAAGAGGGCTTGGGAAGGGAAATACCCTGAACAAAACCAGAGGAAACAAAATTGGCAAGCAAACACCCAAAGCCTTCAGTAGCAAGCACATATAAAGTAGGAGCCAGTGGACAATCTTTCCAGATGGATCTAAAAATCCCAAAAGTATCAAATTGAGACCCATTGATAGTAATGCACACAGAGGCATCACTAAAAAGCATTTCCACAGACTGTAAGAAGTGAGGAACCCAAGAGCTTGGAGCATGGCAAGGATAAAAGGCCATTCAATGTGGTCATAGGCTTTAGTAAAATCAATTTTAAGGAGTAAAGTGGCCTGTTTAGATTGACGAGCCCATTCCATCCCTTCCCAAACTACAATAATGTTTCCAAGGATATACTTGGATTTAATAAAACCAATTTTCTCAGGGCGAACAATAAGAGGAAGGTGATGTCTGATTTTGAGAGTTAAAGCTTTGGCAATTATCTTGTAGGAGACATTCAACAAGGTGATGGGCCTCCAATTGTAGATATCCTCAAGATCACCAGACTTAGGTATGAATTTGATATTCCCTTTGTTAATTAAAGCACTTGAAATTTTATTATGAAAGGCCTTGAGATAAAATTTATGCAGGTCGGGACCTATAGCATCCCATAAGTGCTTGTAGACTTCACAAGGGAAGCCATCACATCCTGGAGATTTATCATCGGCCATAGAAAAAGCCAGTTCTTTGAGATGACTGATGGTAAGTAGTTTCTCACAAAAGTCTTGCTGCTCAACTACTACGTGGTTTGGAGTAACAATAATACAAGCCTTTAGAGCCTCCTCCCGTGCAACAAAATTACCCTGCGAAGCAAACACTTTTTCATAGTGTTGAACAAAAGCCTGAGGAATGGTAGGGAGCTTAGTAAGGGTTTCAGATCCTTGTTTGATTTTTTGAATACCAACATTGGCATGCCAAGCTTTGAGAGCATGAAAAAACTCCTTGGAGGCTTTATCACCCACCTCCAACTAGTGGTGGGGAGCTTTGATTTGAGCTCCACAAGTAGCATAGGCATCTAAAATTTTCTTTTCATGTCGAAGCTAGGCCAGGTTAAGCTGGAAATCAGATTCAAAGGGATTCAATGCAAGCACATCAATAGCATTGCAAAGAGCCTTAGTGTTAGCTTCATAAGCATGCTTCTTGTAGTAGGCTAACTGACACTTGTAAATGCGAAGAAATCTTGTAGTATGGGTGATGGTGTCATTCCACCACTAGATCCAACCAAGTTGACTATGGGGCTGAGGCTCTAAATTCCAAACTTGAAGAATGTAAGTGATAGTGGAAGCATGCGTCAACACAGACGTGTTGAGGTAAAATTGTGTATGAGCAGCCCGCTTGGCAGAGGAATGCCAAGTGATGGAAAAATAAATGGGGAAGTGATCTGACAAGGTAACATCTATCAGAGGAATGACAAGTAGGCCTCGATCTTTAAAAAAAGAGAAAAAAAATTGAGTCGTTATCATAGCATGATCTAATCTCTTAAATATGCAGTCAGAACCAGCTCTGAAATTAGACCAAGTATGCCAAACCCCACCCTATTGGCAGCGGTTAGCATTGGGATCAAAAAAGCCCAATTTATTGCACATGTGGTACCAAGCTTCTCTCTCCCTAGCTATCCATCGAAAATAAAAAATCCCTTCCTTGTCAGAGGCTAGCTCAACCATACTAAAGTCCCCACACATAACCCAAGTAGTAGGAGGCAAGTTTTCCTCTAGCCAGCGCCATAGCTAAGATCTTTCCACAACATCATTGGGAGTGTAAACATTAATGATGCCAAAAGAATGGTTGTAAAAAGATAGCAAAATCCAAGTCACACGTTGCATCGGATCAAAACCATGAGCAATAACAGAAGAATGAAGGCGAGGTGACAGAATAGTAATGACACCACCTTTACCAGCTTCATGCTGAGAAGAAAAAACAATGTTGTCCGGCCAAATGACATGACAGCCAAAATTAAGTAGAAAACCTAAAATTTAAACTTTCTATACACATAAAACGTCTAGATTGTGAATTATGTGATGGGTATCATGAACATAGTACTTTCTGGAGAGGTCAGTTAGACCTCGCACATTCTAGGATAAAAAAATTCATAAAAACTCTTGCATGGTTTCCTCATCCCCAAGAGAGGATTATTGCATTATTTGAATTGGATTAATATTTATCAAATAGTAATTTTTAGAGTATTTGATAAATATTAAATATACAAAATGAAATAATAAAACAATTTATATGCTAGAGAGGTGAGATGGAATACATGTCTTGAGTTAACATGGAAAAAGAAAGAACGTTGCATGAGGAGTTTGATTTTTTAGATGAAGAAGGGTTTCTTGTTTCTTAGAGATAGTGGAATTTGAGTTGTGATTGCACAGGAGAAGTGCCTTTTGATTTTTTTTCCACATGTCGTGATGGTTTTGTGCATGGGGCAGATTTTATCATTTTTCTCTTAGACTTAGAGCATTTTTTAGGCCAAGGAAGGCATTTTTGTTTTCTTATAGATGCATATAGGCAAGAGAGGGGATTTTTTTTCTTTCAATTAAAAAGGGCATTTATGAAGATTTTTCATGTAGTTTGAGGTTTTTTGAGTTTATTTTTAGTTCTATGTCAATTAGGAGGCCTTTTGAAATTTGGAGTAGTTGGACTTAAATTACTACTAGTTGTGTTCTTGATTTTGAGGGATTTATTCCTATAGCTGACCCCATGAGGTTTTTCATGATTTGAGATAGTTTTGAGGTTCTAGCCTTTGAGGGGTTCTAGCCTTTTGCCATTATTTTGCACATTGCAAATTTTGGTAGAATTTTTTAGGCTTATGGCTTGTAGAAATTTTTTAGTTATTCATATACATATATTGATTCCTTCTCCATTTTTTTCTATGTCCAACATTAGTTGTGATTTATTTGATTCAGATATTTTGTTTTCACTTTTGTTTAATCAATTTTATTTTAGTGATGCACAATATGATATCCCATGGTGTAGATCTATGATTGTGTCTTACTTTTTTAAATGTTGAATCTAAGAAAATATTAGTGTTTTCCTCTTTAGATATTAGAACACTAGGACCTTTCATAGGAGTCAATTTTACAGGGTTTGCCTAATTGAATTGTGAGTTTGAAGTATTATTTTTATGAGTAATTATGTGAGGTTTTTATCTGTAAGCTAGATTATTAAATTGGTGTATCACCCTTGTTTTAGATTTCCATTTTTGTAAGCATATCCTTCTTACCCTTTCCTTGTTCAAATTTTGTATAAGTGAGTACCATAAAGGAACCAACCTTTTAATCTTAGAGATTCACTCTCACCATATGATTACTCACAACCTAAGAGTGTTTCCATGTTCTAACAGGAAAGCTAGATTCTACATCTCTCTATAGGTGTCCAATCCTAATTGACAACAAATATTTTATAAGTGAGTGATTTTTACTCACTTCTCACTTTTGGTCTTTGTGAGAAATTTGGGATTTGTTCAAAATTTGTATTGGAGAGATTGTGTTTATGCTTTTTGGGTGAAATCCATATGGAAGATATGTGCATGGAGCACCTCATTGGATATGTCCTAGGATTTTTTTGCCTTGCCAATGATCTCATCCAATTCAGTTGGGTCTTCATTTTTCCCTCTTCATTTTAGTTTTCTCTATTTAACGTGAGGTAGGGAATCCCCCAATTTTTAATTTTCTTTGTTATTTTGATTGAAGTCAATTGTATTAGTGGAGTGGGTAAGAATTAGAATTTCCCCATATTCTTGTTCAATTTCATCACCTGGTTGGGTGTGTGCATGTATTTTATATTTTTCCCATTTGGTATTTGGGGTTTTAGCATGGTTATGCTACCAAATTTTTGTGAAGCACCCAAAAATGATATTTTATTTGAGAAATTTAATGTTGGGTTCCTAAGGGAAAATGGATTTTGATTTCATCAATTTCCATGTGATGTTTGATTTTTGGGTGTTTTTGGGTTTTCCTCATTTTGTGTGGTACCTAATTTTTTCTTTTGACTTGTTTGACATATTCCAAGAATATGAGTGGACTGTCCTCCATGTTTGCAACCATCCCATGGTTTTTATTTATGATTTCATATCTATGGATGAATTCATACTCCTAGAAAAGTGCCTAGTTGAGTTACTGTGAGCACTTGTGATTGCTTTTTTTGTCTTGTAGATTTTAACTTGAAGCTCGATTAGAGATCGCATCTTGAGTACATGATGAAGGTTTTTGAGACCACGTCACAAGAACATTGAGTTTTCCTTATCAGGGATCTTGAGAGACCCACACTCTTGGTTTGAGATAAATTGGATCCCATGTGTGTTTTAGGTTTTATGGCTTTTTCTTTGTTGTATTTTGCATTGTATAATGTGAGGGTTTCATTTCTTAGGTAGAGGTGTGGAGTGGATTCTCATGTGTACCTTGGCTCATAAGTGGCTCAAATCAGCAATGTGGAGAAGTATTTAATATTTATTTTAGTTTATTCCTTTTCTATAAGTATTCTTTTTTGTTTTTATTTATTTATATTCTTAGGTTTATATTTTACTCATTTTTATTTTTATTGTTTTGTTTTTATTTATCCAGGTTTTTTCTTTTCTGTTAGTATTCCTTTGTGTTTTTATTTTTTATGTTCTTATTTATTTATTTTCTTTTGTTTCTCAGTCTTGAGCTTTTTGGTTATTTGTTTCTTTCTTCCTTGAGTTTCACGTAAGCCCCCTCTTTCCCTCTCCTTTTATGTTGATACTTGGTCTACGTCTTATAATTTTACTCTCCTTATTCTCTCTTATCATCTTGATGATGGATCATGAAGTGCGATCTAAAATGTTGATGGAAAAAACACTAACACAATCTACCTAGAAAATAATTATCATAAACATCTATGGATTATAGAAATATCATATCATTAAGATAAAACATAACAAACTAAATTAGTACTAAAATACATTAATAAAAGTAAATGACTACCTAGTCACCTAAGGGTGTTGATCAAATGTAAGTTAGTGTTTGGTTGTCTGAGGAAGTTGATTAAAGATACAATATCTAGCCACCTGAGGGTGTTGATAGAAGATACATTCTAATTCTAGTCATCTACGGATGTTGATCAAAGACTTGATGCTACTTAGGCTATTGAGAGCCAAGTAATGACACTCCACTAGATTCCCCACATGTTATCCTTTATATCTCTAAGTAGTGACCCTGAGATCTTTACATTGTGTTTATAATTGAACTATCATATCATCCTTGAGTCATGCATTATCATTGGTGTGAGTGTAGCCTTCTTGGTGTGTGTGATTACATTGTGATTGTGGCTAAGTTTTTATCTTCATGAGAATAGTGGGGTGAGCCTGAGGGTTCCACATGGTAGGGAGGTATTGCACTTTACCACTACTATGGTCTAACATATAGTTGATGGGCTTACTCAAACTATAAGTATTTGGAGCTTGAGATCTCATTTGTATCTCCTTATTTTGATAGCATTGATATGGTACTTGTATAAATGTACATTGATGTTCTTGGTTTTAGCCTAGTTTCTCCATGCATTATGTTGATGTATTATTGATGTAATCGAGTGACTATGGCCTTGATATATTTTGTTCTAGTACTCCTCAGTGTGGAGCTAGAGGTTTCCCATCCATACATTGGATTCATATTAGGTTTCATCTTTCATGCCTTATATTTTCAGCCAAATTTCATGAATCAACATTTCTACCTATCATTCAGCATCTACGAAGATCAATGTCTCTATAGGCTTAACTAGTGTCTCCACCTCTCTATATTGAGACATTTTTATCTTATAATTTCACCAGTCATGGATCAGCATCTCTACACCATAGATCGATGTCTCCTCCTACTTTCATCATCTCCACCTAGTTTATTGTACCAAGTAATTTTGGGAACTGGGTGTTTGTCTTATTCTTTCGAGTTGGTTTTTGGAGGGTTCTTAGATGTCGATTTTTCCTTGTGATAGATCATTGAGGATCATAGTTTATTTATTTATTATGCTTATAGTTAAAAGGAAATGAAATTGTATGATTACTCATGTTAGGAACATCTACTTGGGCTTAAAAAGAACATCAATTAATTGAGTTTGAGTTTGGAATTAGTCTCTCTTTTGTTACCTATGAGTTCTTGTCATCTTAGCCTCTTGTGGTCATTGGATGTGTGTAATCCACCTTGGGTATATTTTGCCATGTCATGGAACCTTTGGAAGATTTTTTTAAGTCTTATTCACATGTACAATTGTGAGAGGATCTGATGCAGGAGCATCTTGGGTCTTTGAGCAATCTTGCATCAACCAAACATATTTCCTATTTTCTTTTGTTTGCATTATAATTATTCCATTTATTGGTTTCATGTTGTACAAATCTTACATGATGTTGAGGACATATTTGGGAACCTTATCCTATGAGCACATAAGGATTGGATAGACCATTTCAAAGATAAAGTTGTTTTCCTTACTGTCGGAGCCGTATTTTCCTGCATTCTGCATGCTAATTGTGCATAGTGTAGCTGTTGATCCTTAAGGAATCATCCTTTACACTCTTAGGTCCTTTAAGAGGACCTAAATTAATATATTCACCTAAGACCAAAAGTCCTAATTCATTATGATTTGAAAGTTATGACCATTTTTCTTGGGTATCAATTTTCATCATGTTTCACTCATAACATGGAGTTTTTCATCTTGTGTGGTTTCATATGATGAAATGGGACCTTGATAAGTTAGGGAAATGTTCTTGGATCATGTTTGGACCTAAATATAACTTTGCATTAAGTTTTTTCCATTCTTTCTTTATTTTTGGTTTACTCTTCCAAGCTAGACCTATAATATAATTAAATGTTTGACTAGTCGACTTGTGGCTTAGCTGGCTATATAAGGAGTCTAGGTTGATATAGTAAGGTATCAAGAAGTAGATAAAGGAAGGATTATTATCAAGATACATCATTTGATACAAAGATAGGATGCAAGCTGAGACTCTAAATTTAATATTCTCATTGTATAAGGCCAAAACCCAGAAGGCCTCATAGCCGGGCATATTGAAAGATTTAATATAATTGCACCAGTGTTGTTACCAATTGCTTGTCTCATATCCATTTTTTTTTCACTAATTTCATGTGATATTCATATTGCTTCTATGTGTAACTTTGAGCAGGGCTTGTTTGTTGATCCAAGTGGAGTCAATTCTACTTGATTCTTCTTGTATCTACCATGCCCTTGTGTCAAGTGGTATTAGAGAGAGTTCTTTCTTGTGGATTGGATCATGGAGAACCTTATTGGATTGGTTTTAGGATGGAAGATCTGAGATCTAATCTATAACTTGCATAAGGTTATGATCTTGTTGGAATCTGATTGTCAAGATGGTTCATGGTAGAGGAAATGCTAATGCTATCATGGATATGTTGAGGCAAATTGCAACTAGGCTTGAAGCTATAGAGACAGCCTAGAGAAGAGGCACACATCTTGAAGATTTTAGTGATGAAGAAGAAGCAGCACCTAATCCTGAACCTAAAGTTGAGTAAGATGAGGAAAGACTTTTGAGAGTTTTGTCTAAGGCTAACTCCAAACCTGTAGTTGAAGTTGCTTGCTATGATGGAAGACTTGAGATCGATACACTTTTGGATTGGATCTTTGAGATGGATAAATAATTTGAGTATGAAGGTACTCCTGATAATAAGAAGGTTAATATAGTAGTCACAAAGTTGAAAGGGCATGCATCTCTTTGGTGGGATCATTTGCAAACTAAGAGACAGAAGAGAGGAAAAGAAAAGATCAAGACGTGGATGAAGATGCTTTCAAAGATGAAGAAGAAGTTTCTTCTAGCTAACTACCAAGTGATTCTAATGAGAAAAATTCAAAATTTGAGACAAAAGGACATGAGTGTGAAAGAATATACCAAGGAATTTTACAAATTGGATATCAGATCTAGACACGTGGATGATGAAGTTGAGAAGGTAGCTAGATACATGAATGGTTTGAGGACATCTATTCAAGATGAGATTAGTAATGTTAAGATAGAAAGTGTGGAAGAAGCATACCAATTTTCTTTGAAGGCGGAAGAGAGATTGACAAAGAGACATGAATAAAGATAGAGAGGAAGAGGTCGAAGATTTTAGAGAAGTAGAGGTAGATCTTGTGGAGAAAGTAGAAGATCTAAAAATTTAGTACAAGATAAAGGATGGAAAGATGAACCTACTAAAAGAGGTAACTACTCTAGAGGTAGCTATACTGGTTACTCTAGGAATAACAATAGTGGGAAAAGATAAGAGAAATCTTGGTTTAAAGGTACTTGGTTTTGATGATTTGAAGTGTTTCTATGAGACTAACATTGATTTTGCAAAGCCTTGGAGATATTGTAAGGAGCACACAGTGAGTGACAAGTGGACTAATTATTTCATTCAAGAAGACATGTTGTTTAAAGGAGTTCAATTGTGCATACCTAGAGGATCTATGAGAGAGAACATAATAAAGGAGAAACATAATGGTGGACTTGCTAGACATTTTGGGATTGATAAGACTATGAAATTGATTTTAGAAAGATACTTTTGGCCATAGATTTATAGAGATGTATAGAGAATGGTTAGAGGTTGTAGAATTTTCCAAACAACAAAAGGAACTAGTCAAAATTTGGGATTGTATACACCTTTACCTATACCTGATAGACTTTGGGAACATGTGAGTATGAAATTTGTTCTTGGATTGCCTAGAACTCAGAGAGGTAATGATTCTATTTTGGTAGTGGTTGACAGATTTTCTAAGATGGCTCATTTCATACCTTGTAAGAAGACAGCTGATGCATTGCATGTAGCTGAATTATTCTTCAAGGAAGTGGTAAGATTGCATGGTTTGCCTAAATCTATTGTTTCAGACAGAGATACTAAGTTTACCAGTTACTTTTGGAAAAAAATTTGGAAAAAGATGAATACAAAATTGAATTTTAGTTCTACATTTCACCCTTAGACAGATGGACAGACTGAAGTTGTGAATAGAATTTTGGGAAACTTGTTGAGATGTTTAGTTGGAGAGAAGCCTGCTAATTGGGATTTAGTTTTGGCACAAGAAGAGTTTGTGTATAATAATTCTTTGAATAGAAGCACTAAGAGGACACCATTTGAGATTGTTATTGGATTTCATCCTAAGGGAACCACGGAGTTGAGAGATTTACCTACTGAGATAAGAAGAAGTGTTGAAGCTAAGGATTTTGTAGTATACATGAGAACCTTTCATGATGAAGTTAAAAAGAATTTGGAGGACAGTAATCTAAAATATAAATAGAGAGAAAATAAGAGAAGGAGACATAAATATTTTGAAGTTGGAGATGAGGTTATGATTCATTTGAAGAAAAATGTATTTCCAGTTGGTACCTACAACAAGTTGAAAATGAAGAAGTTTGGACCTTGTAAGATTCTAAAGAAGTTTGACAGTGGAAATGCTTATGAAGTAGAATTACTAGAGGATGTGGATATATCACATATATTCAAAATTGTTGATATCTTTGAGTACTTTGAATCAAATGATGAGATACAAGATTATATGGATTATTCTAAGAAGAATAAGGATAGCATTGAAGAGATCTTGAATAGCAGAGTGAGTAAGAGTACAAGAGGAAAAGACTACATGGAATACCTAGTTTAGTGGAAAGACAAGCTAGTTGAAGAAAGTTCATGGATTACACAAGCTGAGTTGGATCATTATGATTCAAGTTAGAATATGAGTAGTTCCTGATGTGGACATCAGTTCTTTATTTACCCCAAGTGTCTGATGCAGGAGCATCTTGGGTCTTTGAGAAATCTTGCATCAACCAAAAATATTTCTTATTTTATTTTGTTTGCATTATAATTGTTACATTTATTGGTTTCATGTTGTGAAAAGATTACATGATTTTGAGGACCTATTTTGGAACCTTATCCCATGATCACATAAGGATTGGATGGACTGTTTCAAAGATAAAGTTGTTTTCCTTGCCGTCACAGCTGTATTTTCCTACATTTTGCATGTTGATTGTGCATCATGTAGCCATTGATCCTTAAGGAATCAGCCTTTTATCTCTTAAGGACTTTAAGAGGACCTAAATTAATATCTTCACCTAAGACCACAAGTCCTAATTAATTATGAGTTGAAATTTATGACCATTTTTCTTGGGTATCAATTTTCAGTCAGTTTCACTCGTAACATGGAGTTTTTCATCTTGCGTGGTTCTGTATGATGAAATGGGGCCTTGCTAAGTTAGGAACATGTTATTGGATCATGTTTGGACCTAAATGTAGCTTCAAATTAAGTTTTTTCCATTCTTTCTTTAGTTTTGGTTTACTCTTCCAAGCTGGACCTATAATGCAATTAAATGCCTGATTGGCTGACTTGTGGCTTAGCTGGCTATATAAGGAGTCTAGGTTGATATAGTAAGGTATCAAGAAGTAGATCAAGGAAGGATTATTATCAAGATACATCATTGGAGACAAATATAGGATGCAAGATGAGACTCTAAATTTATAATTCTCATTGTATAAGGCCAAAACCCGGAAGGCCTCACAGTCAGGCATGTTGAAAGATTTAATATAATTGCACCAGTGTTGTTACCAGTTTCTTGTCTCATATCCATTGTTTTTTCATTGATTTCATGTGATATTCATATTTCTTCCATGTGTAACTCTAAGAAAGGCTTGTTTTTTGATTCAAGTGAAGTCAATTATGCTTTATTCTGCTTGTATCTACCCTGCCCTTGCGTCAGGATCGTTATGTTGTCTTTAGCATGTTGTATCTTGCTTATGTTTGGTTATGATATGCACATTGATATGTAATTCTTATCCTTTTTTTCAAAGAATTTTTTTTATTAAGTCCATATTTAACCCTTTATTCTAAGGGCTCCTTGGAGGGGCATTATAGTTAATATTTTTAGACAAAACTTATTTAACTCTAATTAAACTCAATCCTCAATCATGTTCCCTCTACTCACTGAACTATGATATTTCCCATCTTTCTAAATACACTACATCACATGAAGATAATGTGGATATGTAAAGATGATGTAGACACATCTTTATATTGTTGCATACATTTATTTTTATCTCTTAAGAGATTTCAAATTATCAAATGCTATGATCTATTTGATATACTATTAAATGGATGATAATAACAATCAATTAATGATAACTAAAAAAAATTTATAATAATTTCATAATATTATATCATTGTAACTTTTATGATGACTTAAAAAGCACAAAAATTAAGAATTAACTCGTTAAACTATATTATCCAAATATAACAATAAAAAAGAAAAGTAAATGTAAATTCTCAATATATATATGAACTAATTTAACTCTTATTAAATTCAATTAGACTTAAGAAATATGTGTTGATGTTAGAATTTAGTTCACTAATAATATTAATTTATTCATCACATTTATAACCTTTTTCACATGTCAACATTAACAAAAAACTAATTATTTATTAAACTTATTAGATTTGCATAGCCCATATTGGTATTCCTTTGCTAGTTTTCTCAATTAAACTATGTAAAAACTTATTATTTATTCTTCACATTTACAATATTTTCTACATGTCAACATTAACCATAGTGTGAGGTCCTACCTTGACCCATCTTAGCTCGACAAATATTTTGACATTTGATTCATCTAGATGATACATTGATTAGAGACATTTGACCTATTTTAGATTATGATTTGCTATCATTAGACCTTATGAGATGATTGTTATAGATTTATATGATGATGATGTTAGTTGTACTCTTTATATGCTCATATTGGTTTCATGCTTACCTTATGATATATGCATTCTGAATTCTACATTTGTTACATTATCTTATAGAATAGTAAATGTTGATAGTGCAATGGTTCAATGATTAACTTAGGGTTACATGCTTATGTGAAAATTGAATTGATATTTCGATGTTTGAAGAATTAGGGTATAATGTGGATTATGTTATGATTCATGAAATGTAGTTTATTTGTATTTATCATGTTAAGATGATTATTATTTCACTTTCGATATGATTATTAATGCAAGAGTTTATGAGGTACTGACATCAGAATCGAGTGTGCAGGAATATGGCCATGGTTGTAAATTTGGGGAAACAAGGATGGATCTAAGTGCAATCAGTTTAAAACCAAGGTCGGCTCTAAGAAGAGAATAAATTCATCATAACATGATTTTATTTGTAAATGTGATGCATGTCTGTATGTGGTTGTTATTGTTTGTAAATGCATTATTAGAAGTAAATTTCATTTTGTGAGAATATAAATGTAATATGTCCACGAAGCATGCCAAGTGTGTTATGTGATGTGTACTTTTGTGAGGTGTCACTTGACACTACTGTGATGAGATGGCATGCTTGAGTGGAATATGGACCTGACCCTTTTCTTAGATTGGTCTTGTGTATCCCTAGGCTAGGTAGGTGGTTTAGGGAACCAAGGTTTATGTTATCATTATTCTATTTTTGGATGCAAGCTTAACTAGGGTTTTTGAGGGGTTATGTGGAGTTCCAGGGTGTAGTTAAGGTTGGTTTTCAGTGCCCCGAGTCTAGCACATGGGTTAGGGGGTCTATTTTTACCATTTCCACTTCCCTAGGCCTCCATTTTATCTCTTTAAATGGGCCATCTTTGGTAATGAAGAAAATGGTAATGTTCTCTAGGTTTCCTCACTTTTTTATGTGTTAAATTTCATCCCATTTTCAAAGTAAGGGAAAGTGTCATATTATCTAGAATCTAGAAACCTAATTTGTTTTGGGAAGATGGAATTGAGAGACAACTTGATCTAGTATATGCTAGCTTTGTGGAGTGAGAGGACTAGAGGGATTTGCTAGTGGTTTTTGGAGAAAGGAAGAAAGCTAGGAATCAAGGAAAAAGCTCTACTACAAACCTCCATTGTCATTTCTTAGGAGAAAGGTTGGTGGCTCTATTACGTAATTGTTGTGTAGTTGCATTGAGAAGATGAACTTTGTCTGAATTTTGTAAATTGTAGTATCTTGTGTGTGAATCTTGTATTGAGTAGTTTCATTGTGAGTTTATGACTTTAATCTTGTTTTGTCATCTTGTTTTGCTTCATGTTTATGGGTGTGCAAGTTTACTCCTCATCCTTGGGAGGATTTGAGGAGGACTTGGGGTGAAGGGCCTAGTTAGAAATTCTTTATATATGAGAACTAGGATGTATGGGCATCATTGAAGGTCTTCTTATATTTTTTTAGGGGTCATAAGGGATGTGTTGATACTCATGGAGTTGAGTTGTATGTTTTGAAGGGCCTTGTGAAGGCATGTGAGTAATATTGAAATTCTTGTTTTGGTATAAGAAAGGTGTCTCCATATGAGAAGTTTCCACCTTCACCCATCAATGGATCCAATTTTGGAATCCTTTATGCAAGCTTGGGAAGGGAGTCATTTGTGCATGATTTGTTTCCAATTTGTGGTTGAATGTTTATGTATGTGATGTTTGTTTGTAACCCATTCAATTCTTGTTTCTCCTAGCTCGAGGGTGGCCATGAAATGGCCTAGGTTGGGAGGTGAGCCTCCATGGTCATGTGGTAGAAGCCTTTGTGTTGCAAGTTTAGGCATGGTGTGAAGATGAATTTCAAGTTTGAGGTTTCAAGATAAAGTTGAAAGAAAGAATTTTAAAGAAATGTTACTACTGTATTAAGTTTTAAGTAACTTGGTTCTACTCATAATGTACTCTAAGATATTGTAATTGTAAAAGTAAAAAGGCTATAATTAAGGCTTATATGTTATCCTCTTGGAAGAAGGATTTACTACCAGTTATATTTCAAGTTATTCTTAGTAAAATGAATGCTTCCTTAAAAGTTAAATTACTATATCTATAAATGAATTTTAATTCAGTGTCCTACATTATGTACATGAAATTGTTATGATTTGGAAATGATCAGTTTGATATTTGATTCAAGAATCCTGCATATTCTATAATTTTGTTACATAAATTACATTCCCTGCAAATGCATATGATGATAAAATTACATCTCATTCTTTGTAAATTCTGTAAAGAAATTAAAGTTTTAATGTTCAATTTTCATTTAAAGATTATCTATTTTACTGAATTAACTGGACATTAGGATATGATTAAGTGTTAATTAAGCTATGTAATGCCTAGTGGATTTTGGGCATTACATTATGGTATCAGAGGGTTCTGCATTGCAACACCTTTAGAGGTGCTACAATGTAGCACCCATGGTGGTTTTGCATTGCAGCGCCACAAGTGGAGCCGCTTATGCGGCCTCCCACCCTACGTGTTGTAAAAAGAGGCCTTCTTCTTGTAGTAGAGACCCAGATCAAAACCCTCGCCTGTAAACAAAGCAAAATAAAAATGTATATCTATTTCATTCATAATAAAAATAAAATAGTGCGTAGCTCTCCCAATAATATCATAGGGGAAAAATACAAGAGCTTAGAGGGAATCTTTGTAGTAAAATAAATAAGAAAACACTAATCTAATATATTTGAAATGTAATACATTCGAAAACCTAGTTTTAATAGCATGGAAAGAAAGAGAAATAGGATTGTTACCATATGGCATCTGATATGGATGCACAGAGGTATAAAAACAAAAGAGCAGAGTACTTTGTGTAAAAATAAAACAACAAAACCTAGCTTATTTCGTGCCCATTTCAAATGGGCAGATATTAATCTACATTAAAAAACCACTGTTATCTAGATAAAAGTAAAAATAGATCTATATGCACTGTAATACAACCTTGAAATAAAATAACAAAGAAGATTTCTTAAAAACAAAATAGAATATAAACACATGCCTATGGAGCATCTGAAATCTAGAACAAGAGATTTCTAATGGTATTGCTTCCATATCAATAAAAAAATAAAATAAATGAAACCCTAATTTTGTATTTCTATAAAATACAAATCTCTTTGATGCCCTTATGTTCACACAAATGAAGATATGTGAGTATGCACACCTCTAGTGTGTATACTCACATATGTGCATTTGTTAGTTCATACCCTTCTCTAGATTTTTCCCCTCCATTGTTGTACCTACATGAAGAAAAGTAAGAAGGGAGATAAGAAATGAAAAAAGTGAGGAAAGTTAGGGTTTCTGATGTTTATAAAGTGCTTCAACCCTAATTTTGAATTAGGGTTTGGGAGTCACATAGTTATGTTGTTATTTTTTTTTTAATTATTCATTTTTATTTTTTTTTATAGTTCACACGATAGCTTAAATGAATTTAAGGAGGTATTTCTTTTACCTTGAAGTTTTCAAGTAATTTATTTACATTATATTGGAGATTTGAGATCTTGGATTAAATTCATATCATTTTAAGAAATTAAAATGAATTCAATAGTTGAGATTTTTTTTTTTTCATTTAATTCATTTATTAAAATATTGTGTTATTGGATAATTAAACGATAAATATATGTGAAGTTGGACCTTTTAAAACATTATACTGAGGTAGATTTTGTAAGAATTATTGAAATAAATAACTTAATATATATGGAAATTTAGAGTAAGAATATAATTTATAAATGTATTAACTAAGGATTATTTTAATGTTTATTGATCATTCGTCCTCTAAAAAAAGATAAATTATTTTTATTAAATTTTTATTATTTGGAACTTTAATGATAAATTTGATATTTATTTTTCCATTTAACTAGATTTGTATTATAAATATTTAAATTGGAAATATTAATATTAAATAATTTAACTTAAAGGATAACTTTTATGTATAAATGATAAATAGATGTAAAAGTTGGACAATTAAATTGTAAAGAAGTTGTAAATTTTAAAGGGTTGTAGTAATAAATATTTTAATTAAACTAGTGGACCTAGCCCTTTGGTGTAATTTTGTATTTAATATTTCGATGACTTATTTTATTGTATTTGAGCTTCTACATATTTGGATAAAGAAGTATGTAAGACCTTGGAAGTCAAATTTATTAATAGTTGGGAATTTAATTGAAGTTCTCTCATTAAAACATTTCAGAAATTTATTATTATTCCATTGTCTTATTCTTTTTAGTAAATTTAGTTTTTAAAAAATTAAATTAGAAATATTATCTTGATTTTTATCCCATTTGAATTTAGAAATTTATTAGTGCATTGTCTTATTCCTTTTGGTAAAAATTATCTTTAAGAAATTAAATTAGAAATATTATCTTGATTTTTATCTCATTTGAATTTAGAAATTTATTAGTGCATTGTCTTATTCCTTTTGGTAAAAATTAGCTTTAAGAAATTAAATTAGAAATATTATCTTGATTTTTATCCCATTTGATTTTAGAAATTTATTATTATTCCAATGTCTTATTCTTTTTAGTAAATTTAGTTTTAAGAAAATTAAATTAGAAATGTTATCTTGATTTGGTATTAAATATATTATATTAATTTTTATTTTTATTTTTTTTTAGAATAGTTCGTTCTCTTTGGCTGAGAGCCAAGGACTGAGGGGTTTCCATTCCGCCAAATTTGCCCAGGGCATGATCCCGGCCTCATCCCTTATCAAATGTCTTTACGAGATTTGAACCCTGGTGGGCTCAATGAGAACCATTGAACTTCACCAGTCGACCAATTCACGATTGACCAAATTTGCCTTAAAAGACATTATTAATGTAAATTAAAGCTCATGAAGATTAATTTATTTTGAGATAACCTTTCATTAATTTATAAATTTATTAAGAATTGAGGATTAGGAATGGACACGCAAATTGATTTATTTTAAATTACAAAATATTTTATTTGATTATTAAATAATTACCGACCTTAATATCCTCTTTTAATAACTGGGATAATGGGTATTATTATATTAAATTTGCCTTATAAGACATTATTAATGTAAATTAAAGCTGATGAAGATTAATTTATTTTGAGATAACCTTTCATTAATTTATAAATTTATTAAGAATTGAGGATTAGGAATGGACACACAAATTGATTTATTTTAAATTACAAAATATTTTATTTGATTATTAAATAATTACCGACCTTAATATCCTCTTTTAATAATTGGGATTTAATTGAAATTAGTTAATTTATTTTAAAAATTCTTAGGGAAAATATTAATTATCATAAAGGGATCTTTATTCTACACTTTGATCACTTAATTTGTTTAATTTCTTTTAAAGGACCTTATGTAAAATAGGGTATTATTTTCTATGGCATTAAAAAAATAGCTTTGGTAATTATGTCCGTAATTTTGGGCATTTCATTAACTTAAAACTAGTTCATTAATTTAAAACCTGATAATGTTATTTTTATGGGGCCAATATATGTGGCTAGTATACTGGCCAATGTAAAAATAGAATTACAACTTAACCTAGTATTATGTTGAAATCTTTACTACTCTTGGAAATTAATGAATTACTCATATAAACATTAGAGTTCTATTTAATTAAATTTTAATAAATTTTATTTATACTTATATATATATGAAGAAGTATAGGCTTTTCTCTTCTCGACTTTATGAATGTATATTATGCCATGCTTGGAGAGCTCAGTATCCCTATCTATTTTGATGAACTCCAGGAGGAAGTTCATGCCTAGGGGGGAGGATGTGAGGTCCTACCCTGGCCCATCTTAGCTTGACAGTTGTTTTGACATTAGATTCATCTGGATGATACATTGATTAGAGATATTTGACCTATTTCGGATTATGATTTTCTATCATTAGACCTTATGAGATGATTATTATAGATTTATATGATGATGATGTTAGTCGTACTCTTTATATGCTCGTATTGGTTTCATGATTACCTTATGATATATGCATTCTAAATTCTGTATTTGTTATGTTATCTTATAGAATAGTAAATGTTGATAGTGCAATGGTTCAATGATTAACTTAGGGTTACATGCTTATGTGAAAATTGAATTGATATTTTGATGCTTGAATAATTAGGGTATAATGTGGATTATGTTATGATTAATGAAATGCAGTTTATTTATATTTATCATGTTAAGATGATTATTATTTC
This sequence comes from Chamaecyparis obtusa, assembly GCA_027943335.1. Lineage (NCBI taxonomy): Eukaryota > Viridiplantae > Streptophyta > Pinopsida > Cupressales > Cupressaceae > Chamaecyparis > Chamaecyparis obtusa. The sequence goes on from BSBK01005659.1 coordinate 984,763, forward strand.
ACCTTCAATATGATTATTAATGCAAGAGTTTATGAGGTACTAACCTCAGAATCGAGTGTGTAGGAATATGGCCATGGTTGTAAATTTGGGGAAACAAGGATGGATCTAAGTGCAATCAGTTTAAAACCAAGGTCGGCTCTAAGAAGAGAATAAATTCATCATAACATGATTTTATTTGTAAATGTGATGCATGTCTGTATGTGGTTGTTATTGTTTGTAAATGCATTATTAGAAGTAAATTTCATTTTGTGAGAATATAAATGTAATATGTCCACGAAGCATGCCAAGTGTGTTATGTGATGTGTACTTTTGTGAGGTGTCACTTGACACTACTGTGATGAGAAGGCATGCTTGAGTGGAATATGGACCTGACCCTTTTCTTAGATTGGTCTTGTGTATCCCTAGGCTAGGTAGGTGGTTTAGGGAACCAAGGTTTATGTTATCATTATTCTATTTTCAGATGCAAACTTAACTAGGGTTTTTGAGGGGTTATGCGGAGTCCCAAGGTGTAGTTAAGGTTAGTTTTTAGTGCCCCAAGTATAGTACATGGGTTAGGGGGCCTATTTCTACCATTTCCACTTCCCTAGGCCTCCATTTTGTCTCTCTAAATGGGCCATCTTTGGTAATGACGAAAATGGTAATGTTCTCTAGGTTGCCTCACTTTCCCATGTGTTGAATTTCATCCCATTTCCATAGTAAGGGCAAGTGTCATTTTATCTAGAATCTAGAAACCTAATTTGTTTTGGGAAGAGGGAATTGAGAGACAACTTGATCTAGTCTATGCTAGTTTTGTGGAGTGAGAGGAAGACTAGAGGGATTTGCTAGTGGTTTTTGGAGAAAGGAAGCAAGCTAGGAATCAAGGAAAAAGCTCTACTACAAACCTCCATTGTTATTTCTTAGGAGAAAGGTTGGTGGCTCTATCATGTAATTGTTGTATAGTTGCATTGAGAAGATGAACTTGTGTGAATTTTGTAAATTGTAGTATCTTGTGTGTGAATCTTTTATTGAGTAGTTTCATTGTGAGTTTATGACTTTAATCTTATTTTTTTTATCTTGTTTTTCTTCATGTTTATGGGTGTGAAAGTTTACTCCTCATCCTTGGGAGGATTTGAGGAGGACTTGGGGTGAAGGGCCTAGCTGGGAATTCTTTATGTATGAGAACTAGAATGTATGGGCATCCTTGAGGGCCTTCTTATGTTTGTTTGGGGGTCATAAGGGATGTGTTGATACTCATGGAGTTGAGTTGTATGTTTTGAAGGGCCTTGTGAAGGCATGTGAGTAATATTGAAATTCTTATTTTGGTATAAGAAAGGTGTCTCCATATGTGAAGTTTCCACCTTCACCCATCAATGGATCCAATTTTGGAATCCTTTGTGCAAGCTTGGGAAGGGATTCATTTGTGCATGATTTGTTTCAAATTTATGGTTGAATGTTTATGTGTGTGATGTTTGTTTGTAACCCATCCAATTCTTGTTTCCCCTAGCTCAGGGGTGGCCATGAAATGGCCTAGGCTGGGAGGTGAGCCTCCATGGTCATGTAGTAGAAGCCTTTTTGTTGCAAGTTTAGGCATGGTGTGAAGATGAAGTTAAAGTTTGAGGTTTCAAGATAAAGTTGAAAGAAAGAATTTTAAAGAAATGTTACTACTACATTGAGTTTTAAGTAACCTAGTTCTACTCATAAAATACTCTAAGATATTGTAATTGTAAAAGTGAAAAGGTTGTAATTAAGGCTTATATGTTATCCTCTTGGAAGAAGGATTTACTACCAATTGTATTTCAAGTTATTCTTAGTAAAATGAATGCTTCCTTAAAAGTTAAATTACTGTATCTATAAATGAATTTTAATTCAGTGTCTTACATTATGTACATGAAATTGTTATGATTTGGAAATGTTTAGTTTGATATTTGATTCAAGAATCCTGCATATTCTATAATTCTGTTACATAAATTACATTCCCTACAAATGAATATGATGATAAAAATTACATCTCATTCTGTGTAAATTCTGCAAAGAAATTAAAGTTTTAATGTTCAATTGTCATTTAAAGATTATCTATTTTACTAAATTAAATTGGACATTAGGACATGATTAAGAGTTAATTAAGCTGTGTAATGCCCAGTGGATTTTTGGCATTACACATAGACTCATTACACAATTGCTACTATAGATCAGACTTCTAAATTATCATATATACAACTTTATATTTAAGTTTAATAATATGTATTATAGAATATAATATATAATAATAAATATAACCATAATATTGTATGGTACATAATAATAATTCCTTTTGATGCAAAATGACTTCTACTTTATCTAATCTTTAAATATCATTCCATAACCATATACAATAAACTAGCACTTGCACCCAAAGGGGGCGCAAGGGATATGTCAATGTGTGTTTAGTTTGAAAGAATAAATAAAGCTTTACATAATAAAAGGAAGTGTATTAAAGTGCTGGTCTACAAACATGTATCATTATAGAAGGTAGTCTTGTACATAGTGGCATCCATTTTGGATGAATTAAAGTTACAATACTGTCCTATTGTGTTTTTTTAAGGTCCTCCTAATAAAAGTAGCATTTAAATGCATGGAAACACATAAATAATGTTGTATTTGTAATATAGATCATCTTTATATCATCTTCTTGATCAAAAAGTGTGAACTTATAGAAGATAAAATAATATAAGTCTATTGATCGATAGAAAATTGAAGATAAAATCTAATAAAATATCTATTATAGATGATCCACTATGAAAAATGAAATTAAAAGATCTAAACACAAGTTTTTGTTACCTATAAAAAGAATGTGGTAATATTTTTGATTGTGATGTAAAAAAATTAATTCTACAAGTAGTCTACCTCAGAGCTCACATTAATGGATTGATTGAGACACATTAGAAGCTCATTGTATTTTTATACATTGTTTAGAACTCATATATATTAAGAAATATAGTCAATCTAAAGATTTCCTTGATTTTATCTTGACTAAATTCTTGATGATGCTACCTAGGATATTTTCATAATGTTACCAATAGAAATATTCATGAGAAAAATGTAGGCTCATGGATTGTAATGATTGTAGGATATGCATAGAATGGATTTGTTGAAAAGGCTTTAGAAACTCTCAATCAAATGCAAGTAGGTGTAAATTCTACTTCAACAACCTTTACTAGCATCCTACCTTCCCAGGACAAAATGGGAGCCTCAAAATAGGGTATGGACATGCATGGGAATCCATCAAAGCATAATAGAAGTTGGATTTTTGTCAAATACCATGGTTGAAAATGCTCTGGCATAATGGAAGGTGGAAATACTCTAGAAGATATGTGTGCAAAATGTGGAAGCACAAAGCATGTGAAATTTTTGCTAGGATGCCTCTAAGAGATGTCAATTCATGGAATGTAATGAATGCAAGATTTGTAGAAAATGGATTTCTTGAAAAGGATTTAGAAACATTCAATTAAATGGTACAAGGTGGCATTAAGCCAAATTCTTTGACAGTGTCCTCCCTATCCTCCTTACTTATAGAAAAAGGGGAGAATTGGAATAGGGTATGGACATGCATCAAATCATAATGGTATGAGGATTTTTGTCAAATATTGTAATTAGAAAATCTATAGTTAATATTATAGTAATAGGACATGATTATAGCAATATTAGTAACTTATTGCAATGATATTATAGTTAAATGTATGTTAATATTACACACTTAATTAAACATTGTAATATAAATTTATACATATTTTGACTAAAAATATGAATTTTGATTTGTACAATTAATAACTATATTCCCTTTCTAAACTTCAGTTGAGGGTTTCCATAGGGCTAAACTAAATGTTAGTTATGTTCACTTTAAAAAAAAAAATAGATAGCTTTGAAGATGAAAATATAAACAAAAACATAGAAAATATATAATTCAAACCCTCCCCAACACAATAATTAAATCTTTGGACACGTCAAATTTTCTAAGTTGTCAATAATTTTTAAATCCCCTAAGACAAAGATCTTGCATGATTTAGAGTCATATTTCTAAAAAATAGTTTCCTAGCTCAATATAGACAACTACCTTGTAGGCATGCCTCAAGTTTTGGTCTAGAGACCCATCAGGCATCAACACCATATATTTATTTAGGAACAATTAGTTCCAAGAAATAATACCTACATTATTGAAGGATTCTATATCTATAATATGCATTGGTATAGACCAATAGGTGGAAGAAATCATGAATAAAATTCAATAAAATTAGAAAACCCAAAATGATCTAATGTTAGTACAAACACATTTCAAGGAATTCATTGAGACTTGAGTGTTGTTAAATCTATGTAAGGGAATATTTTAGGCACATAGTTCTATGAGTTTGTTATGGTTCATACCAAATCATTAGCTAGACAATATCAAATTCTTTAGCCTTGATTTATCTCAATTCCTATTGTTGATCCCCTAGTTTGCGGCTCACGTCGATTATCGAGGGGCAATTCTAGAAGTGTTCCAATGGTGGAATAGGGTATGCACTAAAATACAACCTCTGGGATTTTAGAAATTGTCTCTTCATAGTTTGTGTTTGGAAACATTGGAGGAATACCACCTTCAATCAAATGACCTAAGCTAAGGTGAGGAGAAATTGCAAATCAAAGCTCTTTTGGATGGGCTCTAAATTTGTCAAGTGGTATTGGTAGAGACTCTACCTCTCTAGTCATAGCTCAATGTCATCACTCACTCTCAACACAGTGCACCATATTCCCTTCATTCTTGGTGGGAGAACGAGAAGCCAAAGTCCTGTACATAGGGTTCACACATTCATATCCCACCATGGGAGGCACTACAAGGATTTGAATTAAATAAATTCACTCCTAAAGTAAGTGTAGGCCTTTTCAACAAAGGACACAGTATTTGACTCTATCTCCAAATAGATAGAAATAGTTCAAATAAAGGTCAAAAGAAAAGACCTCACTTCTCGAGACTTGCATCCTAGGAGAGAAAGTTGTAGGCAACACAATTCATCCTCTATTTTAAACAAAGTTAACAATAGATAAAATTGCATCCACATAAAAAAATGAGACACACCTATAAGAGTTCAACAAATGACACATTAACTAAACAAAAGGAAAAAACATTAAGTACACATTCTACACAATTTATTAAGAACAAACATGCCAAGGAAAGAGAGAATGCTTGAGAAAGAATATGCTACAGTATATGCCCTAAACTACAAGCCATAGGATATTGTTATTATAAAATTAAAATCCTACAAATAATATAGTATATTTCTTTCCCTACTAAACCTAAATTCAATATTTCCAACTCCCTTTCAAATTACAAGTCGCTCCAGTGTTTTATAGAATAACCCTCAATCAAGATGATCTCAGAATGATTAAAGTTTGTTACAATCAATTGACATGTTGAGAAATTTGGCATGGATCACTCAAATTCCTATGCCATGGTAAAATGTCCAAATTTTATTAGTTTATCATGGTGTCACTACCATCTAGACTAACCACAAAAATCATGGTGACTTGATCAAAATTGCCATGATTGTAATCTTTGATACAAGTGTTGAAAAGTGAATAGTTATCTAGAAATTCATTAGTCATGAAGTCCTATCCTAGAGGGAATATTCCTAGAAACACATTGGTGGGACCTATTCAAACAAGAGTGTATGAGGGGACATGTGGTTGCTGGTCAAAAATTGGAATGGATGCATTCTTCATGGAGTAGTTAGAATCTTTGATGGGTTGACATGTGTCTACCAGTGTTGGTGTTATGAAAGTTGCAGTCACTCTACATGATCAAGGGTTGAAGGAAATCATGAAATGTTTGAAATGATGTAGATGGAGTCTACATTCCATCTACATTTTGGAGACTTTCATAGGATCTCATTATGCTAAGACAGAACCTATAAACTCCGGTTGCATTAACTAGAACCTTATGTATTGGACAAAGGAATAAACTCAATTCATATTTCTTGGACCGGTTATCTCCATGATTTGTTTGAACATAGGTCGAAGGATAGAAACCTTTATGTAAAAAAATGAAGATTAGAGATTTCTTTGGAAGAAATCTGAAATATTACTAAGGTGCAGATCAAACCAGGGGGCAAAAAATGTAACAGAAACCATGACAAGGAAAATCTGAGGAAAGCTACATGATAAAATCCCAAACAACATTAGTCAAGAGTGAAAAAATAAAAATGACTACATTTGATCCTAGCATCATAATCAAATTGTATATTAGATATCTTTGGTGGAAATTTTTTTTAGCAAGCATTAGATTATCCTATCAAAGCTTGAAAGTAGATCATCCATGGATTTGTGTGTGTAAGGAGATTAATCCTTTCCTCTCCTAAGAAAATGAAGTGGTTTCCACATGTCCGCTAGACTACATAGGTGAGATATTGTCACATAGTCAATCGGATAGAGCCTCCTTGCCAATGTGGCATCCATAGGCCCGATTAGGTTATCGCCTTAATAGTAATTAAAATTTCTCTACTTCTAGCCAGGCATCCATAGCTCTGATAGAGTTGCTAATATGACCTAGTTTTGCATTTGTTGCATTTTTCTTCTTTTTTATGCCTCTTTGGATTTAATATGCACATATGATTATGACATCATCCTTATAGGTTGTCTACCAAGGTGGTAGCATGATATCTATGATTTTTCACCTAGTGGGTAAAAAAAGGACATCTCGTCATCATTAGTAAGTTATTTAAATGAGAAGCATGCAAAATCCAACTAGATATCACTAATTTCATGAAATGAAAAAAATAAATGCTAAATGTTATGAAAAAATATGTTAGTACATAGAATATATCTAAAATAATCTTTCATTTTAAGCCAAAAGTAAATGTTGTTATCCTTTTCAGTGTTTGAGGAGTACAGATCTCCTCCATTGGAACCATTAGCTACAAAAAACTAGGCTCAAAGTTCTAAAAATAGAAAAGTGGCAATCCTTGGAAAATGAGAAGAGTACGTTCACATGTGGATGTGACATTCTCCTCATATGCAGATTAAATGTGAAATTCTTGATGAGATAATCACTTTATCTTATAAAAGGGCAACACATTCAAAAGGTGGCATAACGTTTAGCCAGATTTGAGAGCCAAGAGTGAGGAATTATCTTTCTTATCTTATAAACATGGATACTCCCATTAGATTGACCAACCTATTGCCTCAAGATCCCTATTTAGGACTGATAGACAATGATAGGTTGGCCGCACTGGGTGGGATGAATGACAAACTAGTTCTCACTTCCCTTAAATGGATTTTGGGTGAAGACTTTCTGCATAGTCAAGACCGGTACTGGTTAAACACAAACATTTTTTCTAGGTTCTTAGGCTCTCTTCTAGACTTAGGAGAGTCTAGGGATGTGATTATTTTCTTGGTAGTGGGGTTGTTTGGAAAAACTATGTGCGGAGGGCTTGTGGAGGTGCTTACTCTAGCTTAGGATGGTGTTGGGTTGCCACTAGAAACTGACCTAGAGATCCACCTGGAGATAGGAGTGGAAGTGTCATTCATTCCATTTGTTATGAATTTCCAATACCAACCCCTTGACATCCACCATTTCTATATGTATCATGGGGTGGAATTTTTGAAGAAATGACTTGATCCGAAGGTATAAATTTTCAAGGAGGCAATAAAATAATTCTAAGGGTCATGTTCAAGCAAGCTTAGGAATCACCTACTGGGTCGAGAAAAGAGGACTCTTATGAATCAAAAGGAGAATGGGAGGGAGGGGAAGGCTTAGAAGATGACAACCTAACTCTAGAGATGTTTGACCTATGCCCTAGAAAAATATTTTTCTTTCTATAAAAATGTTATGATACAAACAATGTAAATGATGAATAATGTTGATGGATTTTTGCAAAAAAATTTAAATGTACATATCCACTGCCAATAAATATAATATGTGAATTTTGATTGATTTATCTTAGTGTTTACATACAAGTCTTCTGTCATTTATTTCTTTGAAGCATTTAATTCCTTAAAATGTTAAAATGAATCTTTAATGTTTGATTGCAAAGAATTGAGATATCATAACCTGGGACTCCATTATCTTACACAAAATGATAATGGGGAAGAAGGTACCTTTCTGAGAATGTGTGTGAAAAGATGGGAAAACCTTGTTGCATCTCTTAACAAACAAAAGGGGTTAGTGTAGTATAAAAAATAAAAATCATCGTTAAAACTTAGAAAAATAAATCATCGATGATGATAATCGTGAAAGACCTACTGCAACTAATAGAGGACTAACTACTATACACTGAACACTAGAAATGTGTTCTTGCGTAGTAGAACTTATTGAAATGAAAACACACAACAATGAAAAATCTAACTATTTATATTACTAATAGCCAAAGAAAATTTACAAGAAGCCATTTACTAGGCTTGGGAAATAGCCACCTTAATGACCTAATTTTTTTTATTTTTAATCAGTAGTCCTGGAAATTGTGGAAAAAGAAAAGTAACATGGGTATTACCCTTCTTGGGTGTGATACGTTAGAGGTGATGAAATCATGACTCAACTTGGGTACTTACTATGACATCACATGAGATGACATCTCAACTTCTTTGATAAGACTCTTTTCATTCTTTGATGTGAGAATAACCCAAATAGACTGACAAGAAAATGGTAATGAAAAATACCTGATCAAGCATTCATAAATCTCTATCAAATGAGTTTCCATAGAAGGTGTGTCAAGATGTTTGAGCAGTTGGGTAGTTGGTGGTTACTCCTCTTGGGGTGTAAGAAATGAATCCATTTGAGCTATTGGAGACCATGTATCAAGAGAAGCATAGAAGGTGTTGGAGCCTTCAAATTTTCTCATTTATAGAGCATTAGATCAATTCCAAGAGAATCAAAGTACAACAATGAGCAATGGGAGAGGATTCAAAGTCACACATTTATTTCCAGATAGGACTTTCAAGCAATCTTCTCCATTTCATAAGACAACCTTTTAAGGGATAGCGAAATAGCGATTCTTCGCTATTTTGTGAGGTGCAGCTCACATGGATAGTGAAATAGAGATTTTTTGCTATTTCACAGGCTACATTGATAACAATTGAGAAGCAGAAAAAGTTCACCATTTTTTAGAAAACCAAAGGGAGTTGAGCGAACTGGAAAAAGGTATAAAAGCTTGATAAGATGGATATTAACTAAGGCATGGCCAATTTGATAACACAAAATGTACATCTTGAATACCAAGGTGATCTGTCAGAAGATTTGAAATTAAGGCTTGAGCGATAAATTGGCACAAGTTCAATGTAGGGTCACATTAATTCCTGATATGAAAAAGATAATTAGGACACAATTATATTCCCAAGGGAGTGTATGAGGTGCAAAATCATGTTGTTACATGTATGATTTTCTTTAGCCACGACCATCATTAAATTAGAGATAACTGGTAGTAAAGTTTCAGTTAGGTTTCCAAAGATGGATAAACCAGAGTTAATATGGAGTAATATGCAATTTTTCTATAAAAGGGCCAAGATTATTCCAAAATCTATATTATATGATTAGGACATAAGCTTCTGTCATAAGAATGGGTTTGCCAACCATTGTAGATCCTTTTAATGAGAACCCAGGGCTTCAACCAGTATTCCAGCCTGACTTGATAAGCTTGGATGAGGACCAACAAGAAGTGTTGAAAATTTTGATGGATGCAACATGGAGATAGTATACCAGTTACGTCACATACCAAAGTGACCTTTTTGAGTTGGAGGCTAAATAGGACAATGCAGAATTGGCTGACATGATGATGGACATACAAATGAATGATGATGGTTGGGTTCCAGATGGAATGGAAGTTGAATTGCTAGATATGATACACTTAATCTATGTATGGTGAAACCCTTTTATTGATAAAATATGTTCTTCTACAAAATGTACATAATGGTAAAGTTTTAGTTACTGGTTAAGAAGCATCGCAACGGTGTGACGCTTGTATGCATCCTTCCATTTTTTATAAGAAGGATACAAAGACCATTCGTAAAGGGGTGGAATACAAGATGATAGGGGATTTTTATGATACAATATTGTAAGGCTGATGGATAGTATAATTGGGTAGTGAGTGCAATTGATATACAAAACAATTGTATTCACTTTTTTTATTAAATATACAAAGAAAACCTATTTTATGTCCAAGGTTGAGGAAGCAAGTTCATTATTTTGATTGGATTGGTCCTTTGCATTTTCAATTTCAAGAATTTACTCTTTACTATTTGATGTCAAAGAATTAAAGTTTTGAATATTGGTTTTTGACCATCAAGGGTTGTATATGATTTTCTCATCTATATAATTCCTTGTGTAATTGGTTTCCTGCCAAGGAATTAAATTAATTTAGACTAAAATAATTTTCATAACTAATTCATCCTTGATGTCATGAAGCAAGGAATCTAAAATTGAATTGTAAAAGTGTACTTGAGAATTCAAAAAAATCCTGACTACATTCGCCCAATTAGTTGGATAAGGGACTAGCCTATGTATTTTCTCAAAAAGGGTTTTTTACATTTGCATAAGAATTGAAGTTATTTCATTTCATCCTTGTATATTTGAAGTTACCAGTATATTATCTCATATCTAAATCATTTTATTACATACAATTCATTTTTACCAAACATTCAAACACAAGTAAGGATTAAGTATTCTTATTCCAATCAACCTCAGGGAATATTTTCCATCCCGAGGGATCAAGGAAGTTTAAATTATCTATAGAAAAAAAACTTTTTGTTTGGGTTGAGGGTCTAACCACCTAGGTTTAGCAAAGCCTAAAGTGCATGGAATTAGATTATTCATGTTTGTTAGCCAAGACTGATTGATGCAATCCTACAAGAGAATTAGAGAAGCTTTTGGATTTCCAATCTGTAGTTTTGGGAACCAACAGATTGGTGACTTCACTAGGGAGTTGTTCAAAAAATAAAATTGTTGAAGGATACTCAGAATCTCTGGTGTTATTTTGTTGAAGATTTGATATTTTAGTTTTCCCCATCCAAGTCACACAACCAAGAAATTGGCAACTCTGCCGGGGAGTTGTTTATGAAAGACAACATTGAAGATTACCTAGAAGCTCTAGTGATGTAATTAAGATTCTAATGGAGATAAGAACTCATAAGAAATTAAGAAACATTTTCCTCTAAGTGAGGTGGTGACTCTATTTAATAAACATTTTAGTTAGTGACTCTACTGAGGAAAAAGATCCAAAAGGAGATGAATTTTTTATTTTTGAAAGAGATAACAATTTTTTAGAATGTATCAAAATAAACAATAATTTTATAGAAAATCATTTATTCAGATGGTATAAGGCCATTGGATCTCAGAAGATTTCAGTGTAACCCTAATAAGTTGTCCCTAAAGATTTCACAATTTCAACCAATGTTTCATGGAGAGTATGATGAATCAAAACTTGATCATTTGGATTCATTTTACACATTTATAGAAGATTATGAGATTTGTGTAGAAAATCAAGTGATGAAGCTTTTTGTAAGGACTTTAAAGTATTATGCAAGAGAAGCATATGAATCACTACCTACACAGAGCATTTCATCATGGAGAGAATTTGAATAATGGTTCCTATATGAATTTCATGATGCAAGTAAGGAAGAGGATAATATGTGTTATGAATAGGATGAAAACCAAGATTGCATTGAAGAAGATCTTAGCATGTCTCTACTTGATGGCTTTTTTAGTTTGGAGAAATTTGAAGGGGATTTTTCTACACATTTGTTCTTGAGGATGATAAATATCTATTAGAGGATACCAATAGACATTAGGCCCTCACATAGAGAACTCATAAGAAAGATCAAAGAGTTGAGGATTATGGGTGATCTTGGCTTGGAATTGTTGTTCAAGATCATGTAGAAAGAGTATGGTGAATCAGATCATGTTTCAGACTCAGATAAGGAAACCCTAGATCATAATGAAGTAAGATATAAATCTAATGATATTTATACAAGAAGAAAGAATGAAGGCAGAGAAGAAGAGGCTTATGATTAGATTGGACAAATTTATATGCTTGGTGAAAATCAAAGTGGCATTGAAGAAAGTCCAAGTTACTTGTCTCCTTTGGATACATTTTTGAACTTGGAAAAGAAAGAAGAAGAATATGCAGTACAATTCTTCATGAGGATGTTTAACGTCCATCAGATAATATCTTCAGAGTGCTAACCTCCACCCTTTGACCTTTTCAATAAAATGAATAAGATCAGTCTCTCATATGATCCCTAGTTCCTTATCTTTGTCAAATGTGTAAATGATGAACTATCTGCAAAAGAGAATGAATGCATGATTGAAGATGCACACGAGTCAAGTGATGTTTTAGATACAAAAGATGTCCTAGATCAAATTGAGAAGGAATATACCCATGATGAAATTAGAATGGAAATATACTACACCAAACTGAAATATGAAGAAGAAGATTCTCTTAGTGTGGATGAAATTTTAGATTTTTTAGATGAAGAATATCAGAGATATGTTTAGAAAAATTGTCACAGTAATCTCTCAATTTGCCAAAATAAATAGATTAATGGATTATTGCATATTCAAGATAGATTTGATGAAGCACATGATGAATCTAAGGAAAATCCATTTGATGAAGGTATACATTATGATGATCTCTTGTGTAATGAGCTACAAGAAAGCTTCTAGGAAGGTATGCCTAAAACCTCTATATTTTCAAATACATTTCTTAAAAATGATATAGAAGATAATATCTTCTAGAATGACTCCAAATTTGTTTCAAACTCACTGTATATGAAGGAAAATGAAGTGATAAATGGTGATATAGTCAGAGAAAAATACATGTCTTGACAAAATCCTTTTAAAAATAAATTTCATATATATTCTAATGTGTCATAAAGGGAGATAAAAGACTTTGGAACTGGGTGTGAGGAAGGATGTGCTCTTAATATTTTATTGTCATAGATGTTCGAAAGAAAATCAATTAATCAAGAGATGAAACATAATGAAGAAATGGATGATGATGATAATATTGTCAGGATGTTTATATTACTACATGATCAGAATCACATGTTTGATAGGGGAAAATGTTGATTCCATATTTTGGTGGTTCGGGGCCACAAAATAAGATCTGATCAGATTATTTAAATATGCAGAGACTCTATAGCCCAATGGACTTCACACTTGGTTAACTTCTTCCAGAGATAATTGGATTCTCACTATACCCACAAGGGGGTATATGTCCCCAGAAAGAGCCACTATTGGATCCTTAAAATTTTCTCATTTCTAGGGCATTAGAACAATTCCAAGGGAATCAAAGTACAAGTATGAGAAATGAGATAGGCTTCAAAGTAACACATTTGTTTCGAGACAAGAATTTAAAGCAGTCTTCGCCATTTTCCAAGATAATTTAAGGAATAGCGAAATGGTAACTTTTTTCTATTTTGCTAGGTGCAGCTCACATGGACAATGAAATAGCAATTTTTTTCTATTTCGTAGACCATTGATAAAAATTGAGAAGTGGTGACATTTTTCCATTTTGTAGAAAACCAAAGGAAAATTAGTGAGCTGACGAAAGTTATAAAATCTTGATAAGACAAATATTAACTAAGACATGGCCAATTTGATGACATGGAAGGTACATCTCAAATATTCAGTTGATCTATCAGAAGATTTGAAATTAAGGCTTGAGGGATAAATTGGCACAAGGTCAATGTAGGGTCACATTAATTCATGATATGAAAAGACAATTAAGACACAATTATATTCCCAAGGGAATGTATGAGGTGTAAAACCATGTTGTTACATGTGCGCTTTTGTTCAACCATGAGTGTCATTAAATTAGAAATGACCAGTAGTAAAGTTTCAGTTAGGTTTCCAAAGATGGGTAAAACTAGAGTTAATAAGGAGTAATATGCAATCTTTCTATAAAAGGGCTAGGATTATTCCAAAATCTATATAGTATGATTAGGACATAAGCTTATGTCATAAGAATGGGTTTGCTAACCATCGTAGATCATTTTAATGAGAACCCAGGGCTTCAACCAATATTGTAGCCTAACTTGATAGGCTTGGAGGAGGACCAACAAGATGTATTGAGCAGTTTGATGGATGCAACATGGAGACATTGTATCATTTATGCAACATACTAGAGTGATATTTTTAAATTGGAGGCTGAAGAGGACAAGGTAGAATTGGCTAACATGATGATGGCCATACAAATGAATGATGATGGTTATGTTCTAGATGGAATGGAAGTTGAATTTATAAATATGTTGCGCTTAATCCTCACACGGTGAAACCATTTTCTTGATAAAATATGCTCTTCTACAAAATGTACATGATGTTAAAATTTTAGTTACTAGTTAAGAAGCATTGCGATGGTCTGAAGCTTGTATGCATCCTTCCATTTTGTATAAGAAGGATACCAAGAAAATTCATAGAAGGGGGGAATACAAGATGATAGGGGATTTTTATGATACAATATTGTAAGGCTGATGGATAATATAATTGGCTAGTGACTACAATTAATATGCAAAAAAAATGTACTCACTTTTTTGAGTAATACAAAGAAAACCTATTTTCTGTCCAAGGTTGAGGAATTAAGTTCATTATTTTGATTGGATTGGTCCTTTGCACTTTCAATTTTAAGAATTTCCTCTTTACTATTTAATGTTGGAGAATTAAAGTTTTGTATATTGGTTTTTGAGCATCAAGGGTTGTATACAATTTTCTCATCTATGCAATTCCTTGTCTAATTGGTTTCCTACCAAGGAATTAAATTCATTTAGACTAAAATAATTTTCATAACTAATTCATCCTTGATGTCAGGGAGAAAGGAATCTGAAATTGAATTGTAAAGTGTACATGAAAATTCAAACAAATCCTGACTACATTCTATCAAATTAGTTGGATAAGGGACTGGCCTATGTATCTTCTCAAAAAGGGTTTTTAACATTTGCATAAGCATTGAAGTTCTTTCATTTCATCCTTGTGTATTTGAAGTTACTAGTAAATTATCTCATGTACCTAAAGCATTTTATTACATAGAATTCATTTTTACCAAACATTCAAACACAAGTAAGGATTATGTATTCTTATTTCGATCAACCTTAGGGAAAAATTTTCATCCTGAGGGACCAAGGAAGTTTAAATTCACTATAGAAAAAAACCTTTGTGTTTGGGGTGAGGTTCTACCTGCATAGGTCTAACAAAGCCTAAAGTGTAGGGGAATTAGATTATTAATGTTCCTTGGCCAAGAATGATTGATGGAATCCTATAGGAGAATTAGAAAATATCTTGGATTTCCAATTTGTAGTTTTGGGAACCAGCAAAAGGCTTCAAGCTCATCCCAGAACCACATGTTGTCATCTTCTACTTCTCCTTTCTCATTGAAAGGCTTGGGTAGTAATTCATGTAGTGACACTTCTTTCAGAGGGATCTTTTCAACCTCCAAAGATTTTGGGGTAGAAATATTGTCATCTTCAATGAAACAGGGGAGCTTAGAAAAGAGAAAACTCAAACTATCATCCTCTTGATGTATCAAGGGGACAATATCTTCTTTTCTCAATTGTACTACCTATAGGGTTTGATGATGTTACTCACTTTTCTACTAATCACTCCAAACAGTTTCATTTCTCATTTGACATGAAACTTCTAAAATGTCTTTATGTGTGGTGTGGTTCTCTCTAACAAGATCTTCTACCAAACATGGCTCCTTAGAGAAGGCCTCTAGTATAGATAATGAATGCCAGAGGATACTTTGTTATTGTTCTAGCTCAATAATCCTCATCTCATGTTGAAGATCAAGCAACATCTCTTGATCACTAGGAACTAGGTTTGTATGATAACATTAAGGAAAAACCCAATCAACATAGTTGTAGTAATTTGGATCCATGCACTAACCTGACCTCGACCACTACTTGTTGTGTGAAATTGCTTGCTGCATCAAGTTGAAAACCACAAAGAAAACATTAAATTTAGTGAATGCTTTTATCTTAGTCCCACTAGGCATTTTAGGAAAAAATATTGATCCCAAGGTTTGTGACTTGCGTTGATTATCGAAGGGCAGTTCCATAAGTGTTTTATTGGTGGGATAGGATGAGTGTTGCAAAACAACCTATAGGATTTTATAAGTTGGCTCTTTATAGTTGGTGTTTGGATAATAGGGAGGAGGACCACCTTCAATCAAATGACCTAAGCTAAGAGAAGGCAAAATGTCAAATCAAATCTTTGTTGGATGGGCTTAAAATTTGTCAAGTGGTATCTACGGGGAATTTTCCTCTTTGGTCAACTCTCAATGTCATCATTCACTCTCAACATGATATACCACATTCCCTTCATTTTTGACAAGAGAACAAGAAACCAAAGTCCAGGACTTAGGGCTCATACATTCATATCCCACCATGGGAGGTACTGCAAGGGTACAAATTAAAGCACTTCACTCCTAAAGTAAGTGTGGGCCTTTTTAGAAAATGACACGATATTTGACACTATTTCCAAATAGATAGAAATAGTTCAAATAAGGGTCAAAATAAAAGACCTCACTTCCTAAGACTTGCATCCTAGGAGAATAGGTTTTAGGTGACACAATTCATCCTCTATTTTAAAATAATCTAATAATAGATAATTATATCCACATAAATAAACTAAGACATGTATGCACCCTAAAATGGTCACCTAGACTATGGGCCCCCATTCTTCAATTTATCAAATGATAGAATCAATTTATCAATCTCCCGAATCAATGCTTTGCAATATTTTCAATTCAAATCAATTTCCTTGATCAAATCATAATTAATTCAATATTTTATAAAGTTTGACCACTTTATCCTAAGCCACATTTAATTAAAAGAACTTGCTCCCTTTTAATTAAATAAAAATCTCTTTTAATTAAATAACAAATCTTTTAATTAAATAATAGAAATCACTTTGCTAAAACTAAATAAATAATAAAATAAAAATAAAAATAAAAGTGCACTTTCCAATGAGATAGAATCTTTTGACTTTTTGAAAAAGGTTTTTGCCTCTTTATCTCAACCACTCATTATTTTGTCTCTTAATCATGCCTATTGATTTTGCCTTTTGAGAATCTTGAGCACATGGATCAACCAAGATTTAATCTCTACCTTTGATAATTCTTTTTGCCTCTTAATCTTGACCGTCCATTCATTTCTAAAATCTTTTATAAGGAGCCCTCTCCTCATTTTAGGCATCCAGACATCTAGGCATTCATATTTTAGAGATCCAGGGTTTTATACTACTATTATGCTACAGGTTTGGAGAGCAATTTTAGAGGAAAGTTTGAGCACTTGATCTTGAAAATTGCAACTTCTCTTTTCTTGTCTTCTTCTCTCATGCCTCCATGGAAATCCATTTAGATTACTCTTGCACTTGCATGGTAGATTGATTCATATTTCATTTCATAGAATAATCTTGCATGCATATTTCCTTTCATAGATTAGTTTTCTTTCATGCATTGTTATCATGTAGAATAGCTTCTGTTTTCATTTGCATGCATATTTAACAATCATGGAGACTAGCACTCTTTCTCTTCCTCTTTGAATATCTCATTTTATGGTGTACTTGCATGGGCACAAATTAGGTCTAAACTAAGGGCCTCCATTACAAACCCTTGCACTTCAGAATAGAGAGATATGAGTCACCATTTGAGACCTCATTCTTGAGCAATCTTGGATATAATGACTCATAGAAGTGTGTCAACATTTTAGCACACAAGACACACCTATAAGAGTTTAGCACTAACAAAAAAGGAATAGACATCGAGTACATAGTTCCATGACTTATTAGAACAAACATGCCAAGGTGAGAGAGAATTTTTGAAAAAGAATATGCTACATTATACACCCATTGACTACAAGCCATAGGGTCTTGTTCTCAAAAAAGTAGAATATTAAAAATAATACAATATGTTTCTTCTCCTACTCAACCTAAGTTCAATATTTCCAACTCCCTTTCAAATTACAATTCGTCAAGGTTTTATAGAACAACCCTCAATTGAGATGATCTCATAATGATTAAAGTTTGTTACAATCACTTAGCATGCCATGAAATATGACATAGATCACTCAAATTCCTAGGTTGTAGGAAAATGTTTGAATATAATTAGTTTATTGTGGTGTGACTACTAGCTATGCTAACCACAAAATTCATGATGAATTGATCAGAATTTCTATGGTTGTAAGCACCGATCTGAGTGTTGAAAAGTGAATAAGTGTCTAGAAAATCATTAATCATGAAGTCCTATCTTGGAGGGAATATTTACTTAATCACATTGGCGGGCCCTGTTTGGTCAGAACTTGGAAGGGATGAATTCTCTGCGGAGCATTTAGAAACTCTGACAAGTTGATGCATGTATATTGGTGTTGGTGTTATGAAATCTGTGACCGCTCTATGCAATCAAGGACCAAAGACAATCACGAAATGTTTGAAATGATATAAAAGGAATCTACACCTATTATCAACTTAAGTTTGTTTGAATATAACATGGAATCACCTATTAATCATTGAATATCAACTCTTTATTATTTACCTTTGGTAATAGGATGGAATTTTATCAAACTTATCTTTCTCTTTATTAAACGAAAAAAGCTTATTAACAAAAAAAATTAACCTAAATAATAAACTATTGAAATATTTGTTTAGGCTTAGAATTGTCACCCTAACTCAGGCATTAGGGCTACACAACAATTCTATCCTAACAATGGAAACCTCCTTTAGTTGTGGGTAGACTATGAATAAGGAAGAATCTCCAGATTCTAGGTCGGTTCCTATTAAATATGAAATATCACCACTTGATCTTCAACTTAGTGGAAAAAGGGGAGAAATAAACTTTAAACTGAAAAAAGATAGGGGTGATACACCAAGAATAGATTCAAACTTTGCAGAAAGATAAAAATAGTAACTCTAATTGATATATGAAAACCTTGACAAATCAAATCTTTGCTCAACATATAGGCTGACAGATTTTACTATTAGGGTTAAACCACAAATAGCTCCAAAGTCAACAGACATACATTCTCCATACAAGGTTTTGAATAACTGGTCACCTTAAGAAGGAAAAAAAATGCACTCACTTCTCTTGGCCAACAATGAAATTAACACTTGTAAGGAAAGATGAAAACAGGATCATAAATCAAAAACTCCAAAGTATGAGCTAAAACACTTGCTTTATTTCTCCAAAATCTGACAAAATCTGGTTACAAAATGGCCTCCAAAACATCTAGGAATAATGAGTTCACTATATGCCCTCTTTCCAAAATTTGAAACCTCTAAAATTGATCATAAAAATCAGTTTTATACTAAGCCCTAGCCTCAAATCCAAAAATACAAGCCCTTTTACAAATTTCCTTAATTTGGCCAAAATTTGTGTCTATGAAAACTCCCTAATAAGTGCCCCAAAATATTGGCTTAAAATAAAGATTTAAAATCCTTTTACAATATTACCAATATTTTAAATTATTTTAAAATTGAATAAAAATCTAATTATTAAATAATAACCAAACTCCTAGCTATTAAAATCTAATATTTTTCTAATCCAAACTCCTAACTTAGAAATAAGTGTATAAAAATGCAAAGTGGGAAAAGTTGACACGACTATTCGACCCACTTGCAACATGATGTAAAAATAAAAGAGCGAGGTGGCACTACTGTCAGTTTAAGCCTGTAGGAATTAACATCTACATTGATGGCATTTGCTTGGCGGACTCCAAATATTCATGAACTCATTTTATTTGGAGAACCTGATGTTATGTCATTCTTCATATGGAAGAAACAAGAAGAATTTTGAAAACCGTAGTATTACTCTGCAAAAATCTTCATGATACTTGGCCTTCTTTGCAATGGAGCATGAGTTCACTATTCTTCCTGCTTCAACATGCGTTCTTACACTTGAGCTCAGTTTTATGGAACTTGGGCAGACTAGCATTGTCTGGAATCACCATTTTTCTCGGCTATAGCTAAGTGTTTGAGTTTGGTTTGGCGTCGACTGCTGCTTTGACTATGACTGTGTATACGAAGCTAGTAAACCACTATGCATTCCCTCTTTGCATTGATTGATACACATTTTGTTCATTGCATAAACTGTGACTGATGATCCTTTGCTATGAATACTCACATCTCTCGGTTATGTATACACAGCCCTCAGCTGTGAGTTGAGGCTAAAAACTAGAGCATAACCTTGAATGATGGAGTCTTCAAGTCCTGATCTCCATCCTATCTATAGCCATGGCTTTGGCTGCAGATCTCTCTTACCTTTGAATGCAAATGAAGCCGCACCTGAAGAATACATTTCAGACTTGTGGTCTTCGGCTGAAGCATACATTCTATTCTCAGCTCGACTGTGAATGCCATTCTAACCTTTGTATATAATCAAAACCTAGCATTATTTTTAACTTGGCCTTTGGGTATTTGATATAAGTCCTGATCTGTGACCAAGGCTTTAC
Source organism: Chamaecyparis obtusa (assembly GCA_027943335.1). Taxonomy (NCBI): domain Eukaryota; kingdom Viridiplantae; phylum Streptophyta; class Pinopsida; order Cupressales; family Cupressaceae; genus Chamaecyparis; species Chamaecyparis obtusa. Next base: position 1,005,178 of record BSBK01005659.1, read on the forward strand.
CCCGACTGTAGCCGAGACCCCATGTTTATTCTTCAATTTTATGAGCTTCTTGAAATGTGACTTCGAACCCATCTCACTCCTTAGTCACAACTTTACTGATGTAGCTTCTATTCATCTAACTGTATACAAAGCCGTGACTCACCATGATTTTCGGCTCACGGGTTGTGAAATAAAGCTTCGCATTTGGCTGAAACTCAAAATCAAATTGGTAAGTCTACAAACTACTCGAGTTTACAGCATCATTTTAGGCACGAAACCTTCGTTTAACATATTCCACTCTTACTGATGTGGACTCTCTGCATAATGACAGTGCCATAACCATAATTCAACCTTCTCGTTGATGAACAACTATGAACAAACTGCATTAAAACCGTGAGTTTCCAATGATGAACTCGACTCTTTTTGACTTTCAGTTACCTCAACAAAACCATGAACAACTAAAAGATAAAAAAAAGACACAAGTTACTTTGCATATACAGATAAGTACATTTTTCTTTCACTTGTATCATATGCTGTTTAGTTTTGAACACTTGTATCTCTGAAATTTTCCTTGTTAGCATGAGCATATGCACACACAACTTGAATAAATGTTAAAACACAGTCATTTATTTTTCCATGAACCCATACTTTTGATAAAAACTGCAAACCTATGCTTCATTGTTTATAAAATATGTTCCTACAGCTTGCTTTCTGTCAAATTTGTCACTTTTTTACTCCAGATAAAGGTTTATTTAGGCTTTGTGAATCTGTAGAATATCATAAATTTACAGCTTGAAAGATGAATTCAGAATACTTAACACTGCTCAATATCAGCACACTGTCAAAACTAGTCACTCTTTTGACAATACACAACACAGGCTTGATAGAATAAGTCAATGCCCATAAAGCATACTGCATTAAAATTTTTATATCACAAGCACTGTCTTCAACCCACTTGACTGCATTTTGATTATTCTTCTTATGACACAGTCACTCAGCATTTGAATTCAATACTTGAAAAGTGAGAACACTCTAAGACTTACTAGCATAAATTACCAGGCTTAATAAATAATTCTCTTTTAATGCTGAAATTGAACTCTTTAAATCAATGCAATAAGGTATAAAATGTTCGTTTGTTATCAATGAAGTTCAAGCACAGGCTCGTGACACTCAAAGATACATGTTGTAAAATATTTTATGACACTTATTTTTATAATCAGCAATAATAGTGATATTACTTGAATTTGTACCTTTATTTATGTAACTGTATTTTATGATTTGATATTTGACTGTTTGTAACTTTGGGACTTTCTGTAGCACTTTGTTTTTGAAATTTCACCTTGCTCTGCATCTTTTGTTATGATTGAATATGAAAATCAGTCAACTGTTTTCTGCAAAATAATCTATTTAAGCTTAAAAACAACATCATTTCAAAATGGTTAGATTAGTGAACATAATAAACAATTTTGTCAATCAATTTTCAGACCATTATGTTCACTAATCTATCAAAACATTGGATCATCTAAAAAAGGTTTCTTAGTTTGAACATACTAAGTCCCTTTAATTCAAATATCTAGTTAATAAAAAGGACAACATACACCAAAATGATCATAAATAGTAAAAGGTTTCATGTTTACAGAAACAAGTCCCTTTAACACTACCTTGTAGTGAGTGTTAGTGTACATTTCCTTATTGCATTTAGTTTTCCAAATTGATGTGCAAATTTTAAAAATTGATTGTTACAGTATGTTATTTGTTTCTTATGCATTGTCTAGATCTAACAGGATCTAACCATTTTCTCTCTCTTATGTAGGTATGAACCCTAAAGACCTAAATGTAGATGAAGACCTAGACTTTGAAGACCCTAGGACTTGAGACTCAACAAACAACTAGCTAACTTAGAACAATACAAAGGCAATGCATGGGACCCCTATTCCATACTTCAATCATTTCTTTCAATTCTGCAAATGTACTCTACTTATTGATATGAAATATGAAACAAAGAAAGACAATTGTATACTACATTCAATTTGAATGCACAATGTAATGATCATTTATGAATTTTAAAATCTTTGGACCAGTGATCAATCCTTAGAGTACAATAATGACATCTAAAATGAATGCAATATTAAAATGTAAACTAACAAAACCTACAAGGCAATGTTAATTAGTCAAAAAAATGTGCAACCTTTTCCTATTTATGCTTATTGTGTTGTATGCTGGAATTTTGATTAACAATATTCTTTCATGGAACTATAATCTAAAATAACAAACTATTTAAAGATCCTTTCATTCTATAACTTTATTAAAAAAATTATGACTTCAATTAATATTTACATTTAACAAAATAAAGTTAGTCTAAATAACAAACTAATTCTTTCGTGTAAACTCTCTTTCATTCGATGTCTTTATTGAACAATTTATGACATTAATTAATATTTGTGAGAGGAGAGTAATTCTTTTGAAGAGAACATCAATTTTATTTATTGTTATTGATTTAATTAATTATAGATCTTCACTTCAATTAATATTTGCATCTATGTATTAGAAAGATGTCCTATAATAACAAAAAAGATAAATATTTATAGTGCTTGTCAATGAGTTTATGTAACAAAAGCTCAATTTTAACATTGGTATAATATTAATTTATGTTAACATTATAATTATTGAAGTGGAATTCTAAATTAAATGGCTCTGCCTTTTTTGGCAAGGCGAATCTGCACTACCGATTCGTTGGATGCTCAATTATTTTTCTTTGCAAAGACTAAGTATGCGAACTTTCAATGTCACTCTACACTCGACTCGACATCTTTGGTTCCCTTCAGGAATTTGCAGTCAGCGAAACCTGACTTAGAAGTAACAGGTGCCCTACTCTGCAATGACGAAGGGTTCCCCCAACTTTCTTCTCATAGTAAAAATTTTAGGGCTCTATCGCGGGAAGCACATGACCCATATCAGGAGCCTTCATGGATACCTTCCCACAAGCAAAATGCCAAGAGGGAAAAGAAGTATTTAATCAACCCTGCAGTGAAAAAGTCATCTCAGAGACTGGCTCCCTTTGATATAATAGTCAGCAATCAATTCCAAAATTTAGAGGCGGTGAAGAACTCTATTTACTCCCCTCCACACAAGCGGGTTCCAATTAAGGTTGCGAAAGACAGTTTCGTCAAGCACAATTCACCTGTGATTGATTGCTCCAACAACAACAGGAGCAAGAATGGTAACAGAAAACAAAGCAAGCAGTACTCGCAGCTCTTCATGCCCCCTCAACACAGGGTATAGAGTAAGTATAATAGATCTAGCTTGGATATAATTGCTTCTATTAAATCTATTCAAATGCAAGCAAATGCCCTTAATACCCCTGTCTATACTCCCTCACATAGGCACCTTGATTCCATTAAGGTTATAAATAGAAAAGAAGATGATCCGATGTGCCATAATCCTTTCAGCCCTAACCCTAAGCGCTCTTGCAAATTGAAGACTATTAACCTAGACCTCAAAGATGGGTGCATAGAAAGTATGCAAAATGCTTGTGCAGGTTCAGGACTAATCTGCAGATGGAATGGAGTTGGAGCTACAGTCTACGATATTGTAGCATAGTTGAAATCACAATGGCACAAATAGGTAGCTATTTCTATTCTCACTGAGTTTTTCATTTATTTAGATTTTAGCAAAAAATCTCTTAAAAAGAAAATACTTTTTGAAGGATGCCCTAAATTTAGAAATATATCCTTTACTATTTTTGATTGGATTCCCCTCTTCAATCTTGAAAATCTTACGAATTTCATAGTGGACAAAGCCATCATCCTTAAAAATCTTCCCTTGGAATGTACTTGGTAGGAAACTCTTAGGAAAATTGGCAACCAGATTGGTAAGTTTATTGGAATGGTACAAAATGAACATAATCAAGAAGAAAAAATTATTGTAGTAAAAATGAACCTTCACCAAAAAACAATCCCCCCTATCAAATTATGCCTAAAATCTAGCGAGGTAGTCATCAATCCTTCCATAGTTTAGGACTTTATAGAGGATGTAGAAGAGACCCATACTTGCCCTCTTGGATCTATAGCTTTACCTACTTATCAAATCAATAATATGGACATTAAGGTTGATTTCATGGAAGACAAGGGAAGATTTATTATCTGCAACAATTTGGATAAGACTAAGGAAAGGATCCAATCTTCCCTGAGCCACAACATATCCCAAAGAGATTATAGGATCACAAGAACCTCAAGGGAAGAGCAAAATTTGTTAAAGAAGCTGGAGTGAAGCCTTGGACAAACTCCTACTCATAATCATAGTAAGGATGTGGAAGTACCAATAGTAGCTCAATATGATGACAGTCTAGTAGTACCTCACTCCTGCAAGAACATTCTGAACTTAGATCTAAGGAAAATCATCCATGAAGATAATGGGTGCTCCAGCTCAATCTTAAAACATGATGACAAGCAATACATAGTTAATGTATCGAGTAAAGAGGCTGGCGAGCATCCTTCCACACAGAGCATACTAGCTAAATTTGAGGATGCCAAAATCTCAAAGGATGTAAGGATTTTTGAGGAAGAGCCCATGATAGATAGTGAGGATGAGGAGCAAAAATGTGAGAGGGAGGTAAACACTATTGTGGAATTTTTAGGAGATAAGGTTACAAATAAACTTATGGATAGCTTCATGGATGAAATATGTGACAAGGAATAACTTATCCTCCAAAAGAATCTTTTAATTAAAATGATAAAGGAAACTAAGAAAGATAATATAGCTGACATCTGTGATCAAAAGGGTTCAATGCCCCTAGATTTCCCACTTTCATCACCAGAAGAAATCAATAAGAAGTTGGAGTACAACACCGATAACATAACAACAAAATGTGGAGATGACATCATAGAACAGATTGAGGATAAGTAGAAATTTGTGGAGGATAGTTTGAATATAGAGCTCAGTATACAGCAGAGTAACAATCTTGAGTATAATCCCGCTCCTCCTATATCTTTACCCATAGAAATCGAAGTCCTAAATAAAAAAATGGAAACTAATATGATCAATATCCTAGAAGAGTATGGCAAAGATATTATAGATCAAGAAGACTCAATCATTAATGCAGGGAAGGCAGTGGATGATTATGACTTTGAGCAGAATGATTATTCAGAGAAGCCCCCCTCTAACAATTTTCTAAATGAGTTGGAGCAGGATTCTATCAAATGTCTGGATGGGATAATCAACAAAGATAGGTAGTTAGGTATTGCCATAAATAGAGAAGGACTCTCATGTCCAAATATCAATAAGTCTAAGAAAAAGAGAGGAAGGAAATCCACCAATGAATTGAGAAATATGGATGGCAACGCTGATAAACAACATAAATTATCTGACATGTTAAAGGCTAGGAAGGGGAAGAGCCTTCCCCAAGGGCAATGAAAGTAACAACCTGGAATGTTAGGGGTATGAATGCACCTAACAAACAAAGATTAGTAAAAATATATCTAAAAATTTTTGAATCTGAGATAATAATATTACAAGAAACCAAGTTAGATAAGGAGGAATGCCTGAAGTTCAGTCTCAAATTAGGCATATGGAAATTAGATTTAGTTCACTCAGTGGGAGCATCTAGGGGACTGGCAGCCTTATGGGACCCAAGGAAAGTAGTATGTGAGGTAGTTTCAAAAAATAACAATTGGATATTGATCTCAGCTAAAAGTTTAAAGACAAATTTAAAATTTAAACTCATTAATACCTATGGTTCTACCCATAATATAGAAAAAAGAAGAGTTTGGTAGGAAATAAAGAATCATATATCTGAATATCCCAATGACACTTATATTTTAGGTGGTGATTTTAATGCAATTTTAGAATGCCACAAAAAATACAGAGGGTCACAATTTATATCACAATCTCAGAAGGATTTCAGCCAATGGGTCCATGATAGCAACTTAATAGATATTAAAACCAATAACAGTATTTTTACATGGAATAATAGAAGATTAGGCTTCAGTCATATAGTAGAAAGGCTTGATAGATTTTTGATTAGGGGTGATATGGGGGTTCTAAATCATAGTACAAAAGCAAAAATCCTAACACTTGCAGGTTCTGATCACTTTCCAGTAAGACTCGTCATTGAAGAAAATTATAAACCTCCTAAAAACCCCTTTAAATTTGAGTTCATGTGGTTCCAAGACAAGGATTTTATGCCACTTTTAGAACAATGGTGGAACCAAATTAAAGTAAATGGATCTAAAATGTTCTATTTTGTAGAAAAATTAAAGGTTATAAAACACAAATTATTAGATTGGAATAAAAATAAGTTTAATAATATTTTTGAGCAAAAACTCAAAATCGAGAATGAAATAGAATGTCTAAACAAGTTAGTTATAGAAAAAGGGATGAACAAGACAAGTTATTTAAGAGAGAAAGAACTTTTGGCAGAACATGCGGAGATCCTACTTAGAGAAGAAATATATTGGTAACAAAAATCTAGAGAAAACTAGTTAAAAGAAGGCGATTGTAATACAAAAATTTTTCATAACAACACTAATAACGAAAGAAGTATAAATAGAATAACTAAAATTTGCGATAATAGAGGTACTATAACAGATGACCCCAAGCATATATTCGATCATTTCATTAACTTCCACCATAAAATTTTCAACAATAATGAATCTTCAAACCTTCAAGCACAAAAAGAAATGCTCTCATCAATCCCCAAATTAATTTCTGATGAGGATAATAAAGGATTGAATAGAAAATTTACGTATGAAGAAGTTAAAAAAGTAGTTTTCCAATTGGCTCCCGATAAAGCACCAAGACTTGATGGTTTTCAGGCAGCCTTCTTCCAAAAGTGCTGGTACTTTTTAGGAGAAGATATTTGGCAAGCAGTGGAAGCCATCAAAAATTTTGGAACTCTCTTGACTGAAATTAATAACACCTTCCTAACTCTTATCCCTTAGAAGAATGACTGCATCGAACCAGGAGACTATCAACCTATATCCCTTTGCAATACCATTTATAAAATCCTTACCAAATGCTTAGCCAATAGACTTAAAACTCTCCTACCATTGATTATCTCAGAAGAACAAACTGCCTTTGTTCCTAATCACTCTATCCTTGGTGGTATCATTATAGCGCAAGAATTAGTTCATACAACACAATACAACAAAGAAGCATGTATGCTTATTAAAATAGACATACAAAAAACTTATGATAAAGTGGATTGGAGATTTCTCTGCAAGTGCCTAGAAGCTTTTGGATTCTCTAAACAATGGACTAATTTGATATTCAGTTGTATATCTATGCCAAGAATTTCAATCCTTATTAACGGTACCCCTAAAGGTTTCTTTGAAATCTCTCAGGGTATCAGACAAGGTGATCCCCTCTCCCCTTTCCTGTATGTCATCATGGCTGAAGCTTTAGGTAGATATATATCCAAGGCTCACATAGTAGGAAAAATCACAGGCATCAAAGTCACAGAAGAAGTTCCTAACATTACTCATCAATAGTTTGCAGATGATACTATCCTCCCAGGAGAATCCTCCTGTAGAGAGGCTCGAGCATTCAAAGAAGTTTTGGATTTATATATGAAGGCATCAGGGCAAATAGTTAACCCAAGTAAATCTAAAATTTTCTTCATTAACACTCCCGAAATTAGAGAGAAATAGATATGCAACATCCTGGGGTATAAATTGGGCAAATTTCCTTGCAAATATCTATGGATCCACCTAGATAAGGGAACTCATAGCACTAAATTATGGGACCAAGTTATATCCAACATCCAATCAAAAAAAGGAAGCTGGAAAGGGAAATGGCTTACAAAAGCTGGAAGGGCCACAATGATAAAATTAGTACTGACAGCCATCCCCACTTATCAGATGTCAATACTACCTCTCCTAGGTAATATCAAAAATAACTTAGATAAGATGTTTAGAGATTTCTATTGGCAGGGTCCATCAGAGGATAAAAAGATGGCCCTTATTAAGTGGGATAATTTGTATAAACCAATCTCTTTAGGTGGATTAGGAATCAAGAATCTTCAATGGCAGAACATGGCATTAGGTGCAAAATTAATATGGAGATTATACAAGGAGTCTAGGAAAAAATGGGCAACAATCCTTTTGCATAAATATATTCGAAATGCGGACCCAATCAATATCTTCAGATCTTGAACCCATGTTAAAGGCTCATGGATCTGGAACTTTATTAAAGAATCCCGAGGTGTGATCAGTAATCAACTGACATGGGATTTTGGAAAAGGGGACAAGGCTCTCTTCTGGGAAGATTCATGGGGCGGTAACCCCTCTCTCAGTTCGTTAGGTTTCTCACAAGGCTTCATAGAATCTTGTAAAAGCATTAGAGGAATACTTTTAAAAGATTATATCTTTAGTGAAGAGGGCCAAATCTGGAAATTAGTTAATGAGCTACCAATAGAGAATGAAGAAAAATTGAAACTCATGGACACATTAAGAGATAGATTAGCTACATTCAAAGATAGGGAGGATAATCTCATTTAGGTAGGTTCAAAGAATGGATCTTACAACGTAAAGGATGGTTATAAAATAATTGTGTGGAATCATAATCTGGACTCCCTAGATATTCCTTTAAACCTATGTTGGAATAAGGCATGCCTACCTAAAGTAGGAATGTTCCTATGGACAGCATTACAAAATAAAATCCTTACCACAGATAGGCTAAGGAGATTAGGATTCGAGGGCCCCACCAAATGCCCCTTATGCGAATCCCATGAAGAAGATGTCAATCACCTACTTTTAAATTGCACCTTCTCTCAAAAATGTTGGAAATGGTTATGCAAGTGTCTAGATTGGAAGGCAGCTTTGCCCTTCGATCTTTTTGACTACCTTAAAGCATGGCCCACACGAAATAAGGACAGTTTGTACAAAGATATATGTGTCATCACCCCTTCTATTTTAGTTTGGAAAATCTGGAAAGAACGAAACAAAAGAATCTTTACAGACCAAAGGTTGGGTTGCTCATCTATAATCAACAAAATAGAAACTTCAATAATCAAAGTAATAAATAGCAAATTGAGAGATAAGATTTGTTTGGAGAACTCTTTTAAGTTTTGGGACAATAAGATTAGGAAGAAGTGGTCACGTTTAGAAATCCCACCACTATATGGAAGAGGGGGTAGCAAATCTAGAGCAGACAGAAGTAAGTGAAAATGGTCATTACCCAAAGATGGGTGGTATAAACTAAACTTCGATGGGGCCTCTTGAGGAAACCCAGGAACAACAAGAATAGGAGGTATAATACATAAATGGGATGGAGAAATCATACAAAAATATGCAAGACCTATCAAACCTACAACAAATAATGTGGCAGAATGTGAAGCTATACTAGAAGGTCTTAGATTATGCCAACAACTAGGCCTTAGAAGGGTGGAAATTGAAGGAGATTCACAAATCATTATCAATGCAATTAGATGTAGAAAGACTCCAAACTAGATCCTTAACTTGAAACTAGAAGATATATTATACATCCTTGATACCATCCCCCATCTAGAAATAAAACATATTTTTAGGGAAGGGAATACAGAAGCAGATAAGCTAGCCAATCAGGGTGCTGACGGGGTCTTTGTGTGAATTTCTAAATCTAGCAATATACATATAACCCCCCTATAATTAGACTCAAGAGGAATCTGAGTTTGAAAATTAACTTATACAAGCAAACATCTATAAGGTCATGGGCAAATACATCTATACAGATTACGAGATCATGGTCGTTAGACAAACAAGGACAAAATCATAAGCATATTAACTCTAAATATTTGTAGCTATAATCATCTCCACATCATCAACTCTGATTTATAATAACATATACAAGTATGAGGTAAGACCTAGCA